>CM067365.1:37549178-38006178 GCA_034401795.1 Chaetoderma sp. LZ-2023a
GCTGCTCATATACTTAATCACATTAATGGGAACACACCAGCTGAGGAATTTCTATCGTGCTACAGAATTATCACATTACTGAGACAGATGTTTCTTTAAAGCAATGCATTCTTCTAATTTCAGTAGACGAAACTGATTATGTTATTCTGCTAATGATTGGTGTAACAACCACCTTTAATCCCATAGATTCTGTCATGGATTTACAATTTAATAAACATTCTGTTTATATCCAGCAATAACACCCCCCCCACCCCGTCAATTAACGTCCGGCGTATTCAGCAGCATGCCTGTGAAATTGACGTTCCTGCAATTCAGGATTTAAAGTATATAAATCGATTCCAACAGCACAAAATTGGCGGCCCTTAAGTAGAAATGGGTGACCGATATCTTGATCTCGTTGTGTTTTGGACCCGTATCAAAAGAACGAAAACGGATTGAAGGGTACCAGGCTTTTGTTAGAAAACAGGTTACAGTAAGTAATACAATAAAATATGCGTCATAATGGCATTATGACTGTAATTATAAAAATCCATGCCATTCTTCAGTCGCCCAAAAAACTCTTGGTCATGACACTTCTTGTAATTGGAGATATTCTATGAACTTAACAAGCCACGTCTTGAAAACCCCGCAAATAGATAGCAAAACAAATCATGACTAAGTTTAGCTTGACAACAATTGCGATGCTCTTCTATTCGGTACAATTACAATTATCAACTATTTCCTTCCCTCATAATTGACTCGTCTCCCACGTATCTGCAGTGGTGTCATCGGGATTTAAAATGATTAACGTACAGTGATTTCCAAATTTAGGTGGGAAAGTCTTTCCGACGACAGTGTGACAAGTCTACTAGTTAAAGTGTATCAAGTATTCATATGGATATATAAAAAGTGACGAATTCTACACTTATCATAAAATCCACCCATTCGACAATATACATTGCCCACTGGCAGTACAGCAAAAATCATGTACAGTCAAGCGTGATTGTTCCTGGCTTTACGCATGAAAAACAATAGCCGCATTAACAATAGACGCATAATTTCCAGTGCCCAGTATGTTAGAAATATTATGTTTTGGACATTTCTAATTCACGAACTATTCATAATATTGCCTATATACAGTGCAGCTCAGAAATAAGACAAAATGTAGGAAAAGACGTAAACAAGAACATGTTAGTAAGAAATGGTATGTTGGGTATTTTGGGCATAATTCGATTGAAAGGAAATTGCTGCTTTGGGCAACAAGGTCTTCCAATCCAGTTGGGATCACACTATTCGACAGTATGTTTTATTCTGTTTTGTCAACACTCCAGAATATTTCTGCGCTGTACTGTACTAGAAATTGATGTTTAAGCTGAGTAAACACTTTTCATTCTGAAGTCTATCTGAAGTCGAATAAACAGGTGCCATGGGATTACGGATCATGTCATTAGTTTTGGATACGTCAGTGATCGCGCTGCATTCATCGACCTGGCTATACCTACGCGAAAACACACCGCCACTAAGTGTCGAATTGTCAACGCATATGGCCCAACTACCGAAAAAGCCTTTGTGAGTCTCGCAATATTAGATTCCATCTATGCAGAACTGAGCTCCGTCATTACAATCCCATCTAGATGGCAACTGTTCGTGCGTGGAGATTTCAACTCCAAGCATGGCAAACTCAGAATTGTGGACAGAAGTTCAGAACTTGGCTTATGCATGGTATCCTATGGAGAGGGCACACGCACCAGCAATGTAGATATACTGGTGGCATTCGTTAATTCCAATGGCCTATTTGTCACAAATACATCATGGACTGGACACATTACTGATCGCAAAAGGTTCTAAGGCTACAGCAGCTGTCTTCAACCAAATAGACTCCATACTGTGCAAGACAGAAGCAAACCCCTTACTCCGGAACGCTCGTTCATATGGAGGCACAGACCTCAATTCTGACAATAAGCTTGTCATTACACGCCTTCAGATGAACGATCTCTACCTAATATATAAACACCATGCCAGGCAAGAGGGTAGAGTCACCTCCAACATACACAAGCTCATCAGCGACACTGACACTCAAATGTCATACAAAAAAGCCCTCGGAGAGCAGATAGCTAACATAAACGACGATAAGACTGATCTATTGTTAGTGGGCCCATCGGCTAGGTTGGCTAAAACCGACCTCAATACTATCACAATAGGTTCTAGCCCTATTAAACTGCCGAGCAGCGTAAATGGCCTTAATATTGTGTTGGATAGTGAGCTAAGCCTTGAGAAGCAAGTTAGACATCTTTGCAGTACTTGTTTCCTTCAGTTGAGGACCATCAGCAATATCAGCAAATACTTGACGAAAGAAGCAACTAATACACTCATTTGTTCGTTGGTGCTATCACTACTGGACCACTGGGATAGTTTGCTCGCTGGTGCTCCAAAGGCGCTCATTCATAAGCCTTTCAAGTCTGTACATAATACCACGGCTAGAATTATCTCACTCTCCGGTAAATAAGAATACATCACTCCAGTGCTTCGTGACTTGCATTGGCTGCCAATAGAGCAGAAAATCCGTTACACGATTCTTTGTTTGACCTACCAATGTGTAAACAACAACGCACCGACTTAGCTGTCAGATCGCATACAGCCTGCGCTCAAGATCACGTTCTCTGATCACAAAATAACAGAAATATTAAAGTTCTGAAAGCAAAACTGGTAACATATTGACAGAAGACTTTCTCCTTCACCGCTGCTTCTGAATGGAACATATCATACTCTACAGTCTTTCAAATCAAGTCTCAAAACATTTTTATTCCATAGATCTTCAAACGCTTAGAGCATGCTATTGCATGGAGTTTTCCGCTATATAAATTCACGTATTATTATTATTATTATTATTATGATTATACTTATTATTATTATTATTACTATTATTATTATTATTATTATTATTATTATTATTATTATTATTATTATTATTATTATTATTATCGATGTCAGCTCCGATCCAGACGAAGCCCTAACGAAAATACTGAAATCTATGGACTCATAGGCTACCAACACCATAGGTGTTCTTAAAAACAACCAAACTACGTATACTGACGACCGTCTAGTAGTAAAACTGTTACCAGAGCAGAAAGCGTTACGGCTGTGGATCTATCAAAGTGGCCATAGTGAAGACCGCACCAAACTACGCTGAGAGTGCAATATTATTCTGCGCCACATTCGCGAACGCTTAAAAGACCTTGCTATTCAACAGACAGACTCGCTAGGAGATGAACTCACTGACACGGACGGCTGTTACAAAATGTTTCGGGCAGCCCGAGCCCCGAGAGTTACTGACTACACACCATCACTCACTGTACACAACTCTGAAGGAAACAGTATCGGGACTGACAAACTAAAAGCGAGGAGATCCGAGAATGGTTCAAGGAACAGTTCACTGACAACGATGATGAACACTTGCACCCGTTCTCAGGAGACCCCCGGCCATTACTAACACCAATTACAACAGCCGAAGTTGAGAAGGCACTTAAATCCCTGAAAAAATAGACGTGCAGCTAGACCTGATGGCATGACCAATGAACTATTCAAATAAGCAAGTGACATTATCTCAAAACCGATCACGCACCTAATCAATTCAGCTTTTATGCACCACATTCCCCTCGACGCTGTAGGCCAAGACACCCTTATCGCACTACCCAAGCCCAAGAAGCCACTTGGGCCCCAGCCAATCTACATCCCATTGTGCTCCTCAACAGGATACGGAAAATCCTATACAGTGCTTCTCTATTCCACATCCGAGACAAGATCGATTACTTCACTGGATTATGTCAAAGTGGCTTCAAACGTGGACGCAGCTGCGCAGACATTGTATGGGGCTCAAAGCATTCTTGTGTCGGTAGTCATGTCCAAACACGGTGACTTCCACAAAATGGTCATTGGCATGTCACGAGCCTTCGACACAATTAAACGCTCAAAGATCCAGATGTACCACGCCAGGCCAGTTGCAATGAAGATGAGCTACGACTATTGAGACTACTGCTTGCAGACACCAAGCTGAGAGTACGAGTCAAGTCAGTGAAGTCCGTAGAGTTTGAGACATCAATCGGTTCCCCACAGGGAGATGGTCTATCTCCGGTGCCTTTCAGCTACTACCTTGCTGCCACATTGAAATATGTGCAGGAAAGTTCCACAAGACCAAACCCCCAGTGTCAATACTGAGCATGCCGCTAGAGATGGAATATGCTGTTGATGTGGACTTCATAGACGAGGAAAAGAAACCCCTCGACGAACTTCTCCCAATAGCTGCAAGCAAACTAAAAATTGAGAATCTCTTTATGAATGAATTCAAAACAGAGTTCACCCACATATACCTACCGACAAAGCATGAAACTATTGAAAACGACGACCCAATTCGTGGTGGCGAACCATGTAGGAAAAGTAAAATCCTGGGCTCACTGCTTTGCAGTACTGCTGACTTTTCTGCACACTGCGTCATGGGGAACATAGTTTTCCAGTCCTTCTGGAAGCTATAGATTCGTAGATCAAAGATGCCCTTGATAAAGAGGCTACGTTTATACAATGCAACCTGCGTATCCCTGATGCTGTATAACTGTAACAGCTGGGCAGCTCCAAAGGCAGCTCTAGACAAACTCGATGCATGCCACCTCACATACCTACGCACCATCATTGGACACCGATGGCATAATTTCCAACGATGCACTATACAAGATGTGTAATACGTCGCCGGTGTCTGTAAAAGTCGCACAGCAAAGATAGTCCATGTTTGGCCATGTGCTAAGGTTGACAGAAGAGTCACCAGCACAGAGAGCCTTGGAATTCGCCCTACTCGGAGCCAGCAAATACAAAGTCAGGAGAGGACGTCATTGCATAAATCTGCTAAGTGTGCTACGAGGTGACCTCGGGAAAGCAGGACTCGGTACATTCAAGTCAAGAATGGACCTGAGGAAGCTATGGATTTCGGCTGAGGACAAGACACAGTGGACACACGTGAAGAAAGACCGGTTGCAGCTGTAGGATGTTTCTACTACTACAGCCGCAGAATACAGTAATCATACATGGGATTATGACGTGAGGACCTGTTGAGTATTTTGAAAATTATTTAACTGAATGTGTTTGCTGCCTATGACATAGTAACATTCATTCCGGTTATTTTCAAAATAATCATCATGTTTTCATTTTATTTCAGTAGCCATGTTGTTACCATGTACAGAGAATGAAGTCGGTAATAATCTGTATTTAATTTTAATGCATAAATATATGTAGCAAGTAATAGCACGTTTTTAAAATTGTTCTTTAGAAATTCTTTTTAACAACCTTTGAATATTTAGAACTTATGTTTGTTTGCCTAGATACAGCTAGTTATACAATGAGCATGAATGTGGAGAATAGGAGGCATAATGAGTGAGAGACATGGCAAGAGATAGGTAGATACGTAGATAGATTGTAGACTGAGATTTAAACGAAAGAATAGTAGATAGATATAGCGTTATTAGTTTGTATAGAAATTTAGTATCAACCTAAGCTTTAAGCTGGTTTTCCATGCAAGCGGTTTGAGCCGGCCGGCTAGCCGCCTAGCGGCTAGCCGGCCGGCTGGTTCTATTTCCATGCACGCGATTTTCAAACAACTGCCGCCTAGCGGTTCTGTCGAATGTTAGCGTATTTTCATGATTTTTTCATGCATAGGTCTATTACAAGTTCATATCTATGTATTAATTGTTAGCTTCTCTAATTAAATTGCATTTAATGTTGTATTTGAATTTGTATTCTTCAATGATTTTTCATACATTAGCGTGATAATTTCTGAAGCACATTGAATCATGTCAACATTAGAAGAGGAAGAGTGTTTGTTGCTGCAACTAGTAAGGAAAAGGAAATGCTTGAGCAGAATGGCGCTTTCATTGCTGCTTAGACGAAGACTTAATTACCTGCCTGTTACATTTTGCACGTGCAAAGCATACTTGAAGCAAGACCGCGTGCATGAGGAAATTCTGTTTAGATGTTCAGAAACATGCATCAGCAGAGCAAAGCGACATTAAAAGTAGGGGGTATTCCAAGAATGACGTAATTTTATGGATTTCCCTACCGGTTGAGCCGCTAGCGGTTTGAGAAAAATCGAGCAGTGATCAATTTTCTTAGCCGGCCGGCTCGAGCCGTCCGGCTCAACCGGCTACATGGAAATGGTATCATTGCAAAACAACTGAATCGATTTTAAATCGCCTACCGGCTAGCCGGCCGGCTAGAACCGCTCTCATGGAAAAGCTCACTTAGTTGTCAAGATTGAAAATATTACAAATTGAAGTAATTTATTATTTGAAGATCTGTTTTGTTGAATATGTTGGAGTGTCTTCACCCATTTTCGATTGCCCCTCATCCTGGCTATTATTGAAACGTAGCAGAGCTATTGCCACCCAGCTAATCACCCCACCGTCTTACAAGACAGGTGGAAAGTAGCCTCGCTACAACAGCATCATCCATGCACACGCTTCCTCAAATAAGCCTACTTTTCCAGGGGTGGGGTGAGATGGGGTGGGTGGCTTTGATTCATGCATCCACAGTTTCCAAAATCGGTGGAAGTCTATCTTTTCCATGCCACAACATGCATCAATGTCAGAGCTACTCATCAATGAGCCGGGAACCTTGGTGTTCCTCAGCTCATCCTCATGCTGCAGAATCCTTTCATTACTAACATCGCTTCTATCCGATTGGTGTACGTGCGGTTATTCAGTCTGAGCTTTGCAAACAATTCACCTTTCGAGAGTACCCACCCATCATATGACGTCATAATGAACTGCATGATGTGTAGAATGACATCATAATGAATGACGTCATGAATGACGTCGATAAGTACGTCACGAACGCATATTTGAAGACGGTCTATGCGTTGTTGCACAACTTATTTGCTTTTACTATTTAATAAATATTGTGTTGAATATTTTTAAACTAATTTGACTGGACGCTGTTGCTGCCATAGGGTAAACTGGAAAGGTCCATTTCTAATGTTTAGCTGTTCAACATCTATATGGAGAAGAACGCCAAGATGCCTATGCTCCTCGTCGACGAAGTCTACGTCATATGCATACTCCATTTCTAGTGATAGAGCGACTAGAAACCCTGTTATCGCAGCTTACGGGGCTGAAGATGTATCTAACATTGCTGATCCAATAAGTATATTCTGCAAAGGAGATTTTTACCTTCTCATAGGATTTGCAGACTTTTGACGTGGTGCTTATTACATAAAATCATTATCCGGGAAGTATCAACTTCTAGATACCTGAATATCTCTGCTCATCCGATGTGGCTCAAATCTTAACATATATAAGTTTGTGAAAGTCAAAAGAGATTCAGCAACATTGTTCTTCTTCTGAATAAAGAAAATCCATGTCGAGAAAATGTCTGATTCATCTTGATGTCTTGCTACTATTGTATTGCCATTATTATTTACTATGTGTACTTGTCCTGGCTTGTATCTTTATATCGATTTGGTTATAGGGCATGCCTTCAATAGACCCCACATTGTGAGCTGTAAATAAATATCAAATTAACGAATAAGGAACTTAAAAAAATACCTTATCTTTGAACCTGAATGATGCATTCGATAATTACCCGGTAGTCAATCGGTTTATTTAGACATACTCGCTTTATTCTAATTGTATCTGTGAGGGAGAAAATACGAAGCTACATTCAAGGACATATGTCTCGTGACTTTATTAGTGTTATTCATGGATACCCATTTACACTCGAAACTTAAGTATCTGAATTTCAATACAACAATACAGGAATGAATATTTAGAATCTAATTCTACTGGCAGCCGTTACACTCATCAGAGACAGGAGATTCAAGTCAAATTCGTTTCAAAATATTCAACATAATATTTTCTTAAACAATAAAGACGGGTCGTTTCTGGGCTGTAATGCCAACTAGCTAATAAAACAGTCTATTCATATAAAGGCAATTGTCAGCTAATCTAAAAACACGTGCCATTGCAATTACGACACGTACCTGTGAACTCGTTCTCTGCTGTAATGCAAAACTATGATCTTACATTACAAATTGTATAGGATACTGCTATTTACATCGAGACCGGATTTTATAAAAGGTGTTGCTTTCTGTGACAGCAACGCTGCTCAGTCACGCCATTATCCACATGTGTATTGGTTATCTTTTTGTATATAACTCTATCGTCGTCAAACACAATTCAGAAAATATATTTAGGTAATTTAAGCTGGATTCACATACAATACAGTCTTTTTATCCTGATAGACAGTTTGTGATAATGTATTGGTTGTCAAGAAACATGTACCGGAAAATTAGGACTTCACCTGATTTCCTCAGATCTGATGGACGTTCAAATTAATGATGCCTATAATGGGTTTCTCTAGTGTCTAATCTCTCTTGACAGATCCTCGTAGGAATACCAGGGGTTTTGTCCATCGGCGCTGTGTTGTATGACGATTATGTTTTCCGATTGTGTTTATTGATTTCATAGAAACAAATTAGTGTACGTGTGTCCGTGCAAGATTATGATGTTGGCTTCGACACATACGGTGAATAATGGTTACAAACTGCCATGAATGTTATTCATAATAGTGGATCTTGTATATAACAATGAAATTGTTCATGAATTCAACATGCCACATACCGTATCTGTGTGTGATTTTCCCATATCATTTACTAGTCGCGTGTGCTTTTCTGGTACACACTCATGAGCAGGCATTCGTGAAGCAATTTGCACGAGACATGTTTCGTACAACCGGTATTTTAGCTTGTACTAAAATAAGCCTTTTAGAGCTGGTTCCAATGTATGATGGGAGCTCAAACGAAGAGATAATCAATATCAAATTACTTTGGAAATATGCCGTTGTGCTCTATATAAGTGATGTTGATGCGGATATGGCGAGATCCGTCAGTTTTGGTCTAGTCTGTTCTAGATGTAATCAAGCAAGAGTATTAATAATATCCATCTTATAGTAATGGGATTGTGATACAGTCTTCACTTGTGATGGCAAGTGTGAGGAAAATCTTATTGCGCGGGGAAAGTACTTAGTGTCCGTATATTAGACCTTTCTTGTGTCACATCCCTTTCCCCATATATTATAATGCCAGTCTAAATCCTGACCCTAAGTCTTCTCTCTAACTAACTTTCCCCACCTTTCTCTCTCCATTTCACCATCATTCCCGCACCCTCTCGCTCTCTTTTCCCAGCAAGATCTTTCTCCCGCCTTTCTGTCTCCCTTCCTTTATATCTCTTTCCTTCTCTCGCTCCCTCCCTCTATCTCCCTCTCGCAGAGTCTTTTAAGCCTATTTCCATCTCCTACGCCCATTGCCATAGCCACACAATCTCTCTCACATCATTTCTCCTCTCTCTCTCTCTCTCTCTCTCTCTCTCTCCCTCCCTCCCTCTCTCTCTCTCTCTCTCTCTCTCTCTCTCTCTCTCATTCTCTCTATATCTCCCTTCTCTCTATCTATCTATCTCTCGCACGCCACCATCTCGCTATGTCCACCCCCTCACATGCTATCCCTCTCTCGGATATGCATAGCCATTTCCCTAAGTCTCTCCTTATCTAAAGAGGTTAAGCATCCTGATAAAGACCAGATGTAAACAATCTCAGGGATTTATATACAGAGAGCAAAACAGTTGATAACAATTTCATTGCCATTATATGCGCGCTGTTACCATACTCAGGTATACGTCATGCGCAAATACGTCATATGTAAGCTGAAGTCACAATACATAACAATGTATTTAGGTTCGTCGTGGACATTGGAATGTCAGGCAAGTGTACAAATTGTTTATGTTTGATAAATTGTCAATTAACATAACAGTCTGTTGACTATTATGAAACTAATTTTCTTTTGTTACCAAAAACACACAGTCAAATTTCAAAATATTTAACATCTTACCTGTATAGTAAACCTTGAAATTGGGATTCTGGTATTTAAGGGTTCCAACTATATAAATCAATCTCAACATGCACAAAAGTTGGCGGAGCTTAGCTATAAATGGACGGGACAAAGCTAGATATGGATCTCTCTATTGCTTTGCACGTAAATTGACAGACACCTGTTGTTATCTATGGCAGTGACATCTCTCACTCAACTTTATCATTTCTGAGGATTCAACAATGTCATGTCGATGGAAGTTTCCACAACCATCAGAAAGCAATGGCTTAGATTAATAAAAGTAGGAAACTGGACAAGTATTGTCGAATCCGTATTGATGGTCTGTAAGCCGACCATGAGAGTTAAGACAAGACCGACACACCAGTTCTTGGAAAAAAAGGGATGTACCCATGTGCAGGCGCTTGCATTGAGAAAATGAGAATTCTACTTTGAAATATTGGTAGGGCCAAAAGCGTGGGTGGAGCGCTATAGGGGAGACACTGTCGGAGAGGCAAATCCGGGTGGGGGAGTGTTACTGAGCACCCTGACCCCTGTTCACATGCCTATGAATATTCATTTGTAGCAGGAGTTGCTGATATAACACTATGCATCGCCGTGTACTGAGTCAATTTGGTGTAGTCGCTGCACAGTTTTAGATAGAGAACACTGCCTTTTATAAGCATTGCTATTTATTGTGAATAGATGTGTTGAATCTGTTTGGATTGATCTACGTACTAGTCCAAGACATGCCTTGTCAGACCACAGTCAGAATGGCTACTTAAGTTTTCTATTCAACAAATGGAAATGTTTAGCTATAGTAACACACGTCTGGACTTAAACGGTCGCAAGACCCAAAAAACGCGAATATTTTAGCATATGTTATGTCTATGACAATCAATGGCATTAGCCGATATGGCAGCAAACAGTAAATGATAATGTCCTCATTATTAATCGCTCATTAAGAATTGAAAAGATTTGTTTAATTACAATAATGGACGGACTCATTTCCAGCTGTGCCCGCCCATGCCTAGCTAATATGAGCTCACCTTTACGTGTGATTTAATGGTTTTTAAACTATAAACCTCAATTCTCAGGTGTAATGTTCAAGGTAACTATAAAGGTCGGTTCTTTAATATTTCTGAACTAATTTGGTTTGGGAAGTTGCTCCATATGAGAGCAACAGTTCACAGCCAACTTAGTTTCCAGATATTCCACATGATGTTTATTAATTTTTTTAATTCATAAAAAACATACAATTCACACACTTTCGAGATGAGCCTTACAATGTCATGAATGAGCTACGTAATTTTGATTGCGACATCACCTAACAAGTGATGTAATTGAGTACAATGCCTACAGATTGACAGATCTGATCAGTCCATTCAAGATCAATCAAATGGATTGACAGAATGATGTGCATAACCTTTAGCGATGCAACAAGCGAATGGATCCAGTTAACCTTCTACATCGATGTCATACGCCTGGTTGATGAAATGATACGTCTCCTTTCCACATGTCTGCCTTCATCTCGCCAACTGGATACTCATCGTCAGCATAAGCTAGAACCGTATAGTTTTTAGTGCTAATATTCACTTTTCACTGCATCACTTTTACTCTAGTGCGCGTTATTAGACAAATTTATTGGGAGGCTTAAGTGAACTATAATAGTAGTGGAGCACCTATACCGGTGGCCATCCTGCAGGGAATGTAAACAATCCTGGTTATTGACATAAGATAATATAGACGAATGTGTGTCTTCTTTGTCTATTTACCCTCAAACGGTTGAGCATATATCACAGACATTGATTTTGGCAAACACGAGAGGCGAGTCTACGAACCGTCATATAAATCTAAAAATGTGTATTATCCAGCCATTAGTACTCCTGATTAAATGTGTAACTGCGTATGTCGGTACTCTCTATTTACATACATCTTACTGAGGATTGAGAAATCCAAGAGTAACTAGATAGTAATTAACATGGTAATGATATATGTGTAATACTCGATGTGCAAACACGGTGTACAAACTCGATGTAGAAACACGATAAGATTATATGTACTTTTCTCACCAGTATATTGGCCGATTCAAACTCAAACGTATGCATGCATAGGTGAGCGGAAAGCGTAATGCATATTGACTGAAGGAGATGCTGAGAAACGCAGGCTGTTCACTGAAAGAGGGAGCACTGACTCTGCAAGAAAAATTAGCTACATGGGAAGGTTCGATGACCATAAAACTAACACGAACGTCTTATAGTTTTCGAATTCTACAACACCGCGGTCTGTCGTCAAGCATCGCGTTGTGGATAGATGATAGTTTGGAGAATAACGTCTTGCTAACAGGGAATGATGCCATCTCGCTTTTTTACATTTCATCTCATTGGCAATTTGCATGGCCATGAAATCCTACAATTTAGTGAACACGTGCCGTATGATGAGACAGACTGCTATGTATTTACCATTTACGTCTGCTAATCTAATTATCCCTTCAACACTCAAGCCGGCCAAACATTGATTCTACAATGGTCACGAAAAAGATCGTTGGCAGACCAAGAGAGGCCTCTTTCTGAAATTTTACCATTGGAATGACGTAGTCGATGATCGAGCCAGTCATTACACTGGTAGATTAAAAAGAAAATCTTTCCATGATCAGCAAAATGGACATTTTCTATGGGAAAATTTAAATTTTATTAAACACATTTGAGGATTAAAGGGGTTAATGCATAGTACTATAACCATAATGTGAACATTGAATTCTGATTAGCTACTTGGGGACGATTTCTGACGGCATGGAATTGGTTGGACCTTATTATTGATGACATCAGATCGTCTCAGCTTTGCATATACCATAGCTAGCGATTACTGCTGTCATCGTCGTCGTCGTCGTCGTCGTTGTCGTCGTCGTCGTCGTCATCATCATCCATTCACCTTGGTAAATGGGTAGTAAATGATGGAGAACGTGAGAGAGAAATGATGGTAGAACTGACGAAGAAAATTTCATTCTTGATCCGTGTTGAACAACAGGAATTAGTAAGATTAATGATCTGATCTATTCAGAACAGTGTTGGAAACTCGGTATTAGAACGCCACACAGTCTTTGCGGTAACCTGCCAATCTGTTGTCAAGGCATATTTATCAGAAATATTATTGAGAAAGGTAAATCTCAAATTATTACTTATAAGGAAAAGCTGCGATCATAGCTGTGATACCCATGTCTATATGTCTTCCATGGGTTATTGTGCAGTTAACTAACACGCCACTTGAGTAACAGATTTGCCATTTGTGAACGTAGGGGAATAAAATATGTGAAACGAATTTAATGACAATTTGATTGAAGGTTCTTTCTGAATAAAGCGGTCATCATGAACTATCACATTATATTTATGTATTCGTGGTCAAGACTCTTATTAGCCAGACTCAGGTACCCAGGCGTTATAAACCAGCTATTCCTCTGTTCTAAATCACACCTTTATACATCCATGTCCATCTTTTGAGGTTTTAGCTGAAATTAAATTTGCTGAACATTGTGTCTTTCTCAGTCAAATTTTGTGTCACTTAATGAACATTGTTGTAAAAGGCTTAAATCTATCGAGCATATTCTAATCCGAAAGATAATTTTATTCTTATTGAGCAATCTGCTCGTGCTCAAAGTGATTTGGGATTGTATTCTTGCGATATTAATCAAATTAGAGATTTGTAATTTATGAGAAAAGTGACACAAATAACTTAATACCGATGATGGAATAATGTTATGAACTCGATACGTAGATGTGATGTCATGCTGAGCAACTCTCAGATGGTCATTGATTCAATAGCAGAATCATCGTTAAACGCTACATGTTATGCAATTCGAGGATTATCATAACGTAATGTATCTGTCAAAATAATATGGCTAAGGATACGTGAGTGCGATTTATAGCCTGATCAGATATTTACTTATCAATAGTTGACACTCAATATTAAGTGTTCATAAACTAAAATGTTATTAATTATCCTGTCAATCAATGTCAAGCATGGCTAATTTCGACCGCATTATGTATAATTTGCCAATGCGTCTTGATAAAAATAAGAGGAGAGAACACCTCGTAGTCACTCAACTTGCCTTCTCCCAGGGTTAGGCGATTTGATGGATGACAAATATGTATATTGGCAGGTTAATGAGACCATTTGTGCGATTCTCCCTGATTGGTCAGAGATGGGAATATATTGGTTGAGAGTATATGGCTGGACATAAAACCGCTAAGTTTGTAACAGAGCATACTAAGCGTTGTATATCTGGACTTGTGAATGTTTCAATAGTTGTATGTATTGGACTATGATTGGTCTAATTCACCAAGAGTTGTACATCTTGCATTTTGACTGGTTTAATTCGCCAAGAGTTGTATATCATGAATTATGATCGGGCTAATTCGCTAATTCTAAAAGATGGTGCTAATGGGTGGATCCAACGTGTCACTCATTTATCTGACATCGATATCAAAATAAATTACTGGTTAGCTGATGTCACAATCAAATGAGATAGGTCTGAGATAGGTCTGAGATAGGTTTGACGCAAAGGACGCAAGTATCTTATAGTAACTGTCTGAAATGTGTGGATGTTATCCAGGGCCAGATTTACCTTCTCTGCCGCCCCTGGGTCAATGTACGCGCGTGCGTGCGTGCGTGCGTATGTACGTGTGTGTGTGTGTAAGGGTGCTCTCCCTCAAATAATGGGATAGGTCTTGGGGTGATATTCCGAGAAAAGTTGAAACTTAGGTTCTCTTAGAACCCATTTCCTTCATACCTAGCGACAAGTACCATCCTCATATTTTCGTAAGTTTGCCTATAATTCACACATAGGTATAAGAAGATTTGACTTAGAAATCAAAGTTAACTGATTTATGTGATCTGATCCATTTTGGCATAAGTAAGATTGAGTCACTTAGTCTACCGTAATCATCACAAACTGGATGAGATCGAGACTAGTGTGGTGACACTTTGAGTATATGGCTTTACTCGCGTAACAATTGAATGTGTGAAAATGATTCACACACACGTCTTGCTTTCACCCACACACGCACGCACACATCCGCACACGGACACGCACACGCACACGCGCACGCGCACACACACGCAAACGCACACGCACACGCACACGCACACGAACACGCACACGTACACGTACACACAAACGTAAAGGCAAACACACACATACGCACGCACGCATGCACGCACGCACACGCACGCACGCATGCACGCACGCGCGCACGCACGCAACACATACACACATGCACACACGCACACAAGTTAAGCGATATTCAGTGAACAGACATATATATTAGACGACATATCAACATCATCGACACAACATTAGTTCAGTAACACTTCATGTATAACATATGTAACTAATGCATGTAGCAAATGCCTCAACCTCAGTCATTATGTTATTAGTACACACATTTATGGAACATTCCTATTTGGCGAAGTCATCTATAACATCATATTATGAAAATGTGTTCAAATGTTCCGACTCTATGGTAAGCGAAGCAATGCTGTCCAGTCTTTCTTGACTTAATGATAATTGCAAGCAATTCTTTACAAGTTTTAGCCAAGAAAATGATCTCTCGACACTACAATCGGCAGAGTACAAGGGAAAATGTGAAATACTAAACGCTAAGACAGCAGCCAGCAATGCCCCACCCCTCTACCCATTGCTTTTTATGCAAGAACAGATGAGCGCTTGGGTGGTTAGTCTAATAAATAAACAAATTGTGTTTAAATTACTAATTACAATGTTAGGGCAGGTCATAATGACTTCGTATACGCTACAGTGGGCCAGCCACATCTGAAACCCATCAGTCATGTGAGGGGTGATCGGATGGGCTACATGCGTCGAACCCCTCCCCCTCCCACCCTCTCCACCCAGTTCAGATGACGTGGGCGGTTTATTTGATTTGTGCACCACTGTAGACTAAATGCATACTTGAATCGGCAGCTAAAGTGTAACGAGGCGTGTTGAAAGTTAGCAGCCAATGCCTTATTGCACAACAGTAAGAAGAATCTTATTAATTCACCATACATGATATACAACTATCATTTGTGTGATCACGCATATTCCGTATGGCTTGTTTTATTTATTCATCCAATCTTTTTTCTTGGCTTGTCTCTTGCAGCCCTTACTCGATTGACGCCATGGGCCCCCGGAACCTATTTACCTCTGCGGGATTCCGACCATGTGCATATGTATGCTTACAATATTCGCGGTTGTATTAGTAGACACATCCTACAGCTGCAATCCGCCCCTCTTCGCTTTTCATCATTGTGTCTGGTTCTCGCCCGAAATATTTAGCTTCCTCATTTCAATTCTTGATCTGAGTGTACAGAGTCCTGCTTTCGTGAGTCATCTCTCAGGACGCCCACGCGACCTATGCAATGACACGCTCTCTCATGACCTTATATTTGCTGACTCACATTAGGGCGAATTCCAAGGCTCTTAGTGCTGGTGTGCCTTCTGACATCCGTAGCACATGGTCAACCGTGTGCCCTCTTTGCCCGGCGACATTATAGATATCCCTTAGGTCCATCATAGAAAATATAGAGATCACCATATTCCAAGTCGTAAGCATGTTAAGGCGTTTGGCATACCATTAACTCTTCTACTGCGATCTTTCTTTGGGTCAGTAAAATTCAGTTGTGACAGAGAACATGAGAACATTGAATAGCCCTCTTTATGTAATTATTGGAAAGTAACGAACAAATTATCCGTCAAAATGTACCCTATATTATGTTACAGCGCATTACACATACTCTCATATCACTGAGTAATAAACACGTCTTTGTCTATTATATATAAGACATTCCATGCAAATTGAATAAATCTATTTGAATTATGGACACAAGATGATTACAAATCTTTGTTCAAAGCAATATCAATTAAATCACTCTCATGTACCATGTATCAGTAGTGAAATCGAGTATCTATGGACACAGTAGTCGTCTGATGCATTTAGTATAGTTCAGCAGTAAAGTATAGGATATGCCTCTAAGTCTGCATACATTATTTAAAACAATGTTTATGTTGTCCATGTGGGCCATATCCTCATCTCTCCCATACACATAAAAATACAGTTGTACAAATAAAGTGATAGTAATCACTAATGCCACACTATAAATTCGTGCATGGTTGGCGTGCTTAAAGGGTACACATATCAATGGAGATGTATTACATAGACAGTACGCATACACATTTAGTAACGTGTGATGAACCTACCTTCTTTGTTGTAGCCATACCCATTGACTGCCAATGTTCCCATTGATCGACCCATTGCGAACATCGTATCCTATTCTAGCTATGCCTAGCCCATCTATAGTTTAGCTACGGAAAGACTTTGGGATCGATTTATGTATTTTGAACCTTGACGTCTCAGAATTCCATTTTCAGAGTAACTATTACAGCTAAGTTGTTGAATATTATGCACCATATTAGACTTGGTGATGTTGCCTCATATGTCCACAACAGTTCCCCGTCCAATTAGTTTCAAATTATTCAACATACACTTCGAACACTTGATCAACTGCTCCAGATTCATGACGGAGTATTATCTGTTATTTATGTTTGACGGAAACCTATATGTCACGTAGTTGATTATCATATAACTACTTGGGTGTCATATTGGATTCATCGATTCCTAGTTTCTATTGTCCCATATCAAATATTATTATGACCACCCGGCTTTGGTAGATGTGACTGCATACTTGTGATAGCACATACTGTCGGATAATTCTCTTTGGAATACATTTTATGTGAACCTTTTCCCGTGGGCAAAAGCCACCTTAAGGGACATTTTGGTATCTATGTATGTGTGTTTGTGTTTCCGAAGCTTTATCTAAAAAAAATATAGATCGGATATGGTTCAAATCTTAGCACAACGATGATTTTACCGTGAACAATTTTCTGACGTTGTGATGTGATCCGAATAAAAAATATTCAATACCTTACATCATAAATAAGTTGTCATTTGTTGTATATAAACAATATATGTTTTATATAAAGATTAAAGGGCTAGCGATTGTTAATAAAAGGAAAACACATGATGGTGTCGTGAATACGGACTTATGACGTAATACACGCAAAATTCTAAATTTCCTGGCAGTTACACGTGTTTAACATCAGACTTGACATACCTATGGCGATGAATTGTGTATAGATTATCTATTGGCAACATCGGAGCCATTGCGAACAAGATGTGAAAAATTGTCTACTAATAACATTCCGCACCTTCTCATTTTATTACAAAGACATACAAAAGGGCTTGCAAAAGGAAAGCGAATACTTCATTGTTTTGATATTAGGCATCGTGGTAAATCTACAGACAATGATAGTTTGGAGTAAATATTGCGAGTCAGGCTCAAAACCAATGACGTAGACATCCTCCACCACCATCCCAAGCAAATAATTATTGATAAAACAATGGAGGGACATATTTCTAACTAATGTATTGTCCACCTCTAGCTAAGCTCCTCCCACATTGTACACATGCGGCGGAATCGATTTGAATCTTGAGAATCTGATTTCCCTAAGTCTCTATTTCAACTTAATTATACAAGTAAGTTGTCGATTATTTTGAATCTAATTTAACAGGGGTGGTGCTCTGATGTGATGCGATTGCAACAGCTCCCAGGAAAATTAGCATAACATATTCAACAGAATGTTGCAACTCTATTGCTACTGTGGTAACGGATCTGCAACATTTTGATTGTGACATTAGCTAATAAGTGACGTATTTGATTATGACTTGATTGGCAGATCAGAACATGGACCACTTCATTGCTAATGACCTAGTACGACATCCATCGTGTGCCAGAGTAGCTCCATCGAACTTCGCATGCACCAGTGGTGGAAGGTCAGCCGCATTTCTCAGAGCATATGTTCCTGTAGTGCAACCTGACATCATCCACGATGCAGTATATATTTGAAAACTTCAACTGGCAACACTCTGTTGAGTGATACAGAAATCAACAGAAACAATTAAAGTAAAGTTATTAGTATCGCATTGAGAGTTCACTTTGAGCCATCTCATTGACGTTGCTACGTATGTTATGCATTCATAAATATCTTTTCGAACAATTTGAAACAAATTATACTGACTACATTCTGCTTTCACAGTGACAGTATAGTTACAATGAATTCGATGTTATTTGTATCAGTGGGGAAATTGTATCAAAATGTATCAGAGAACTCTTAATATTAGTATGACGGTAATCCAAAATGTGATTAATGAAGAAGGTGCGACCATGATATAGCTGAAACATATGCAGCTTTGCCAAAGTGTGCAGACAGACCGACATACCGACTTATACTAGTTGGGTGTCGCAGCGAAAATATTCAATTTCGTAGTGTGATCCTGCATCATTAACTAACATTTAAGTGAAGCACTTTCCAACATTGTGCAGCTAAGCAAGCGCGAGACACATTCAAATTATGCTACTATACAGTGTAATCACTCTATGGTATAATTTAGATAGGACTATGCAGCTATTATACTCTAAGCATATGAAACCAGCATTAGAGTTCATTGAAAACAGGTTCATGTGAAAGTGTAAACTAAAATACTAGCTTTATAGACAGAACAGATTCAAGGATTTTGAAACCTATCGCCACGTGTCAGATAAATCTGGTGCCAAAGTCTTATCGCCCATTAGGCCTTGTGTTCCTAGATCAAATCACTCACAATAAGCAACACTGTCTTTTAGTGCCCATTTCCCGACGATCAATATGGTATCCGGTATCCGGGATATACAGATTTTCTTTCGTTATAATACGTGTGCAGGCAACACTCTATCAATCACCACCCACACCAGCACACCACCCACCACACCCCACCCATCAATTGACCCCCACCCCGGCATCACCAGACCTCATATTCCAGTTCAAACCCATATTATGTAAACAGCGTCGCAGATCGATCAAAATACTACTTATATCTATTTCACTTTAGTGGGCATGACCTTTTAAGGAAATTGAAATTTGTGATCGTTGAATGTCCATTTGCAGCCTAAGAGGAAACATTTTTTGTGAAAATATGAGCGAAGTTTACGAAAATAGCGTTCTGTTGTGTTGCAAAATAGTGTCGGATTGGCCATTAATGGGTGATTGCTCAAGAATTTAATAAATAAATAAATTCTTTCTTTGTTGGTGTACATAAAGTTGGAGGCCAAGAGCTGATTAGTTCTAATTTACCACTGGAGTAACAGACTGGGCATTGATCTCAACAGCCGCACATGTTTTTTGGCTGGCGCGGCCAATCAAAGAGTCAAGTTGACACACACGGAATTAAAGACCTTAATGCCGATTCATTCTATAATCCGATTATAGTCCTACTACATTTTCTTCTTATTTCTGCTGCACAGATACATAGTGATGCCATTTCTAACAGTTTCCGCAGCGAGACAGTACACTATAAGATTGATGATCTTGTTACTGGTCATGATGTTGCTAAGGTTGAGTCTAAGTTTATCATGGTACACACCTTCTCCTGGATTATAATGTCTAACCGCTGAGTTCATATTGTTTGGTATCAAGGTAACAAAGAATCGTATGATTACAATAACCAGTGCTCGCTGGAAATATATCTCAAACCCGCATACTGTGATGCCATGTTATCCCCTCTGGGTTACACGGTTATTGAAGCCATTTCAGATATAAAAACTGTTGATTGCAATATTTTTCAAACAACGCGCTGAACTTGTATCGCTGGCAGAAACATTTATGCAAGAAAAATGATAACGTTGGTCGCATGTATCAATAGACGTACCGTCGCTGGAAACACGCCTGCTTTAGCTACAACAACAGTGCTGCTACAGTAACTTTTAAAGCGCTAGTAATTGTGTGAAATAAATATAAATAAGGATGACACTTTTATGATGATCTGATTTTCGAACAGATTAATCAAGATCTACATGCCTTATTTTCTCATAGTTGTCTCAAACTCGATTTGATAACTGTTCCAGGCATTAAGACATATTTAGCGATTGTTTTAGCCCGGATGTTATCGATATTTGGCAAAAAAATAAAAAGCATGCGTGAAAAAGCATGAGTGATAGTAATACTAATTAATTGCAGTTCTTTCTCTCCGTAAATAACCGTAACCGACCTGCTTACCTGGCGATGCCTAGCACCGCAAACATATCTCCGCCATCAATGGACGCCGATTGCCAGACAGCCTAATTTCCAACGATACACTAAACAAGATGTGTATTCCATTGCGTCTGTCTGTAAAACTCGCCAGCATAAATGGTCCATGTTTAGCCATGGGTTAAGGATGCCAGAAGATACACTGGCACAGAGCGCCTTGGAATTTTCCAAACTTGGAGCCAGTAAATATAATGTCAGGAAGGGATGCTATTGCATAAATCTGTTTAGCGTGTTGCGAGTTGGCCTCAAGAAAGTAGAATTCGGTACACTCAAATAATGAGTGGACCTGAGCAAGCTAAAGATTTTGGCTGAGGACAAGACACAGTGGTCAATAAAGAGGAAGGACTGAGTGCAGCAGTAGGATGTTTCTCCTACAACTGGCTGGCTGGTTGGTTGGTTGATTGGCTAGCTGGCCGGGTGACTGACTGGCTGGCTGGCTGGCTGGCTGGCTGGCTGGCTAGCTGGCTGGCTGGCTGGCTGGCTGACTGGATGGATGGATGGAGGGATGGATAGATGGATGAATGAGTGGATGGATGAATGGAGCAATTGAGTAATATGGCCTTAATTAATTGATTGATTACTAGCTTAAAGATCTGATTAACTGCTTGATTTATTGATTTTATCCGCGATTGAATGGGCGTGTAAATTTGGGCCAGGGTTGATGACAGAGCAGTTAACCGGATAAATAATTGTGCGCACCAATGCTTGACGTCGAGTAAATGAGTAATTGTGTGATTGGCTGGGTGATCTGCTTGTCACTAAGTATGTTAGTTGTTACTTGAGCAGTAGACTAATTGGCACATCGATTAATTAATCAATAAATTAATCAATTAATAATTATCTTGAATGATTGATTGTACTCACTCAATGAACCAGCAAACTCCACAATTGATCAATCAGTGAAACAGTAGGGCCGTAATCAATCACCAACTCAGTCACTCAATCAACCTTCATTCACCCATGTAAGCAAAGATCTGATTAATCCACCCTCAGGCTCCGGCTCATTTACTTAACATGCACTCGATCTCTCGGGCAGCCAGTCAATCACTAACCAAATTAGTCAGTGCATAACCAACCTGGTCACTAAGAAATTCACACATCCAGCCCTGGGTCAATAATATCCCAGTCACTCATTGCATCAGCAACTAAAGCACACATTCAATCAATCGTCAACCCATTCTGTCATTAAATTTAAACAACTACCTCGTCACAAACTGAAGTACTCATTCAGCTGTTCAGTCAACCACACAGCAAATCATCAACCAATTAAAACACCAAGTAAAACAATTTCTTAATCAATCAATCACAGACTCAGTCACTCGCTCATTATTCGTCCATTCAGCTACCAAGATAATCGGCAACGCAACTAAAACACACACACACACACACACACACACACACACACACACACACACACACACACACACACACATACACACACACACACACACACACACACACACACACACACACACACACACACCACTCATCCACGCAATCATACCATTGATCACCAATGCAATCACCAAATCTCCATCCATTTGACAAGTCTAGCAATAATTCTCCAACTACAAGTATAGTGAATTAACTATTCCCAATTTAATGACAATATACGCCTCAAGAACTAGAAATAAAGTCAGCTATTTAACGAAAATGGCATTACACTCAAACTATTATTATGCCTTTTGTCACATCTTTTAACATTAACAAGTACATCCATTAACTCGCCAAAAATTTTAGTATGTCAGTTTCAAGACACCTGTGCACGACAGATGTTGAATAATTTGAAGATAGTTTGACTGGAAGCTGTTGTTGCCGTCGGCAGCAGCAGCTCCATTTTAAACAACCTTAAAATAGTCAGCAAAATATTACTTACTTCATAAAGGATTTGCCATTTCTGGTTTGTAAGTGTGTGAAAGGTGATTGACCGCACCTGACTGATAGCTATGTTCGCTTCCAACACCCTGTATTGAGAATTCTTAGTTAGTTATGTCACGGACGATAAACAGTGACACTGTGACAGTTTGCTCCTGAGACATGCTATACAATAATGCTGTTTTTGACATTTTGAAAACCTCATTGATGTGTCTCTAAAAGTTGTATAGGCTAAAGTTTCCACGTATTAACGTACTAAATTGTGACGCAAATATAACTAGTTTATGCATTAGAAATCTGGTATAGATTTATTGTTAGCATCGAACTCGGATTGCTGCTGACAAAAAGAAGACAGTAATTAATTCGAATGTGAATATATCTAGATCAAACAACATGTAGACAAGACATCAGTGTAACATTAGCCGGATACTGACGAAAATCGAGACATTAACTAAATGCAAATTATGCAAATCTAGAATTGTATCGCGATCACAATGACCTTGACCTCAGACGGTGAATGTCTTGTTGCTGCTGCCACTGGTTGAAGTAAATGTATGGCCAGGCTTAATTCCAATAATTTGGCCAATTCTGAAAAAGGGCAAAATGAGCTAAGCAGAAGAATCTATCCAATAATTCGTAAAGTCTGTATTTTATAGAAGTTAGATGGTATAATGAACTTAATCTTTGACATCAATATCATTGATAGGAGGAAGCATGTGTCCAAGCTTAGCCCCAATAGGTTGAAACCATTCCGAGATATAAGATGATATGTTGAGCTAAACTAAAAGCTACGCATAAAAAGTAGAGTTTTATACCATGGTTACAGTGACCTTGAACCTTGAACTGATGGAGTCAGTGATGAATGGCATTGATATAAGGAAGCGCATGTCCATATTTTAGTTCCAATAGGATGAAACCATGCCAAGATATAATACGATATCTTGAGCTAGACAAAAATCTTAACCAATATTGGATGGCCGCCGACAAACAGACACTAAAACAGACAGACAAACAGCAAAACAGACGGAGCAATGGACCTCTGTTGTGTTTGTAAAATATGTTAGTATAGTTGTATACTATTTGACTAGTTTGATACGTTAACATAGGTAAAGGACACGAAGTTACAGAATGGCAGATTCCGCAATAAATAAACTTGCATATGTTCTTGATCTTACATACTATGATTAATTGTCACAATTGACACAGACCCATATCCTAAGATTCTATAATTAAGCAACAAAATACGCAAGTATTTAACAAACAGATCGATATATTGGCAAAAAGCCTAATTTTTGCCAATAATAAACAGTCTGTTAATTCATTTGATGCAGACATGGTCACGTATATGTTTAAGTGCATCATCTCTTAACTCTTAAAAATATTATAAAGATAATTTGAATGGATGGCGATGCCGCAGGCAGAAACAGATTCCTGCTAAATTAACTTTAAATTATTCAACAGCTTACCTTTAATGCTATATTGAAATATCGATTCTGGGAATTCATAAATATGAAAATGTTAAACATTTTAAAGCTAAGCACTATTTTGTCTAGCAATAACGATCGCGTCCTTCCTCCTCAGCTAAATTATAAATATGTGTAACTGTGGTCAAAATTAGTTTGGTAGTAACTGACAAGTCCTCGCTGATGTTGACACTAACGGGAGCATTGGTCTTCGAGATATAGTGTAAGATAAATGTTTACACTAATACAAGCATGGTCACCTGATCTCAACATACATAGATATATATTGTATCCGCCACTGTCAGCTTGTGTACAATGTGTCTTTCAGAATAACTTTCAAAAGATCCTGCTGACTAGCAATGCACGCATTTATCTTAGAACAATAGTGTCTGTCAAAGTCTGCCGATTCTCTCCTAGTGACTATAATGAGTATGCTGTGCGGATGATCCCCACTACTGTATCACACAATGTGAGGTCCGAGAATTGGTCTAATAGTCTCGCAAGAATTTGACCATTTGACCGGTCGTTCTTGTCAACACTTTTACATTGCAGCTCATAAATAAGGCAACATGTTACCCCCACCAAATCCCAAGGCTTTTTGAAAATCTCATAGGTTACTTCTGACCGGTACTATATGGATTCTCTCTCTCTCTCTCTCTCTCTCTCTCTCTCTCTCTCTCTCTCTGACTCTCTCTCTCTCTCTCCCTCTCCCTCTCCCTCTCCCACACCCCACCCTCTCTCTCTCTCTCCCCTCTCTCTCTCTCTCTCTCTCTCTCGCGCGCGCGCTCTCTCTCTCGTTGCTGCAATTAAGACTCAAAACACCCGGTGTAGTAGAATAGAATAACAAATCGTTGCTTTCGTGCAAATGGTGTGCCGCTTAAACCATTACAATCAGTCTACCATCACTTCATAGCTGATCGATTCGATATATTCGTTTCCCAGAAATCAGTGAAATTGAAGGTCAGTGTTATATTATTTTGTTCTAGCGCCACCTTCTAAGATCGTTTTATTAGATAACGTGTCTACTGATGATGTACTGATATATTGAAACAGGATATCGATAGTCTAACCTATGAGGTTGTCGACATTGGCATCGCGAGAATTCTGATATGAATTGAAAATACATTAGTAGCACATTTGCTCAAGGGAATTCTTTTTACCCAGATACTTTATAAAATCTATTGTAGCGTCTCGAAACATTAATTTTCGCCCAAGCAATCTGTAGGTGCTCATATACTTAATCATATTAATGGGCACAAACCAGCCGAGCAATTTCTGTCATGCTACAGAAATATCATATTATTGAGACATATGTATTTTTAGATCAATACATTATTCTGATTTCAGTAGACGAGACTGAGTCTGTTATTCGGTTAATGTTGGATTTATCACCCACCTTTGAATGAGAACTTCAGACCCTATATACTACCTTGTATAAAATGAATCCACAGAGTGTAACTTTTCAAAAATGTGTAATTTTAAGCTCTGTGCTCAAATTAGAAATATATATCTTCGTTATTTGAATAGTTAAATATCTTTTACTGGATGAGGCGTATGGCGTAATAAGTTAAACGCTTTTCTCACTGTCATCCAATGCTTTCACAATAAAATTGTGAATTGCCTTTTATAAGAGGTTTAGGAATATATAAACTATATTTGCGGAAATATTGAAGATCTTGTGATCGCAGTCCTATTTTGATCTTGAGATAAATGAATGACACGATAGAATAAGCATATCAGTACAATTGGCACATTTGAACAAACACTCTCACTGACACTACAACAGATAATGTTATTAAAGTGTCATCTATTAATCTGAGATTCAAAATAGTTTTTTCATACATCCTAATACATCTGTAGGTACTTATGTCTTCATACTACTCTTACAACTTCCTGAGATATTGTGATGTTAATGCAATTGGCAGGCATCTTCATACAAAATGGCCATCTTAAAGTTCGGCAACTAGTGTATGAAAATAATAAATATATTCCATATATTCGCGATAGTGTGATACACTTCTTAATCTCTTCAATCAGCACATATATAAATGATGTCGATAGCACTATCACCGATAGAGATATCACTATCTAAATACGTGCACTCCTGTCTTCAGAGTGCCGTTATCGTGGTTCTTGTCGGGTTAAACCTACGACGGCATTGGTTTAATTAACTCGCAGAAAAGTATAGTAACATTTGTAATACAATTTTAATCGGACTTATATATATATGTCGCAGGAAAATCTTACACAGTAGCTTAAATATGGGCTCTATGATATAACTGCGTGTTTTATGCAAACGATTATGACCCTTCTTGTATCTCCCTTTAAGTCCATAGATTACGTTAACCGATACGATCTGAAAAAGCATATGGGAGCTGTATTGGAAGACATAGCCTTTCTAACGTGCTCGAGCCTGCACCAAGACGTAGATAGTAGTGAGCAGAATAAGCAATCTACAGACGTCATTTTAATTATTAGCTTCAGGTTTAACTATTTCATACCAGAGCCGCCCATAAATCTCCTCTGCAGTGATCTTGAGGAATGTCCGTTTGCAGTCCAAGAGACAACTATTTTTGAAAATGAACAACTGGAGTGACTAGACCATTCGTTCCAGTGGTAAAATGCCAAAACTAGTATTCTATTGACATGTACATGTGCCTTCAATAAGCAACTATTTTGAATTTCTTGACCAAATTTATCGATTAAATGGCCAAGGTGATGAATGGGCAGGGTAACAATTTCGTGTCAAAATTTTGATCTCTTCTGCAGCTTTATGTAACAAGTCATCAAAAGCATATTCGCCTCATCAATAAAGTCTAAGTTGTATGCAGATTCCATTTCTAATGATAGGGCAAGTAGCGACCCGGATATCACAGCTGACTGGGTCGATAGTGCCGATACTTTCAGCAGTAACTTTCGGTATCGGTCATGTGTTGGCCTGACATCGACCAGGTAAGCTGCATTATGAGGGGGTGGGGAGGGTGGTTTATTTAATGGAGTGCTCCTTCACAGATAACAGGGATGAAGCTATGTAGGATCTGGGCAGCAACAGAGGGAAACAATCTCACTATGGATAACTGCCCTATACCCCAAACTCGCATATTATAATGCCTTACTCCCAGCTTTGTATTTGCCAATATTATTGTTGTTAATGATAGCTCATTGCCATTAAATAAGGCATGGCGTAAAACGTTCATGGCCTTAAGCATTTGTTGGCATCTAGTGTTTGTGACGTGTCAATACCTATCTTGTAAAACATCCCAGTGTTTCTACCTGACCACTGACACAAGCATTCCTTGTGCCCATTCGATGTCGGCACAACGGCATCCTCGGCTAAACTCTCTCTGGCACGCGCTACTCAAATGCTCAATCTTTTCTCAGATGGTAAACAAAAGTGCAGCGGCAAGGAATTTATGGATGCTGTTAACGCCAATAATAGCCAGTGTGCCGGCCTGTGATCCAGCCAGCCTCTTGGCTTAAGGGCAGCGTGATGCAGGCTCCTTAGCCTCAGGCATCTATGAGGAGATGCGTCGTGCAGGCGGAGTTAATTATGTCTGAGCTTCTTTGGAAAGGATATCATCAGCATGCATAAACAGCTCATTTGGCGATACTGACAGGTATAGAAGGATCTCTACATCTCAGGGTAACTTCTTAGCATCAGTCGCTCGATTACTATGTGCAGAGGCATGTAATCAACTACACACACGTTGTAATAGCGCAATGGTCGGATGAGTGAATTAGTTCTTATGCTATTGCATGGACATTTGTCTATTTCTTATCAGTCACAACTAATCTGTCATACATGTTATGCATTCAAACTAATGGGTGGGTGGGGGTGTTGCCTTCTCATGTATCATTTAGTCATTGGCGTCACTGACAAACTTCTTTAAATCATAGTCAACATTCTCAGTTTGGTTGGCGTGATATTTGTTCAGCTGGCAAATGTGCTTAATCTGAAGGTGGGTGATGATTACATCTCAAATAATCACTAGTAGTTAGACATGACGAATTTCTAATATGAACGGTAGCTATTCGTACATAGATTGTTGTGAAATTCTGACTCGCAACCGTTACTGACCCTCAAATGACGGCATATCTTACGTATTCCCGAAGGAAACTGAATTTAATGTAAGAAATACATAACGGATAGATGTGTATTTTAAAATGTACACAAAATGTGTTTAGATTAGCGGGAGGAATCTATGAATTCTTCGATCCCATGGTTACCCTTCTGATACAACATAAGCTTAGATGGAATACATTCATAGCATTGTATTTGATAGACCAGATCGCAGGATTAACGCTTTACTATTGAATGGCCAGTTTCTAGGCAGTCTCGCCATTTGAACTCGTTTTCAAATGACATTGCCAACACATTTAAAGGTAGAAAGTGTTATAAATGCAATCACATTCAACATGATATGGATTTTGATTGATTTTTCATCCAATGAGCTCACATTATATTTACGCTGCTGGTGTTCGAGTTCGTGTGCTTTCTCTGCGGGTTCACTCTGCCTGCCCCTCGGTAGGCGCAATTCATTTCTCTATAAAGCGGATTTTCATCCTCCATCGATGGGCAAAGACTCTAATCTTCCTTCGAGCGTGATAGCATAATTTCATCAATGGGAATTTGAGTCAGTGATACATGATCCACACAGCCTACGAAGAAAAGGTATGGTTGTGGAATGAAGAGATCGACATGAAATGCTCCAACCGCATTGTTAGCAATGGCTCTCAATGAATACGTATAGTGGGGCTGGTGCCGTACGTGGGTCGTCGAACGTCAGAGTCATCGTTAGAAAGAGATGTCCCATGCACTCAGTGTCTAGTTAATTAATTTTGCCAACATATACCATTTCATTGTCATCGATTTGAAACCTTCTGTTCAAAACCATAATTGATATACATTTTCTTTTCTTTTCTACACACCGACTAATGTTCTACAATGTGTCGAATAATGGCTGCTGTGGCGCGTATATTTATGTTGATGACAATTGCTAGTGTGACATGTGTGGTAGATGGTGGGGGTAATTCTTGATCTTAATAACCGTGGCTCGTTCCGGGTGCAAAGCATGCAGCACGATTTGCCATTAACAACGTTACTTTGTCAATACGTGGCTGTAAGTCTTGTGAGCGCCCTACCACAAGTACTTATTCACTGTTATGTATTGTTTTATTATTACTATCACGTGGGCCATCACATAAATATTAGACAATATTGCATTCTGGCATGTCTGCGCGTGTGTGTGCGCACGCGTGCTTGGTGTGTCGGTTGCTGGATAAGTGGGTGGGTGGGTGGGTGGGTGGGTTGATGTTCGATGGTGGGGAAGGTGGATGGAGGGAATGTGGTTTGTGCATGGGCGGGTGGAGAGGTGAGTGTGAGAGTGCGTTTTCGTGCGTGTGTATACCTGCATGCATGCTTGCGTACACACACCTGTGCGTGCGCACTCGCATACATGTATGTGTGCGTGCGTTCATGTGTGCGTGTCTGTGTGCGTATCTGTGTCCGAGGATGTCTCTAAAAGAGTGCTGATCCGATAGGTCTCTCCTACAAAAGAGGAATTTCCCGGCTTTGACGTGATGCTGATTGCATTAAAAGAAGAGTATCGGGCTTAGGTCCAATTCAGGATCCCTGAATATCTTGGAAACTGCTCATTTTATTCTTATTGTTATTACCATTTTGACCAGATTTATATAGCGTTCTATTCCTACATTAAGCATGTTCTAAAATGCTGTACAGAGTATATCATTAAATTAGAAGAAAATCACATGTAAGCAGAAGTTTAGAAAATCATCAATAGTCACTAAAACGATAATATTATGGTCTAATTCCTTATAATAATATATTAAAATTGGTGATATAACTATATTTAGTAGCTTAAAAGTACCAGACAAGATAAATTAGATTTAAAATGAATAAAAGCGTAGAATCAATAATGGTGTTGTTAAGTTTTAAAGTGCTTTATAAAAAGCTACGTCTTTAGAGATGCTTTAAAAGTCATCAATTTGTTGATATTTCGCAGATAATTTGTTGTAGGATTTCATAGTCATGGCGAAGCCTTGGAAAACCATCTGCCACCGTATGCTGTCGTACGTCAACGAGCTACAGTTAGGCTCAAGCAATTGTCAAGCTCGTATTTGGTCTATACCCTTGCAGCATGTCGGTGATATAGGATGCTGCCTGATGATACAGTACTTTAAAAGTTTGAATTAGCAATCTGTACTTCGGACGTGACTCTATAGGCAGCCAGCGCAGCTCTTTAAGTAGTGGCGTAATGTGACTGCACTGAGATCCTCGTGTGATGATGCACGCTGCTGTATTTAGGACTCGTTGACATTTGTTCATCAAAGTTTTGGGAATGCCGTAGAATAATCCGTTGCAGTAGTCAAGGCGCGACGTAACAAGAGTATTAATACGCGTTTTTGTAATATATTTACAAGCATCGTTCGTGAGAGAGCCACGAATTTTAACAATGTTCATTAACCGTGCATAGGCTGCCCTGCATACAGAGATTACCTGTTTTCCATTGACTTTATGGAATCGAAGAGCACGCCTACATTTCGCATGCTTGATGCTCGTGTGATGTCCGCATTTTCTACTGTGACTGCTAAACATTCAATGCCTTTAGTTGTATAAGTAGAGTTAGAGAACAATTATCTCGGTCTTGTCATCATTTAATTACTGCATGTTCTTTATCATCCAGCTGTGGATGTCTTTGATGCACAGTTCTAGACGACTTGTTGTATTCCGATGATCTAAATTATCGTTCCTTTTGAAAGGTGGGTACAATTGTGTATCATCGGCATAAAGATGGTATCGAGTTCATGATGTCATACGATGCCACCTAATTGTTTTATGTACATAGTGTATTTAATCGGCCCAAGCACTGAACGCTATGGAACGCCGTATTCTAGCTTAACTTGGTTTGACAGCTCGCCACTTATTACACCGGATTGAAACCAGCCACTGAGGTAGAATTTTATCCAGGCCAGTGTCTTATCCCGTATATGGAAACACTGCTCATATCGTTTTAACAGTACTTGATGGTCGATTGTATCGAATGCTGCAGACAGGTCAGGCAAACTAATATGGCGGCCGTACCTTTATCTAAGGACTCGATTATGTCGTTCTGCACTCTAGTAAGGGCACTTTCTGTAGAATGGACTTGCCTATAAGCAGACTGTGATTGTTTATGGAGACGGTTCGCTTGTAGGTGACCCGCTAAACGTGTATCAAGAGACTTCTCAAATTATCTGATTTGGATCAAATTTTAACATGCGGAAGTTTGTGAAAGTGAAAAACGATTCAACAACATTGTTCATGCTCTGACTAATGACAATTTATGATTGATCTGGACTTCTTGTTACTATTGTATTGTCATTATTAGTTAATATCCTGTGTTTGTCCTATCTTGTATGTGTATATCCATTAAGCTATGGGTTATGTCTTCGATGGGATTCTTATTGTGAACTGTAAATAAATATTCCATTAACAAATAAGGAACTTCTGAATAATACATTATCTTTGAACTTGAATGACTCATTCGATAATTACCCAGTAGTCAATCTGTATGTTTAGCGACATAGTTGATTTAGTCTAATTGTATTCGTGAGGAAGAAAATACGAATACACATTCGATGCCAGATGTCTCGTGACCATATTAGTGGCATTCTGGAAACCCATTTACACTAGAAACTTAAGTATCTCAGTTTCAATAGAACTATATTCTAAAGGAATAGTCTAATTCCACTGGCAGCTGTTACAGTCATCAGAAACAAGCGTTTCCAGTCAAATTGGTTTCAAAATATTCAACATAATATTCTCTTAAACCATAAAGACTGTGTCCTTTCTGGGCTGTATTGCCAATGAGCTAATAAGACAGTCTAGTCAGATAGACACCATTGTCTGCTAATCAAGTCTAGCCAATTGCCATTCCAATTCATGAACATACCTGTCAACTCGTTCTCTGCTGTAATTCAAAACTCTCATTCTAAATAACAAATTGAATAGAATACTGCTATTTACATCGAGATCGTATTTTATAAAAGGTGTTGTTTTCTACGTTAACAACGCAGTTCAGTCACACCATTACCCAAATGAGCATCGGTTGTCTATGTGCATAAAACACTGTTGACGTCACACACAATTTTGAAAATATATCTAGCTAATTTAAGCTGGATTCACATGCAATACAATCTCCTTATCGTGTTTGATAGTTTATGATAATGCATCGGTTGTCAAGAGACATGTACCGGAAAATTAGGTCTTCGCCTGATTTCCTCAGATCTGATCGATATCCAACTTAGTGAAGTCTAGCATGAGCCTATGCAGTGCCTAATCTGTCTTGACCGATCCTCGTAGGTATACCATGAGTTTTGTAGCTCAAGCCATGTGTCAGTTGTCTATCTGTGGTGCTTTGTAAAATGATTATGTTTTGGGATTGTGTTTCTCAATTTCATTGAAACAAAATAGTGTGCGTATGCGCGTGCTCGATTCTCGATACACACGTTTCACGCCAAGGCATTCATCGAGCACGTTAAGCTTAAATGTTTACTGTTCACTTCGACATAAAGAGTGATTCATGCTGCATGCAATGTCTAACGCTGCCATGCATGTTATTTATAATATTAAACATGCACATCACAATCTTCAACATACCACGTGTGATTACTGTGTGTGAGCATGCTTTGTATTACCTACCCGTCGTATGTGATTTTCTGCTATACACGAGCGGGTATTTGTGAAGTAATTTACACGAGACATGTTTCCTACACATTGTGTTTTAGCTTATACTAAAGTAACCGGTTAGACCTGGTTCAAAATCACCACCATGAGAGCCCCAGAGAATAATAGCTGATCAGCAAGAAGCTGGAATTAATTTAAGATATTTCATAAAGCTGTCGTTGTGCTCTATATTAGTGGTCTTGGCGCTGATATGGCGAAATCCATGATCTGTGATCTAGGCTGTTCTAGATGTAATCAAGCGAGATTATTAACATTATCCATCTTATGGTAATGGGATTGAGGCACTATTCTGACGTGTCGTGGTAAATGTGAGTAATTAACCATACAGCACGGATAATTCGTATATTATGGCATTTCTCCACATAACGCCAGTCTCAATCCTGAACCAGGGTCCTCTCTCTAACTAACCTTCGCCCATGTCTCTTTCTCGCTCTCTCTGTCGCTCTGTCCCTCTGTCTCGTTGGCTCTCCCTCTCATTCCCTCTTACTCCCCTACCATCTGTAGACTACCCGTATCTCTCTATCTCTCTCTCTCTCTCTCTCTCTCTCTCTCTCTCTCTCTCTCTCTCGCTCTCGCTCTCGCTCTCTTTCTCTCTCTCTCTCTCTCTCTCTCTCTCTCTCTCTCTCTCTCTCTCTCTCTCTCTCTCAGTTCCACGTGCGTGTGTCTGTGTGTGCCCGGAGGTGTATCTCAAATGCTGATCAGATTTGGCTGAATATCATAATAATGATTTCTATTCACACGTGCAAAGATCAGATACCATTATATGCCATCGATATATTTTCACATTTGGAACGTGGTCGCCTGCTGCTAATCATTTGCATTTGCTATGGAATGATCGGGGTCCAATATATATTTCAATACAAAATACCAAAAATACCCAAATCAGTTACGATTTTAGGCTTCAAAGTGTTAAGAGGCCAGATCTTAGAGAAGAACGTATCCGTTATAGACACATCTAAGCACATAGATATGGTTAGAACAAAACTTCAACGACATTGTGGTCAATAATGGCATACAGGTTTCTGCTACTCGAACAACATACGGAAATCGAATTCAAATCCAGTATAAATTAATCTATACATAATATTTAGATACACGTGCTGTTGTAATCTACAAGACGAGGGAAAATGTCGGCTAACAGCAAGCACAAGCAACTGCTAAAATTGACGGCAAAATATTGTTTGCTGATCACAGTGGCACGTCTATTTCAATAGGCCCTATTTTAAATAAGCAGGTTTTAAGTTGGATGCATGAAGGACACAAATTTAGAAGTGGGTTGCGAGATAACGATGAGTATGTTTGTTAAAATACTGATACACTCAAAACGAAAGAGTGCATATCAAGAAATTTAAAATTCTATATTCCTATCTCAGTCTTGGGTAGATTGTATTTGCTATAGGGCATTGATTTATCAATAATTCCTTCCTAGCTCAATTAAAACGACCCCTAGCTTAGCTGCAAATGGGCATGTTCCTAGACTATTGCTTTGAAATCTAGTGATGTATCTATCGATGGAAAAAAGAAGATATTACTTAAATTGAATGTGAATTTATCGAGACCAACCCACAAATAAATAAACAGTATGATAATCTCATTTGATGTAGATGCGATCACGGATAGTGTTTAAGCCAGCACCTCTTAACGTGCATATTATGAAGATAATCTCACTGAAAATGATGCCGAAGGCAGTAACAGGTCCATGCTAAATTAACTTTAAATTATCCAACAGTTTACCTTTATTGCTACCTTGAAATACAGATTCTGTGAATTCACAAATCAAAATGTTAAACATTCTGGACTTAAGTCATATTTTTTTAAGAAATAACGATCGCATACATCCTCCCCAGCTAAACAAAAGGATGTTTAACTATGATCATATTTAGTTTGATATTAACTGACAAGTCTTCCCTAGTGTTGATACTAACAGGACCATTGGTATTCGTGATACGTGGTAGGTTAAATATCGACACTAAGCCAAGCACCATCACCTGACGTCAACTGGCATAGATAGTTATTGCATCATAGATTGTCAGCTCGTGTGTACTCTATCTTTCAGAATAATTTCATATGCTACTGCTGACAAGTAAAGCATTTATCTCAGAACAATTGCATATGTGTCAATAGAGCTGTCAATGTGTGATGACTTTCTCCCAGAGAGTATAATGACTATACCCTATGTTATTTCTGACCTGTGTGAGTCTCTCTCTCTCTCTCTCTCTCTCTCTCTCTCTCTCTCTCTCTCTCTCTCTCTCTCTCTCTCCTCTCGCTCTCTCTCTCCCTCTCTCTCTCTCTCTCTCTCTCTCTCTCTCTCTCTCTCTCTCTCTCTCTCTCTCTCTCTCTATATATATATATATATATATATATATATATATATATATATATATATATATATATATATATATATATATATTATTGCTGCAATTAGATGTCAAAACACTCGATACAATAACAGGACAAGCGCTGCTTATCGACTAAATTTTTGTTTTCGTGTTATTAGTGTTCCCCCTAAACCATTTCAAATTAAACTGGCATCATCGCATTGGCACAGATGTTCGATTCGACACATGCGTTCCCAGAAGATCATCAAACTTCAAGGTCGGTGTGATATTATTTAGTTCTAAGAGGCCTTTACTCGACATCCTGTCTACTATATAGTGAATCAGTGTTTGGATATTCTAACACCGGTTGTTGTCAACATTGGCATCGGAAGAATCTAGATAGTAATAGAAAATCACTTGGTAACACATTTCCAATGTAAGGAACACATAAAGGATAGATGTGTATTTTCAAATGTATATAACCTCGTAGCCAAATGTGTCTAGATTGATGGGATGCATCTATGAATTATTCAATCCCATGGTTACCCGTCTGATATAACATAAGCTTAGATGGAACACCTTCGCAACGTTGTATTTGATATACCAGATCCGGGGAGTAATGCTTTCCTATTGAATGATCAGTATCTAGGCAGTCTCTCCATTAAAACCTTTTTAGTTTTCGGATCGCATTGCCAACACATAAAGGCAGAAAGCGTTATAAATACGATCACATTCACCATGGTGTGAATTTGTTTGATTTTCCATCCACTTGAGCAGAATTTATGATTACTCTGTTGGCGTTCGAGTTCCTGGGCTTTCTCGGCGAGTGTACCACAATGCATGTCTCTCTATAACGGATTAGCATCATCAATCGAAGTGCAAAGAGTCTAATTTTCCTTCTAGCGTGATAGCATAATTTCAGCAATGGGAATTTGAGAATCGGTGATACATGATCCACCGCATGAAATCGAAAAGGAATATTTGTGGAATGAATAGATCGACATGAAATGCGCCAATTACATTGTCCGTAAACGTTCATCTGCAATATATATATATATATATATATATATATATATATATATATATATATATATATATATATATATATATATATATATATATATATATATATATATATATATATATATATATATATATATATATATATTTCATTCAGTGCATGGCTGTCGATGAAGAGGTTTAAAGCTGCTGGTGCCGCACCTAGGTGATCGAACGTCAGCGCCATCATTAGAAAGAAATTTCTTTCCCGTGCACTCATGGTCTATTAAATTGATTTTGAAAACATTTACCATATCATTGTTATCAGTATCGTATTTCCGTGGTCAAAACCATGATTGATACAGTTTCCTTTCTTTTCTATACATTGACTAAAGTTCTACAATGTGTCGGATAATGGCTACTGTGCCGCATGTATTTGTGCTGTTGCTAATTGCTTGTGTGATGTATGTGGTGGCTGGCGGGGGTAATTCGTGATCTTAATAACCATGGGTATTTCCGTGTGCAAGGCATGCATTATGATTTACCGTTAACAACGTTATCATTTGCCAACAATACCTCTAAATTGTGTCACTGGCATATGCAAACTGATCATCACTATTATGTATTGCTTTATTCATATCACCCGGAACACCTCATACGTGTTAGACAATAGTGCATTCTGGCATGTGTGCATGTGTGTGCACGCGTGCCTGCGACCACGTACGTAGGTTACTGTCTAGGTGACCGTGGGTGGGTGGATGGGCGTTGCTGGCTTGATGGGCAGGTGAATGGGTGGATGGTTGGGTGCTTTGGGTCGCTGCGTGGGTGGGTGGATGGGTGAGTGTGTGCGTGCGTGACAGCAACGCGGGTGCGTGCTTACTAGCGTACGTGCGTACGTACGTGTGAGCGTGTGCAAATGGCCTCTTCTTCATCATCGGAGAAGGGCAATTGCCGTATTATATGATACTCTGCGACATCTTGTCATGATTCCACTATCCTTGAGTCACGTGCCCAAATGGAGGGGCACGCATTGGGCATCAAAAGCTGCCAGTTTTTATCGAAACTGCCGTCTCTTTCTTCAGACAAGTTCAATGGGCAAGTTTAAAGATGCCCTGTGACATGCTTTCATTCTAACATCACTCCTTGGTCACATACTCATTTGGGAACGGCACCCGTAGAGCCTTAAAGTAACCATTTTTCATTTTTGAAGAAAAGAACTCTCCTTCATCATAGAAGGTCAATGGCCATATTGGACGATATAATGTGGTATCCTTTGATGTTTCCCTGACCCCCCTGGGTCACAGACCTTATACTATACTATGTCTTAATGGCCACGTATCACATAATTTCAGTTACTTCAATGAGTGTGATCTAGTTACTATTGTATTGCAATTATTATTTATAGCGTGTCACTGTCCTACCTTGTATGTGTATATCCAGGTCAAGGTTAGCCTTCAATGGAGTTCCCATTGTGAACTGTAAATAGATATCCTATTAACGAATAAGGAACCTTTGGAAAACACATTATTCTTTAACGTGAATTATTTACGATAATTCGATAATTACCCAGTAGTCAATCGGTGTGTTTAGTGCTTTAGTCTACTGTATCTGTCGGGAAGAAAACATGAATCTATATTCAATATCTGATGTCTCGTGACCTTATTAGTGTTATTCTGGGATACCCATATACACTCGAAACGTAAGTATCTCAAATTCAAGACAACTATACAGAAATGAATATTTAGCATCCAATTCCACTGTCAGCTGTTACTGTCATCAAAAACAAAATTTTCCAGTCAAATTGTTTTTAAAATCTTCAATAAAATACTCTCTTGAACCGTAAAGACTGTGTCGTTTCTGGGCAGTAATGCCAACGATCTATTAAGACAGCCTATTCAGATAAACACCATTCTCTGTTAATCGAGAAACACGTTCCATTCCAATTAAGCAACATACCTGTCAACTCATTCTCTGATGTAATGTAAAACTCTCATTTTAAATAACAAATTGAATAGGATACTGCTACTTACATCGAGATTGTATTTTCTAAAGGCGGTTAATTTTTGGGATAACAACGCCGTTCAGCCACACTATTATCCAAATGGGCATCGGTTAGCTTTCTGTATAAAACTCTGTCGTCGTCAAACGAAATTCAGAAAATATATCTTAGTGTTAGCTAAATTAAGCCGGATTCACATATAATACAATCTTTTCATCCTGTTAGACTGTTTGTGATACTGTACCGGAAAATTAGGTCTTTGCATGATTTCCTCAGATCTGATAGACATCCAAATTAATGAAGTCTAGCATAGGCTTGTGTAGTGCCTAATATGTCTGGAGCGATCCTCGTAGGAAAACCAAGGGTTTTGTAACTTGCCGCAGTAACTGTCTATCGGCGATGCTGTGTATGAAGATTATTTTCTCGGCTTGTGTTTATCGAATCCATTGAAACAAATTAGTGCGTGTGCGTGGCCACGCGCGTGTGCGTATGCTTGTGCATGTGCCTACATGCGTGCACCAGTGCGCGGAACGGATGGAGGATGAGCAGGGTGTGCTTGCGGGAGAATGGTTGAGAGGGCAGGCGGTTGGGTGGGCGGATGGGTGGCGAAAGGGCCGGCGGTTGAGCAGGTGGGTGTGCGGGTGGGTGGGCGGACGGGCTTGTGTTTGTGTAGGCGGGAGGTTGGGCACGCGGGTTGTTTGTTGGGCAGACAGGTAGGCAGGCAGGTAAGCACTGGCCACATCAAAATTGCAATAACGAGGCTACTGTTCATAACGTAATAATCATGAGTGAATTACATTCATGTGCCGGCAGATGAATATCACACAGAGTAATTTGACCAGAAGAATAGTCAAGCGATGCTGTCTGATGAGATTAAAGTAGTCTGCTGTTGTCTATTCAGAAGTTGCTGCTTGAAAGTCGATAGACTCATGAAACGTCACGGGCTTTATAGAACAAGTTATGCTGAGATGTGTACAGTTAGCGTCGACACATACGTTGAATCACGCTGCGTGCAATGTTTAAAACGGACATGCATGTTACTCATACTATTAGATCCTTCACATCACAATGAAATTGTTCATGTCTTCAACATGTCACGTACCCTTGCTGTATGTGAACATTTTTCGTATCATTTACACGTGGAATACGTCTTTCTTGTACATGAATTCATGAAGGAATTTGCCTGATACATGCTTCTTACAACCTGTGTTTTGGCTTGTAATACAATAACGGGTTAGACCTGTTTCGAAATCACCACGATGAGAGACAAAGAGAATAATAGCAGATCAGCAAGAAGAGAGAATTAATTTCAGATATTTCATAAGCTGTCGCTGTGTTCTATATTAGTGGCGTTGATGTGAATATTGCGAGATCCATGACCTGAGGTCTGGTCTGTTCTAAATGTAATCACGCATGATTATTAACATAATCCATCTTATGGCAATGGGAGTGAGACATTGTCTTGACGTGTCGTGGCAAATGTGAGTAATTAATCTTAAAGCGTGGACAAATCACTTAGTGTTCGTTTATTATAGCTTGTCTTGGTGTCACATCTCATTTCCCATATAAAATAATGTTAACATCAAACCGGACCAAGAGTCTCTCTCTCTCTCTCGCGCTCTCTCTCTCTCTCTCTCTCTCTCTCTCTCTCTCTCTCTCTCTCTCTCTCTCTCTCTCTCGATCTCTCTCTCTCTCTCTCACTCGCTCGCCCTCCGTATCTCTCTCTCCCGTTCCCTCCCTCTCTCTCTCTCCCTCCCTCCGTCCTCTCTCTCTCTCTCTCTCTCTCTCTCTCTCTCTCTCTCTCTCTCTCTCTCTCTCTCTCTCTCTCTCTCTATATATATATATATATATATATATATATATATATATATATATATCTATCTCTCTCCCTCCCTGCCTCCCTCCCTCAATCCCTCCACCCCCCCCCCTCTCTCTCTCTCTCTCTCTCTCTCGTTCTCTCTCTCTCTCTCTCTCTCTCTCTCTCTCTCTCTCTCTCTCTATCTCTCTCTCTCTCTCTCTCTCTCTCTCTCTCACGTGAATGGATCCAGTTTATTTTTTGTATGAATGTCAAAAGCTTGGTTGATGAAATGATACGTTTCACGTCTATGTGTCTGCCTTCAGCTCGCCAGATGAATACTCATCATAGGCATAGGTTTAAACGTATGCTTATTATTGTTAATATTCACTTTTTATCGCATCACATATACTCTAGTCGGCGTTAGTAGCTCAATTTATTTGTGGGCTTAGATCAACAATAACGAAGCATCTACGCTGGCGGTCATCCTCTGCGGAATGTAAGAAAGACAGACCATTAACATAGGCTGATATAGAGAAATTGTTACTTTCTTGTCTATTTACCATCAAACAATTGGCCATATATCCCAAACATTGATTTTGGCATCTCTCGAGAGGCGACTCCATAAACCGTCATATAAATCTAAAGATTTTAGTTTCCCGCCATTAGTACTCTTGATGAAATCAACACCTACTTCTGTCGTTACTGTCTATACACAAAACATCTTTCTAAGGATTGAGAAAGTCACGAGTTATTAAATGGTAATTACGTGGTCGTGATTTATGTTTAATACTGGGTGTGCACACACGATGGACACAGGCGATATGCAAACACGCACGCACGCACGCACACACGCACGCACGATTTAGAAACACGATAAGTTTACATGTTTTTCCTCACTACTGTATTGTCTGTTTCACAGTCAACCGTATGTATGCGTAGATGAGCGGACGGTGTAATGCATATTGATTGTCAGAGATGCTGAGCAAAGCAGGCTAGAAATGAGGACCACTGTCTCTGTAAGAAAATAAGGTATATGGGAAGTATCGATGTCGTGACCTTGACGAGGGTAAAACCAACAAGAATGTCTTGGAAATTGTTTTAGAATTGTACACTGCTGCGGTCTGTCTCCATGGTTAGGGTTGCGGATTGATGATAGTGTGGAGAACAACATCTCACTAGCAGGGAATGATGCTATCTCGCTTTTACCGTTTCATAGTGTTGGTCATTTGCATGACCATGAACACCTACATTTTAGCGACAATTCACATTTCCAGAGTATCCAGCCATCATCTGACCTCGTATGACGTCATAATCAGCTCAGCGCGTGTATGATGAAGTCACAAACATTGCGTCACAAAGCGTTCCATTATAGACCGTCATCAAATATCAAATAGTCCGACACGTATGAATTGTATGCTTTTGTAATTCTTTGCTATTTAATAAACATCTTGTTGAATATTTTGAATCTAATTTGACTGGGCGCTGTTGCTGCCTTAGGCAGCACGCACACACGCATGCACGTACGCGCGCACGCACTTAGGCAGCAACATCACTCAGTCAAATTTTTTCAAAATATTCAATAGTGTACCTGGGCATTTTGTTGGCAATTGATAGTCAGCGTGTTCAGAGATCGATCGATCCCAACATGAACGAGGTGTGGGTGAAGCTTAGCTAGAGATGGGCGGGGCATGGCTACAACCGGAAATGTCCATTGCAATATTATCTGACAGACTGGTAATTTCCTTATCACTTTACCACTTAAGTCGGCCATAGAACATCTTCTGCAGTGGTCTTGAGAAATGTCCAGTTGCAGACAAAATACTATTTTTGAAATTCTATCGCTTGAATGACTGGCTCGATAAGCTTATGGTCATGTTGATAGTCACTTACAGGACTGGCGGTATGATCAGCGAACGAAAAGAAGAAGAAAGACTGACTCGATAATCGAGTCAGTCATTCCAGTGGAAAGGTTTAAAAAATAATCTTAAATTTGTCTGCAAAATGATCATTTTCTATAATACTCTCGTCGTGGCTATTCTTAGGATATCTGGAGCAGATTTCTGTTAAAAGTAACCTATACGAAGTGATCTTTTTGCTACAGTTAGTATCATCTCCCGACTTATGTGTAGGGATATATTACATTTGAATTTCTTCTGGTTGAAAATATTTACTAATTACTGTCCCCTTAAAACAAAATCCCTTACGTCGCTTTATTTCTTTCGCCAGATGCCTTATCATCGCTGTGAATTACACGGGATTGATTACACCAACATCGAGGCTTATAATGTTCTAGATTACCTTGGCAATTTAAAAAGTTGATGCATTGAAGTATTCAATAAACCAGTGATTAATGAGCTTTAAACGACTTATAATTATTTGAGAAGAAGTGGCACATAGTGTTAGTTCTAAGGGAACGCGCGTGCAATGCAGAGTGATTACTGCGTAGACAGGCCTATGTGCATTGTGAACATGTAATGCAATTCCGTCTGATTGATGGGATATATGTGAAGCTAATTAATGACGGCGAGAACATCCGTTCCGGTACACTGCCACATTGGGCAATTAGCAACGCATTTTCGCCAGTTCTGCTGAATTACTGATTAATTTATTGATGACAAGGTTCTGTCTCTTACATGCTTCTACGAATAGAGCACGTTTTCTTAGATATATTGAGAACGCGGTGTTTGATTGTAATTATAGTGTACCGCATGGCTGCAATCAGGAGGAATCTACGAGAACAAGGAGAACAAGGCTAATAATGCACGCTTAAATATATAATTAGTTTTATGAAGTAAGTACATGCCAGAAATTAACATTTTCCCAGTAACTTTAACTTTAACATTTTAAATATCGATTTCATATTTTGTAGCTTGGTTTGAAATATTCAATGTCTACTTTCAGGAAACCTGAAGGGATACATTTCGTTGACTCCTCTATCTAGCATGGGGAAACACACCCCTGCCTGCCAACAAGCGTATACCTACCCTGCAGGAGCATAGTACCAGCACAGATTCAACAGTTTCTCTGTTAGATTGTTCGTCTAATGAATAAGGTATTTGCGACTTTTAAGTAATGCCGGTAAGTTTAGTGTGTCAATTAGGCACCGACTAACAGAGCTACTAGCCTGAGTCTTCGGTTTGACTGCGATAAAATCAACACTTTATTGGTCAGAACATTGTGGTCACGAGGTAGGCAAGGACCACATCACGCGCCAGATATTCATTCACTATTGGAAATCACTTCCTCACGCTTCTTGTGAAAAAAAAAAAAAAAGTAAGCGGCATCGGTGCAAATTCGATTCAAATAATTTAAAAGAATTCTTCTGGTATTATGGAGTTTCTGGTTCAAAGGTTAATGTAGCAATTCAATTAGCGTTAAAGTGTTGGTCGGTTGACAGACTTGAAACGCAACGCAAGATATATATTGAGATTGTAGGGCCATTTGTTCACGCTACTGTTAAAGGAAAGGAACAGGGAACTAACATATGCTCTTGAATGGCAGCTTTATATAATAATCAACCTATACCTACCACTATAAACCAGAAATAAATCAGAATAATTAGAAAAAGCAGCTAAATGGCATTTATGACATTCTGGCGGGAACCAATTAGTGACGAAGTTGGACCCATGCTCTCTGGTGTATGCTGAGTGCATAAATAATACTGGCTATGGCCATCCATATACTCTCAGTTATATTCGCGCTACGCTGGGGCCTAGTGCACCGTTGAGACGTTAGTTGGTCGGTCGTTAAAAAAGGGCCACGTCCGTCGTAAGACAGCAACGTCTGTTGCACAGTCTGGCGTAGAAGCGGCGTCACGCCTCTCTAACGGCTCAAATCTCACGTCTGCTAGCTAGTAGGAGTAGAACCGGCGTTAGCGGCGGATTTATTATCTGACTGACTGACAATGACTGCTATGAGAGTGTGAGACATCGGGGAGAATGTTAACACATATTTAGGTTCTTCACTCCCATATTATCAACATGTTGAATATTTTGAAAACAATTTGACTGAAAGTTGTTGATGTCATAGCAGGCAAATTTGTTTCAAAATATTGAACACTTTCATAGTTATACCTTGAAACTTGTCGCTTGTAAAAACTTAACAGTCGCACAGAGGGCTTTTGAGGGGTTTTGCACGGGTTTTGCACAGGTTTTGCACGACCAAGTTCACTGTCTTTGCACTTATGTCCTTCACACAGTGCACACATTGTACAGTTAACACGTGCTTTAATAATGGCTGGTATCGTCCACAATTTGGACATAGATTTACAATACCGAAGACATTTAAGAAGGGATAGGCTTATTCGTGACAGGCATAACCCACTAGAAATTTATGATGATGTAGAACTTTATGAGAGATATCGCTTCTCTCGTGACGGTATCGCTGAGAGAGTTGATGGTATACATCTCGACTTAGAGCATGTAACTGACTGGAATGCTGCCCTGTCACCATTGCAACAGGTGCTGATAGCACTTATATTCTATGCTACGGTGTGCTACCAAACTGTAGCCAAAGACTGTCTAACTGTGCACCGGTCGACAGCGTGTAGGGCCATACGTGATGTATCCATGGCATTGGAAAGACGACTGGGTCAACACGTATTTTTACCACAAGATGGTGAATATGTTGCTAACATGACCGCAAAATTTCAGGTAATTACCCTCGCCACATAAAGGGAAGATGGTATTGTAATCAAGTGCGTGTGCGCGTGCGTGTACGTGTGCGTATGCATGTGCGTGTGCGTGCGTGCGTGTGTGTGTCCGTGTGTGTGGGACGATTGGAATGCATCTCCTAGCCCATTCAAAGTAAAAACTTCAAACTATGGGGATGATTACCTCTGTGGGTAAGGATGCGCATGATGCTTTTGTAATTTTGATATCACCCCCCGGGGGCTGTGCCATGGGGTTGGGTGTGTGAGCAAAAATATGTGTCACCAAATGTCAGCATGTCCCATAAAATAAATGAAGTACATGATTAGTAGACTACATTAATTTAATTATTTTGCTCTTGGATCAAAGTGCGGGGGTGTTAGATGGGCAAATGTGAATGCGTGGAGATTTGCAATGGCGTGCCATCGACTACGTATTATTATTATTATTATTATTATTATTATTATTATTATTATTATTATTATTATTATTAGTATTGTGTTTCATACACAGGAATGTGTGGGATTTCGAAATGTCATAGGTTGCGTTGATGGTACGCGTGTTAGAATAGCGAAGCCACCAAACCATGAATGGAAGTACATTAACAGAAAAGGCTTCCATTCAATTAATGTACAGCTGATATGTGATGCAGACCTGCGAATCATCAACTGCGTGATAAAATGGCCGGGCAGCACGCATGATGCGCGAATGTTAACGAGAGAGCGAAATTTTCGATCATTTCGACCAAACAGACAATGAATTTGTCGTGCTGGGTGACAGCGCATATCCCCAAAAACCGTGGCTGATGACACCATTCATGCAACCTGCACATGATGCTCAAGAGGCCTACAACAACGCCCACAAGATTACACGCAGTGTAATAGAGAGGTGCAATGGAGTACTCAAAGCACGGTTCGCATGTATTCTAGGGAAACTACACATGGCGCCAATGAAGGCTTGTTCGCTAATAGCTGCAGCCATAGCATTACATAATATCTGTATCAACAAGCGTCTGCCGTTACCAGCGATTGCGCAATTGCCAGAGGTGCCCAACGATGAGGTAGACGCCATCGATATCGGTGTGCCACAGCGAGATCGTATCCGTGGGGTAGCAAGCAAGAAGGTTGCAAATTGTGCAACATTTTTTCACACGTTGACAAATTTTATGTGATATTATATATAGACCTATATTATTAATATTAATGATAGCACGCCGACATAATTACCCTCTCCCCGAAGGGATAGAGGGTATTGTAATCGTGTCTGTCTGTCTGTCTGTCTGTTCGCTGCATATCTTCGGAACATTGCGCGCACTGCCTGCTTTTCTCCTCCTTTCAAGCTTTCTGATTTCAAGTTCGAGTTTTGTCTTTTGTAATCTCACTTTTGAGATCTCCTCAAGCAACAAATACCCGATGCAATTACTCACGCGAAAGGTCCGTCTCTTCTTTTTGCTCTGTAACATTCTTTCGTTTCCGAGTTGGCTGTTCACTGGAGGTAGAAGGAGATGGAGGCGGGGCATCCGCAGTTGGTGCTCTAAAAAGAAACATTTAAAATGAACAACATTGGGTGTGTTATTACATTTCCCACACATCTGCTCACCCCCATTTATAATTCTACCTGTTGAGAACTAACCTCCATATTAACGCAATCAAATCTGCTACTGCTACTGCTACTACTACTACTACTACTACTACTACTACTACTACTACTACTACTACTACTACTACTACTACTACTACTACTACTACTACTACTACAGCTACTGCTACTGATACTGCTGCTGCTGCTGCGTTGATGCTACATTTGTTGATGCTGATGATAATGATGGCGATGATGATTTTGTTATTGTTGCTGCTGGTACTCGTTGTGATGATGGTGATGATGACGACGACGATGTCGATGGCGGCGTGGACCAAGACGACGAGGGTGAGTATCGTGATCATGATGATAATATTGAGCAGGAGGCGGAGGAGGAGGCGGAGGAGGAGGAGGAGGAGAAAGTAGGAAAATGATGGTGGGGTGTGTGACGGGAAGGCTGATAGGTTCTGTATGCATACCCTGTACATATTCCTCTGTGTCAGTCAGTGTTTCAGCTGCAGAGGCGGGTGCACACACATCATCAGCTTGTACTACACCAGTTTCAACACCACCTCCCGGAATGCCAGCCACGGAAGGAGCATCGAGGCCGATGATATCTAACACAATGTCCGTGTTCTTTTGGCGGCTTCCCTCCACCTGTCTTAGGGTTCTTTCTCGCTGACAAGTCCTTTTTGGCCTGGGCCTTTAGGTCCTTCCACTTATGAGAAATCTCACTAACAGTACGGTTTTAAGCCCAATTTTATTGACTTCCACCAAGATATGCTGCCAAGCATCTTGTTTCTTCTTATTTGTTACAGCAGATTTAAAGCTGGATAATAACAATTCTTTACTCTCCTTATATAATTCTATCATCAGCAGTATCTCTCCCTCAGAGTATGTCGGATTTTTACTCATTTTGACAACTAGGCTATGATATACCTTTCGATTAATATGACTTAATAGAGTGAATATTTTACAGGAAAAGTAAAATGTCATCTTGACCCTGAACAGTTGGGCATATACCGCGCATGCGGTCGCTGTATATAGCTTATACTTGACTGTTGGAGACAAAATAGGGCAGTTATTTAAAAATGATTATCTTAAGAGCGCATTTCCTTCATGAACTCCATTCTTTTAGTTTCAAAATCGATCAGACATAAGAAACGAGTGGTATTAAATGACTACTCGTCTTCTGTGACCACTTTTTGAAGAGCCATGTGAGGGTTGTTATAGGACAGGTTTGAATGTATTGCATGAAATCTACATTGAACCGACAGCGAAACATACTCGATTTCTCGCGGGAATCGGGTAATGCAGTATTTACGCCGGACCTTAGGAAAAATTCCAGCGTGGCGGGGTAGGAGTTACGCCGTTTAACTGTGAGACGGGCGTGTGTGGGTCGGTCGGATCTATGACGGACGTGGACTAACGTCTGACGTTATTTAACGCCTCAACGGTGCACTAGGCCCTTGGTTAGCCACTGCGTCCTACGGGTAAAATACTGTCTAGTTTTAAAACAATTTGACTGAAAGCCGTTGTTTCTAGAGACAGGCTCTACATTAAATCACACGATTGTCAAAATACTCATTAGGCATCATATTGCGACCTTGGAAACCAGCAGTGTATTTTGAAATCATTTTGACCGAAGCTTGTTGCTTTCACCAAAAAAGGGACTTTCAAATATAACGTTTTCAAAAGGATCAATAGTGAATTAGCAGTAGCAAGTCGGTCGCTCTACATCGGCGCTAATAGAGAATAATATTAATACCTCTTACAAAGAAATATTCAGGCGTGCTTTGGTTATATTCAGGTAGGCCTCTGTGGTATACCTTCACGCACATTTGACACACGGCGGAGTGAAACGCACCAGCTTGGTCACTAATCGGCTCCAAGTTAAGCTCTCCTAGATTTAGTGAATGTCTTTTCGCAAATAATCCCGATTCATTTCCTTTTTTACCGATGGTAGTTTATTTAATATTGTATGAGATTACCAATACACATCTTTTGTTATTTCCGTTCCTTTAAGTGGCGATGCACAAAGTAATATGCCATACGGTGAATCAACGCCCGCTTGTAACGATCTCCTACAACTTGTTTGCTTGCGTGATTGATTGTGTGATTGCGTCATTTGATTTATTTGCAGCCGATTTAGTTTAGAACATTGTAAGTTTCATATATTGTATCAAGAGATGTGCAAGCTCCGTGAAGTCATTGGTATCGTCAAAATAAACATGTACGCAGCGATATTGAGGCCGCTTAATAATCTACGTGAAGTGTATGATGACGTCATAGTCACGGCGTCACACATGACTCGATTTAGTCCGTCTTAAACGCTTAATAGTCCGACACGTTGTACGAATTGTATGTCTCTACTATTTAATAAACATGCTGTTGACTATTTTGAAACTAATTTTACTGGGCGCTGTTGCTGTCATAGGCAGCAACAGCACCCAGTCAAATTAGTTTCAAACTAGTCAACAGCTGACATGTATATTTTTCTGGAAATTGATAGTCATGGAGTTCAGGGATCGATCGATCCCAACACGAGCGTGGTGTGGGTGGAGCTTAGTTTGGAATGGGCTGGGCATAACTAAAACTAGGGTTGCACAATTTTTCGATTATTCGAATAAACGCGATTATATAATTCAAAATGATCGTGGACGATTATAAAATTAAATAATCGTATAATCGCCATGTTGAAATTTTTGTCCAGACACTTTTACACTTGGCCGAATGTGTGAATGATTAAATAAACTAAATAAATAAGTCAATACTTAGGGAGAAAATGCGTTGAATTTCCGTGATATTTCGCTTATTTGAAGCCTAGGCTTCTATTAGGACAAGAGGTGTTCAATTTCTAACACAACATCTCTGAGAAAAGGGGTGGGCTTATATTAGAGAGTTTTCCCAAAAGTACGGAAAGCACGGAAATTCAACGCATTTTCTCCCGTAAAAATTCCCACGCCTATGTTTAATGTATACCTCAAAACATCACCGGGGAAGTGAAATTATTTGATTTGAGCGCGTAAATATTGCGTATCCTTTAATAAAGGTCGTTCATTAAATCAAAATTAATCCACAATTTGATATAAAATGGCGTCGCGAAAAAATACAAATCACGTGATTCGCCTCCGATTGAAGAGGTTATTTTAGAGCGAGTACTCGGATATAAATATTCTGGAATTGGGGACTCGGAATTCGGGAATTTCTATATATTATCATTGCGTGATAGCAATCTGTGCGCGATAGGAACTAGAAAGTATTATACTGATCTGAATAACGGGTACCCGTTTGATAAACTCCCGTTAGTATATAATATCTCGCGAGAACACGCCGCCTCCCATCGCAAAAGAGCAGCTGGCTCGCCAACTTAAGGAGCCGGTTATATTGTCGTTCGTAATAATTCAATTTGGATCATTTAATGTTGATCGGCGTTACAAAATTGATGCGCATTTTCTCCCTTGTTTGGTACATAAATTTGGTCTTAAAATATATTTATAATAAGGAAGGTATTTAATCACGCCAAGACTGTTTTACGAGCATTTTGACTACAAGAGTGTGGAATAAACTTTATTATATTTTTAACATATGTGGCCTACTATTAGTATTAATCTAATAGGTGGTCGAGATTTACAAATCCGAGGCCTGTATTGAGTTCTAGAGGGTCCGGAAATGTATCAGGGCAGAGATCGGTCTGAAGTAAACACACCCTGTGTGACACGATTGTTATTATCATACACGCTATTCTTACAAATTTGCTCTTAAAAATTTTTTCCTATACAATCTGCTGAGTTAGGGGGTGGGATTCTAATACAGAGTTTTGCCGTTTTGAAACTGCTAAGAAATCATTGGAGGTCATATGTCAAAGTTAGGCGGTGGGCTTCTATTAAAGCATAGGCTACAATTAAGCAAAATACAGTAGTTCATGATTAATCGTATGATCGCGATTATTTGTATTAAATGATCGCGATTATGAAAATTGAATAATCGTGCAACCCTAGCTAAAACTGGAAAGGTCAATTCTCTATGTCTCTGTGCTGATAGCGAAGGCTAATGCATGGGTCACTACTGGACTAACATCTGGTGAATACAGTTCGCTATTGGTCCAGCACCGCCCCAGGTAACACGTGTTATCAGGGTGTTATCTAAGATTTTCTCTATGCTTAAGAAAATATCCAGGCATTGCGTTATGTTTGCTTATAGTGCCATTTCGTACTAGAAGGAACAGACATGTGTTTTAATTTATTTGTAATTTTACTGTGTTTTTCAAAACACGATACATGATGCTAAGCATAGCGAGTAAATGTATACGAGTTATGCGCGTGGACATGACATATTGGATTATGATATGGTGATTTTCGTCAGTTTGGAATATGAAGAAGGAGAGAAAACATTTACTCATGCACCATCGCAATAGCAACCATCTGTCTAGAGACCTGAACAAATTAAGTATGTGTGAGAACTGTTTCTGACATGAAACACAGCAAACAATGGTTGTTTTGATGAAACGGGTCTTTCGATAATATACAACAGGACAATTCCAAAGGCTACGCAAGTTCTGTGGCATCAATGTTATTTGATTGTTAATCAAATCCCCGGCTCTCCGCACGCATCGTCGCTGACCATCAATAACAGGCCTACTCAAGCTGTGTAAGGCGGACATGTCCCAAGCTGGTCCCGATTAGCTCATTAACCCTTACATTTGTTCAAGACAACTAAAATTTTCTTATAGAAAATGTCCATCTGCAGACTAACAGTAGATATTTTAAAAGCTTATCAGTGGATAGACTGGCTCGGTTATCGAGCCAGCCTTGCCAGTGATAAATTCTCAAAATAATCTTTTGGTCTGTGCATAGACATTTGTCAGGACCATTTATAAAACGCGATTTTGTGTTAGATTGTGTATTAAAGGGTTAATCACGTTGACGAATTGTTCTTGTATTTTATCTACAAGGCAATCACAAGCCAGACGTACACTCTTCGTTTCAAATGGGAGATACTTACCCGTGGCCATACGAGGTCGTTAATCTAGTGTCCGGACAAACGACGCAACACGCCAATACTAATTGAACCTAATCGGTATTTTATTAGCAAGCATCACCCTAGATGTCGAATGCCTCGCTGCTGATAACTGGTTTGCCAAACACAGACGCATGGCCTAACTAAGAATTATTACTTAACTTTATTAATTACATTACACGTGTTGATACTCTATCAATATATCCGACGGATCTGTGTTTGGGCCTGTTCAGAATATTTTCAAAACTACTAGTTTGTTTCTTTCTCTGCGTAATGAGCCCACTGTCTTTCCAGTTAAATTCAAAAATTCTGAAATACTCCCGTCAAACAACCATAAACATCTTGGCATTACCTTCAATAACAAAGGCACTTGGCTTACTCACGTGGAAAACGTAATAACAAATGCTCAACACAAACTTTCTTTACTCAAGGGCCTAAAATATATCCTAGACCGGAAATGTCTTGAAATTATGTACAAAAGCTTTATTAGGCCATCTCTAGAATCCGCAGACGTTGTCTGGGATAACATACCACAGTATCTTGTAACACGACTGGAGGACATCCAAAAAGACACTCTCAGAACAGTATGTGGAATGACACGTAGTGCTCGTACGGAAGACTTGTGCACCGAAACAGGAATAGAAACGATTTCACATAGACGGGAATCTCACAGACTAGTTATATGGAATATTCTCCCAGCGCCGGTCACGTGTTCCGTTACTCTCACGGAATTCAAGAGAAAACTTAAAGCCATGTCGCCTATACGACAGCCTCCTCCCTGGTATTATGTCGGCCAAAGGTTAGCTAATGTAATCCTATGTAGGCTTCGCAATGGCTGTAGTAATTTAAATCGCCATCTATTTGAAAATTTTCTGTCAGACTCAGTTAGCTGCCCATGTGGATACACTGATGAATCCACAAATCACTATCTCCTCCACTGCCCTCTTTTTAACGACCAAAGAGTCTCTCTCCAAAATCAGCTCGTCCTAAAGAATGGTTCCTGTGAAAAATACCGCGATAACTACTAATATCGCAGTATTTGGAATAATTTTTGATATGATAGGATTAATATGACCAATCTATGAATAGGCATCCTTTTTGGATGTATAAACAAACAAAGCCTACACTTTGTATTATATTTGTTTCAGCATCAAATAAAATATTTGTTCTCGCCTTTTCCAGTTTTACTTCGTCATTGTGAAGAGGAAGATGCGCATAAGTGTCCTTAACTCCGTCACTGTGTGCGCAGGAATCTCCAAGGGAAATCCCAAGGGTCCAATCTGATTGGTTAAAAACATCAAGTATCTTTCATTGGTTTTAACCAGGCCATAATCGGATGCAGTGTTTAGTGCAGCATTCACGATCAGCTGTTTTTATTATTACTATTGAAAGCTTATAATGAATGCTCCGAGAGAAAGGACCACGCGATTAGGCACATGATCAATTAATGGACAAACCAGGTCTGAAGACGCGATCGGCTGCGCGCGTGTATGCGTGTATAAAGATAACAAAATGACCTGAATTTCTTTTAGCATTAAAATAGAGAATGTAGAATTGTAGATAAGAATCTTCGATCACTGATTAAATTATTATACTTGCCGTGCAAAATTCTGGTACTGAATGGTTAATTATTGAAAATGGTCAAGTTTTATAAGGAATTGACTAATCAACCCCAACTGCCCGCCCAGCCCCCATTTCACCCCTTTAGAACATTGTCGACCTATTGACTGCAGCATGAAAGTCAATCACACACTTCATCCTATAAACTGGACTTACCAGAGTGTGTGAAAATAAATAATCATCAGCTATTTATACAGATTATTTCAAAACAATTTGACTCAAAGTTGTTGCTGTCGATGTCAGTAACAACTTTTGGGTCATAAAGTTTTCAAACTAATCTGCTCTTTATTTATTATTTCCTTTAAATTATATTTCCATAAAGCCTCTGCATTCGTATTGAAAGGGGTTAAATCATAGCCCTATAGATCGATGGCGCAATTGTCGCCTGAGCCACCCAGAACGCGTGAAATTAGTGAATACAACACATTCCACGCTATAAGATCTGCTGTCTTCTAGAAAAGATGATCTATGAGGTTATTAGTTATTAATAACTTGTCCGATTTTAGCTAAATATTTTGGAGACAATTTGATTGGAAATTATTGTCATGGCCCAATAACTTTTAATCAAATCATTTTCAATATAATCAGCCGGGCTTGTTTCATTCGTATTGTGGCTGCCTTTAGCGCATTCAGCATATCAATGGTATTACTTGTAAAGACTGATCAATACTCACCCAAGCGTACATTTATACACACGTGTGGGGTTGAATTATTCTTGAACAAGCGAAGAATAGAGGGATTACAGTTATGGCTTCACCGGTTTAGTTAGATCGCTTGAATTTGTCGTCATTGCTAGCGAGTGAATTTATCCCGCTAGGATATTTGGATGGTCGTTGTTTTATTTATTCCCTTGTAATGACGCCAATCGCGTCATCAGCTATGGAACGCGAAGGTGGTATTCCAATAATATAATCAAAACGAGGCTGAGTTAAGTTTATTTGTGTTTTACAAATGGCTGCTATTTTGCGTATTCAACGTTGTCAGCAACTACGATTTTCAGATTTAACTTGTCTTCATTGGAACAACATTTAATTGAGCATGGAAGGATAACTATACTAAGAACAGTAGGGCTGTGTATATAACACATGGACATATATTTACTGCAATAATAGTACCGAAAAGATTGCTTTTGACTACCATGAATACGGAAATGAAGAGACCAGACTCGTCAAATTCGCATGAAATGCAATATATAAATTGTCAATACCGTCACTGACGGCATTTGACGATATTGGCGGTTTTTAGAAATAAGACGATAACGATAACAATAACAATAATATCGCGATTTTCCGGGTTTTATCGGGAAACCGCTCAGCTCTAATGGACAGGCTACGTGGACAGAGGACATCATTATTGCGAAAGTATCCCGTCGAACATATTGTATGATGCAGGGCTGCAGAATTAGCTATTGAATATGTTTTCAAATGCATGCCGATTCGAATGTGTGTTCGTGAGTCGCTGTGTTCTTGCGTATGCCCACTCTTTTAACCATTCCACCGCTGAATCACCCATTTCTCATTTTCAAGGCAACCATACAGGAACATCGTTGAATAATTTCAAAGTCACATGAATGGAAGCCGTTGCTACCATAGGCTTGAAATGCTATCAACGGCTTCGTCTTTCTTACTATGCACACGGATGCATGTCCGACATTACCTTCTGTACGACCGCCACAATCAACTCGTTATCATTTACACAAAACATGTCAGTGGCAGATGTAGCAATATTCTTCATTGTTTAAAACCATACCATATTTCCTGTGTATTAAGGGTAACTCGCTATATCTCTTCCACTGAGGCTGTTGAGAAAACGAAGTCGATTACATAGTGGTGGTCCAAGTGCTGATGCGTGAATTGGCAGATAGCTGTTCGGTTCCGAATGAACTCATAACTCTAGCAAACATGTTAAGCAGTTTGCGCGTGCATGATATATGCACAGTACAATAACGTTTGTGTCATGACCATGCACAACTACCCATGTTGTGTTACATGGATGATGTGCAAAATTATCCAAGTGTCAGTTTCTTCCGGAGTCGATTAAAGCTCAGGAACAGACGATGCTACTAGATTGGTAACACATATCTTTTTATCTCATCTTCGAACACTCAGCCACCCCATTTGCTAGTGGCAAATGACAAGGGCAGCCTTATTTTGATCTAAACCAAAGAAGTCGACTGCTCCTAGGATATAATAAAGCGTGCAAACCTCAAATGATTGGCTCATCTTTGCATTTGGTTGTATCTGTTATCGCATGTGTGACTTAAAGGCTGATAACTCTGTACTTATCACCGCATACGTGTCTGGCCTGAGCATCTGCGGGAACCTCATCTAACAATGACCATTTCCTAATAGAATGAAAAGCATCCACCACTACTGCCATATTCAATTAGGAACAAATTTCAAATGTGTTTCTTTTAGCAACACTTTCAGAAGGCTAGTTTTTGTCCGTGTCACATGGATTGCTCCGTCTTCATTGAATAATGAGAGATGAACTGCATTGTATTCATAAATTCCATCAGTGCTTACAACATTAGACCTAGATGTGCGTTGTTTGTTTCTATACCTTCTTGGCCTTTGATGTTCAGTATGGAATGCCTTTAATTCCACGACATTCTTCTCTTGTTCAACAATGACATGGATAACTGCATTGCCTTCGCCCTGTAGGTGTGGCTTAGAATACACCTTCCGTATCCTCTGCGTGTTGTTAGAGGCGACTAAAGGAGGTAATGGTGAGGTAACCCTGACAAAAACCTCGAGTGCTGAAGACGGAGGTTCCAGGCCGCGCGGCGCACTCTAATAAACCACGGATCCACGCACTTAACGGTTATGATCATGTCGATAGTCACTTACAGGTCTGGCGGTATGATCAGCGAACGAAAAGAAGAAGAAGAAGAACTGCATTGCCTAAAACCGCCTTAACCCTTTAACACCTATATCAACCGAAAACGGCTTCTGTAGTGGTCTTATGAAATGCGCATTTGCAGACCAAGATAAGACTATTTTTGATAATGTATCACTGGAATGACTGGCTTCAGAAATAATCTTCTCTCGGTCTGCAAATGGCTATTCAGCTCTGCTTGTACATCCCGATGAATATAGGCTAATGTGATAATGTTGAGAAGCTGGCCACTCTCAGAAACATGTGGGTTTTCCTCTTTAGCCTTGATAATACTCAGTACTTCATTATATAATTCTAATGATTTGAGTCTCCTGGCTTCGTAATGGGCACCATCTGTGGTGGAGGAATCGTGCTCAAGCATTATCTAAAATTGTATGGAAACAGCAGCAGTGAAGTGATTAATATATACCCCTTTTGTACGGGCAGCTTTGTTCATTGTTATCACAGCTAAGTAAATACGCTCATTGGTATCCACATTGTATGTTGGCTCTACACGTATGTCAGAAGATACTGCCTTGTGATGGGCAAGTTCTGATTCTGTTCGCCTACATACGAATGCACCGTTCATACGGAGTGTGCGGACGTCTGGCGCAATAGAGGTCAGCTCTTTCATTTAATGATCGAAGAGTGACAATTACTGCTGAATATATTTATGATGACCTGATTCCGCCATGCATGGCAGCGTGTTTGCCAACGTCTTAAGAGTTCGCTGCCAAATCCCTTCAAATCAGCTGGATAAGCTCGGCATTAAAGATAATGTGCGTGTGTACATAGATAAACGTGTATGCTATATTGATAAATGTGCGTGTGCTCATAGATAAACGTGTATGTTATATTGATAACTGTGCGTGTGTTCATAGATAAACGTGTATGTTATATTGATAACTGTGCGTGTGTACATAGATAAACGTGTATGTTATATTAATAACCGTGCGTGTGTACATAGATAAACGTGTTTGTTATATTGATAACTGTGCGTGTGTTCATAGATAAACGTGTATGTTATATTGATAACTGTGCGCGTGTTCATAGATACACGTGTATGTTATATTGATAACGGTGTACGATTTTATTACGAGATTTGATGGCGCATACTGACATCAAAGTATTTGAAAATAAAATTGCTACAATTTTATACTTTTAGATTGTATCCCTCGATGGAATGAAACGAAATAAATCTCAACATATGATGATTTCATTCCATTTAAATAACGCTCGTATTTTAAAGTTTTGAATTTGAATTAGGGCCTTGTGCCTCCAATTCAATTTGACAACTTAAAAAATTATACTAATGTATACGTCGTGAAATCAACATATGTTAAGATGTATTTCGTTTCATTACATCTACGTCCACAATTTAAGCCTCTAAAAGTATTCACTCTTCACAATTTTATTTTGAACCATTCTGCTGTGAATATGTACCTTTAATAAATGTATTGATTGACGATGGTGTTAGACACCCGGATTCCCTGCATTCCATGCACGACTATTTGATAAACGGAAAGCTACGCGAATTGGTTACCTACCACTCATCCCGGAATCGCCCACCAACCGTCCCATGCTAAAGAGGGAATGCTTCGCCCCGCGAACATATTTAATGCCCTATTTAATCAATGGACTACCATTACAGGTGACCATGCTATATATGAACTAGCCACTGCTCTTCAACAGAAGCACAATGGTATATTTGGAAAGGTAGTATTTCACCAATCACACAATTGTGTTACGGCAAATTGCCAAATAAGCCAAGACAGTTGTGCCTAGGGAATAATTGTTTCAGCAGGACTCTACTTCGAAAGAACTGCCAAGAAGGTCAGTGGCGGAGACTATTATCAAACTCTTTCTGATATTCGCGTATTCGGTGAGGCGTTTACTCAGTTAGACGGATATATATATTTGAGAAGTAGGCTAAATAGAATGATAACTTTACTTGAAATAGCATGCTCTCATAGGTTGTTGAAATGGTGTTTGTTAATGACACTGGTGTAGCCAGAAGAATTAAAACGTATACTAAACATCTCAACTAAAATATCGTATGGTACTGGCAGATAATGGTACACAACTTCCATATCATTGATTGCTTGGCGCATTCCTTTATTTGTATCACAATATAAAGCTATTTAACATCGGGTTATTGCTGAACGGTGTTCGTCGTCATTCCGTCTCCTTGTGTGATTGTGTGCGGTGACATATATACTGGGGGGAATGTATTACTTTGGGCGTCCCTGACCCGTAAATAGGGGATTTAGTGTGTCGCATTCTACATACGGGGTCCGGGGTCCTTCCACAAAGAAAATTGAACATTAGATGCTCTGAGAAGGCTTGCAATTTTCAATTTTCTTTGGGGGAAGTTCCCCTGACAAGCGTCTATGGGAGGGGAACTGTGGCACACTGCCATTTCCTGCACTCTGATGATAAATAGCAACCTTAAATTGCTTCAACTGTTGGTATTAATCTTCAATACAATTTAGAGAGAAATTTAACAAGCATCTTATTTCAATAATTGGACCATTCCCGTTTATCCATCAATCATATGATGTCAATCTGAACCACGTGCCTTGTAGGATGACGTCATACTCAATGATGTCATGAATGAACGAACGCTTAATTGATAACGGACTAAGCGTCGTTGTACGAATCGTGTGTCTTTACTATTTAATAAACATGCAGTTGAATATTTTGAAACTAACTTGACCGTCGCTGTTGCTGCTATGGGCAGCTGTGGAACATAACTAAACCGGGATTCCACCATCGGAACTGTTAAACACATGCTAGTAAATATAATTCGGCGTAGTAATATGTTTGTTCCGTGATAGTTCCACCAACCGATGAAAATACAAATAGTCTGTTAGAAATATATCATGACTATTATTTGTGCTGTCATGTTAGTAGCTAGCTTTTACAGTAGGTATAACCCCCATCTCACAAACTTGACCACCCGCCAATGACCAAATTTGCAACAACCGAAGAAAACCATAGGTTATTGATTGGTCAGTGTTGTAACGTGATGCATTTGTCATTGGCGCAGCGATTCTTCGATGGTTGCCACTCACATCCATTATAGCAACTCTATATCGAATACCTCTGTTCAGGTTTCAGCGTTACGTCCATTGCTTTCAGATTTACGTGTCGTCAGCTTTAGTACAGCATTTCTCATCCTCAGCAACTAATGTATGTGTTTCGTATTTGGTTACAACACTACAACTTTATTATAGCGAATTAGTTAATGCAACGGATTTTTGTCTGCGCGGTAGATCATGCAAACAGTTTTGAAAGCCTGACACCAGTATTTCAATGGTGTCTTTATCACCTTGTGGACCAGATAGACTTGTTAATGCTACAGCGCAATGCCGCTTACACTACATTACAGCTAAAATAGGTTAAAATGTTTCCAAAACAGAAACAGAAATATGTGTGTTAGTATAATTTTGAACACAGCGCAAGTGATCTTCTGTTGCATATTTTGGACGTAACTGAATTGTCTTAGGCAGTAATGGCTTCCAATCAAATTAAGTACACAACCATTCAACGGTGCATTTTATGTTGTCTTAAAAAAAACTTACGTTAATTCTGAGCTGTACAGTAGAGCACATCCTCATCTATGCGCTGTAAATCAACCCGCTCGTTTGGATCTACGCATTCCTAATCAGATAATTCAGATTTTAAAGTTGTCATCTGCTAGATAAATACACACCTCAAATTTTGGTGATAAATCCGTAATACTTTCGCACACATTGCTTGTAATTAAAGTCAGCAATGCCGCACCTGATTTGCCAAAATCCTGCCAACTTAACACGTTCAACATGCGTTGTAGTTTGCTCTAGAAAGAGACAGCGATGCGACTACGAGGTGACTCGTTGCCTAGCACGCTTTGCATTTTAGTCGCGACGTGCAACTAGTATATGCCGATGTGTCTAGGCCACCTTTTGGATCGCTCTCAAATCGTCAACGACCGACAATTCTACTAATCAATGACAGAGGATGTTCAAGTCAAGAGCTTTTTGTAACGATGTCTGTACAAAAAGGGTGGGCTCATGTGCACGCGACAATAGAAAAAGAAGAGCGTTTAATCGAGAAATTGTAGCAACGTCCATATCTTGGGACTCTTTCTATCAACGGTTATATGAATTATGTTTCCAAGAATCGACCCTCTGTAAAATCTCAAATGATAGGTAAATAGGAGCTCACCAAATTCACATTCGTATCGGTAGATGTCTTCGTGGTGGTTTCTCCTTCTCACCAGTTGCAAGAATAACTTTCTTAAGTATTGATCTACGAGAAAACATTTTACTAAAATACAGCTGCCTGACATACACGTGTACCAATGTACATGGCATACACACAACGCGTGAGATGCTTCTAAAATAGCAAGAGTCGCTGTTATATCGCCAAGCTTCATTTTCCAGTCGGTGTATCGTACGATCAATAACCATGTGCCGATGGAACGTCCGCCCTCTCTGATAGGGTTACCTTACAGAAACCCGTCAGCGGTTTCCTTGCAGATGAGAGGTGTGCGGCTGCAGCACACCTTATGTGGATAATGTGGAAACTAACAACTAGTTCTGCCTGCAATATAGCATCGAATAGTAGCCCATATTTCCAATGACAAAGCCGTTCACCTAAGCAGAAAGAGAACATTATCATCCGAGAATAGAATGTGTTACCAGGTGCTTAAGATCGTAACCCAAGGTCATAGATCATCGTATGTATCACGCATCGTTAGTTTTCACCGAACATCGTTGCTCACAAACATCAGGACACTTGAGCTAGGTGTGTTTGTCTACTAATCATTACAGCAATGGACAGAAGTACAAGAACATGTTCTGATGATCACAGAGTTTCATTCATTTCTCATATAAATTATATGAATCACGCAGCATGGCAGTCAAGACGACAACTAAAACACTGGACTGTAACTATGTGGTGCACTTCAGCATTCCTTACAATGGACCGATCCTGTTTTAGTTATGGCCCGCCCATCTCTAGCTAAGCTCGAACCACACCTCGCTGGTGTTGGGATCGATACCTGAACCCCCTGACTATTAATTTCCAGAAACTATACAGGTAGGCGGTTAAATATTTTGAACCTAATTTGTCTGGGCCCAGTCAAATTAGTTTCAAAACATTCAACATAATATTTAGCAAATGCTAGACACACAATTCGTACAACGTGTTGGACTATTAAGATTAAAAACGGACTAAATCGCGTCATTCATGGCATATTTAATTACGACGTCATCCTGCACTGCTTAATTATGACGTCACATGAACTCAAATGATGGATGGATAAAGTGGAAGGGTCCATTCTTTTTGCTCGCGACAGTAAGTTTCACACTCTAAGACAACTGCCTGAGATAGATCAGTCATGAACAACTCTATATTACCATAGTGACAGTGAAATTTACCGCAGCTATCATCGTGCCATATTTGTCATGAGTTCCACAAGAATTTCATAATGTTGTGGAATCGGAGAATTTCGGTTGCTTCATTCATACAATATCTAACAATTAAGGTTATCAAAATTCATCTCATGTTAGAAATGGATCCCTCTATTATGTTTTGAGTTTTGACCAGGTAGGTGGTCAGCGTTGCTGTGCTGGTAATAGGTGTACATGTCCTGTTAACAATGCCTCATTCGAAGGCACTCATAATGATCTGATAATAGATAATATGGTGTATGTATGGTAGTTAGCAAACCTAATACACCACACCAGTCTGATAGCGCAGGTTACTGGGCCGATACTGCGCCATTCCTGGGCCGAATTATCTCATAATTTGTCCAGTATCGGCCCAGTTGCTTTCATTATCATGGAGCTCAGCGTTTATGTTTGGAAAGTAAAATGGCGAGAGGTAACACCCCATTTCTAATCCAGACCGCCTGTTGTAAATACAGTGTTTCTTCAGAGGGAACTTCCAGTAATCCAAACTGATATGTCGACAGTTCTCACATTTGCTCTCAGTAAGCAATGAAGTACAACTTCCGAAGGCATGGCAAGATCAAGGATTATCGGAAGAAAATCAAATACCCGTTAGCTCTATACGTTTTAAATTGTATGCTCCATGGTACTCAAATATGCTAATAATGTAACTGGTAACAATATACTTCAACAGTAGACAGTGAGCGTGTTGTATCGATATATCCTGTTATATGTTTTGACTTTGGGGTTTTCGTCAAACTATTAGTGGCCGGCACATAGTTGCATGTCACATAGTTGCATGGTGTTCAGCTGGACAGCCAGCTTGACTAGACACAAAACCCAAAACACATTAGAATATGTTTGGTTTCATGTCTACCCTAGCACAAACATGTGTACACTATACTAGATAATTAAGACATGCGTGACATTTGTCAAATTGCTATTTTCCTATTCCAGGCCAATTTTGTGTTTATCCTTAATATTATACGGGTTATTCTGCCCAAACTCCGCTCAGTTAATACGCCAGACCCTGCACAAATACAGTAATTATACCTTAATTTAGGAAAATGATCTGCAAATAGATACGGCAAACACATTGGATTTCGTACCATTGCTGCGGCAGAATGTAGTCGTAATTTACAGCCTTGCATCTAAGTGTATTTGCCTGTAACACGCATGCCATTTTCGGTGTGCTGATTGTATCTTCCGCAGTGCGTGTTATCGGATATGACGCTCGTGGTATTCGGGGACACACGCGTACACACCCACACACGCACATGCGCACGCGAATGAAGCAGGGTCGCTATCAAAATGTGTTGGAAGCATGTGACAGTGTTTTGTCATATTCCCAAGTATCCAAGTAGCTCTTGATTCCAACATGTTATGGTGTACGCGCCCTAGAGCTGTCACTGTTTCATTTATATGTTGGCAGTATATCAGCCATTCCATGTGTGATGCTCTATACGTATTCCAGGCGATCCCTCTAGCGATCCATGTCTAAAGTTACATCACACACGTCTAGCAAGGCTTAGACAACGTTTTCCAGGGGGTGGAACCGTTTTTAATGTTTGAAACCGTAATGCCCAGAATCTAAATTCCACGGTAACGATACAGATATTCAAACTAATTTGACTGGAGCCTGTTATTCCAGTAGCAGCTCCTATTCAAGTTAGCTTCGAAATATTTAAGATAATTTGTATTTAGTTGCAAATTCATCAAGGACATAGAATTCGTACACTTTCGTGAGTTTTCGACGCAAACTCTGTTACAAGTAGTAACTCGGTTCATCTATTGATGGAGATAATAATGATAAGGAGGTTGAGAAAAAAATGACGGTGATAATAATATCGATGACACGGATGGAAACTACGAAATAACAACAATTGATGATGAAGACAACCATGATTATTTTTTGTACATTTGTTTATTGGTATTGCTTAATGTATTATATAATAGCAAACTGTTTTCCTCATCAAATTGTATTCCCTCTGTATACAGTATATCTCTCCTCTCCACACACATACTCCACCCAATCCCCTCTTATCACATCTCCCACTCCCTGTCTCTCATGTTCTCGGTCTCTTAATTTATTGTTTCCTTTAGTGTTTCAAAATTTCCAATAATGTACAATCACAATTATATATTGGATGCTTGTATAATAATTCTGTAGGGAAATGGCAACTTTAAGTTGTAAGAACTCTGGCCCCGATCCAATTGTGTATATGTTGCAATAAAATATTTTTAGAATGACATTGTCGTAAAATTCAAAATGGCGGATAGGCTTCGGTTGCAATGAATAAATGCATATAAATGTATAAACATTTCACTAAATAACTTAGATTGGATGGAAATATAACTTTCTGTTGTATGCCAGTGTTCCCAAAGATCATTTCCTTCCCACTTTCGTATGCCATCAAAACAAATGCCGGGGTGGATTACTAGAGACTGCTATTAGGCTCCAAGTTCTCGGCAATAGTAATGCAATGGACACTCGAGTACAAACTAACTATATGTAACTATCAAGCTCAAATACACATGCCCAGTAAATCACTAACTGGCCAGAACTTGACTAAATTTTTGTAATACTTTCACTGAATGGACCTTTCCGGTTTTAGCTACGCCCCGCCCATCTCTAGCTAAGCTTCACCCACACATCGCGCGTGTTGGGATTGGTCGATCTCTGAACATCCTGCCTATTAATTTCCAAAAGAAACTACACAGCTAAGTAGTTGACTATTTTGAAACTAATTTGACTGGGTGCTGTTGGTGCAAATACATACAATTCATACAACGTGTTGGACTGTTTGAGATTTGGTGATGGTCTCTATGGAACCCTTTGTGGCGTAATGATTGTGACGTCATCATACACGCGGTGAGACGATTATGACGTCATACGAAGTCAGACGATGAATTGATACTCTGGAAAGGTGAATTGAGTGCCTCATTAAAGACCCACTCATTTCAGTAATTTAATTAAAACACGGATTATTTCATAGAACCACAACCCTCTTCAATCTGAATATGTTCAGAGTGGCAAATTATTTTCAATGATATAATAGCCGCGTTAAATATCGCTGTGCCACATTCCAAATATGATGGATCATGTGCAGTCATGTAGGATAATCCTTCATACGAGATCATACACTGGAGAATCCAGTTTTAGCAAATGCCGCACATTCCTGGCTAAGTTCCGCTCACGCTTTGTCCGTGTCGGGATCGATCGAACCATGAACTCCAATCGAATCTCTATTTCCAGAAAACGATACAGGTAAGCTTTTGAATATTTTGAAACTAATTTGATTGGGTGCTATTGCGGCTTATGACAAATTAGTTTTAAAATATTGAACAGAATGTTTATTAAATAGTATAGCCATAGAATTCGCATAACCGGATGGACTATTAGGCGTTCTTGGCGGGCTTAGATAAGCCATTCATGACGTAGTTGATTGTAGCGTCATCCTACATGTGCCGTATTTGATTATAACGTCACATACTTGATCGACCGATTGAATTCCTCATATAACTAGGGATGCACAAGTGATGGATATTTTGCTGCTGCTACTACTACTTCTGCTGCTGCTGCTGCTGCTGCTGCTACTACTACTACTACTACTACTACTACTACTACTACTACTACTACTACTACTACTACTACTACTACTACTACTACTACTACTGCTGCTGCTGCTGCTACTGCAACTACTACTACTACTACTACTACTACTACTACTACTACTACTACTACTACTACTACTACTACTACTACTACTACTACTACTACTACTACTACTACTACTACTACTACTACTACTACTACTACTACCACCACCACCACCACCACCACCACCACCACCACTACTACTACTACTACCACCACCACCACCACCACCACCACTACTACTACTACCACCACCACCACCACCACCACCACCACCACTACTACTACTACTACTACTACTACTACTACTACTACTACTACTACTACTACTACTACTACTACTATTACTACTACGCAGTCGGATACACTTCCCGGAGACCACTCCTTTAAAAAGGCTTGCAAACCCCCATAAAAAATCGGTTGAAATAGCAGGCTTTATTAATAGAATAACAATACAAACCTAACATGTCAAAACAGTGCAAGCTAAAATACTCTATTATCATATACCACAACCGTGGCATAACTACATAGAAAACATAAATAATAAAGAGCTGATAACATAACATAATTCAACAAAGACATTGCTATTTGCACACAGTGTAGTAGAAGGCCCAAATGGCGAGCATAGCTAACCAACAAGTGGTAAAGCCACTCATCAATAATTAGCAGTAAGCTACTGCTAATCATTGATGCCATTGAGCCGATTCATGACCGGCAGGCTAAGTAGATCATATGTAGTTTAACGTAGCACACCGTATAGTAGTAGGGCCAAATGGCGAGTGCAGCTCGCCAGCAAGTGGCGAGGTGACTCGTCAATGAGTAACAAAAAGTCACTCATTGACGCCAGTTAGCCGATTAATAAATACCCAACGGACGTCGTAGCCTTTATACAATATAATGCACAAAGCAAACGTATACAAACTATGACTACTTAGATGGCGATCTGGGTTCACATTCTAAATTTACTTCATTGTAAGTTTTTGCAAATTACCCGGGAACAAATACACCTACAGTAAATATTTACAACAGGAAGCTAATTGTAAGATATCACACTCTGTTAACTTGAAAATCGGATCACCTCCAGAATATTGACATAATGCTCATTTGATATTTAAATATTCTGATCCCAAGGTTAGGATATTCGTCAAGATTAGAGTCTCCTAAGGCATTACAATTTTAAAATAAAGGCAATTAAATTAAATTAAAATAGCATTTATCAATATACAGCAAGCAGCGAGTGTGCTAGCTTATACAAGTTCCGCTTCTGATATTTTTAGATATCCGTATTCAATTGATACTAGGCCAGTTTTGCACCATATGTCTTTAAATCTACTTTTCTCTCCAATGTTCTACTAGGCTGTAAAATTCACAATGAATGCAGTTTATCAACAATGATCGAAAAACATAGCTTGTATGGCTCTCTGATGGTTGCTGCCGGTTTTATCTCTGGCCTCTGAACACGGATGCTTCCAGATGGCCCACACTCCTACATATAACAGGGTTATTAACAATTCTTTCTCCTTGCTATTAATGATTCGTCCGATAGTTGAGCAATCTTTGAACAAAATTGTTTCAGCCACTAAATTCATATATTTGGTTCCAAATTTAGCAAGAAGCATATTGATATATACCCAAAAGCCTGTAGTTATGCGACACTGAGTAAATAGATGGTCTATCGTTTCCTCCTCAGTATTACATAATAAGCACCGGTCTGTACTTGTTATTTTACAGATATCAGTAAGATGACCGACCCATAGCCTTCGATGGAGTAATCGCCATGCCAGGTCCCGTGCATTAGCTGGTAGACAAGGGAGATGTATTGCTTTCCATGCATTTTTCCAGTTCTTTGGCGTGCATCCTAAATTGTTCCTATGCCTAGCCACAATAGGAGTCTGTCTCCGACTTTGCATTAGAATTCTCTACCAATCTCTAGATGCCATGTTGTATTTTATATGTTCTGACATGAATACTAATGTTGGTTGCAACAAATCAATGTTGCCACGTGCTTTCGGCAATTTGAACCATACAGCAGGTATTGCATTCTTTATTCTAACAAATAAGCGCTGAGCATCAATATGTCTCATTGATGTTATTCTTGCTACATCTTGCATCGCAATCCATTTACGAGATTTCGGATTTGCCAAGTCACGTAAATATTGAATACCATTTTTGGCCATAGATGGCAAATATAATACATCATCATTATCACGAATCAACTCCTTGCCCAAAGACATTGCTCTAAGGCATCTTCCCAACAATTGGGTTGTGGCATTGCTCGTGTAAATATGTTTACGGCTTCGAGCTGTTCTTTATATATATTTGGAAATCTTTTGATGATTAGGTGGCAGTTTATTGCACATAAATAAACATTCTACTGGAAATGAGCCAACGTACCTTTGGAGAAATGCCCTTGAAACACTTGACCAAGATGAGTTTGAAGTAAGTAACTTATTCAAGAATTTCAATTTTAAAGAAGCACACTTTGCTGAAACATTAACTAAATCCAGGCCTCCAGCATGCTTTTCATTTGTTTAGATTAACTGTGATACTAAATGGGCTTTGTCCTCCCATAAGAAGGACAAAAGTACCGTGTTGATCTTTGACTCTACTGATTTGGGCATATGAACTGCAGAAGCGGTATACCCCAGTCCAGATAAAATTAACTTATTAAGGACAAATGTCCTGTCAAAGACAGTTAGGCGACGTCGTTTCCAATTTAGTAATGCACACTTTAGCTTGGATAGCCTTTCTTCCCTGTTTAGTAATACATTTTGTTCTCTACTAAAGTAAATACCCAAAATTTTTATGACATCATTTGAGCAGTTAATATCCATCACATTATCAGTTCTGCCCTTCCAATCGCCCAAAAATAATCCCTTGGATTTATCTTTATTGACTTTAAGCCCTGATGCCTTTTGAAAATCTGTTAATACTCCATTTAAAATCCTAAAATCCGTATTTTTACCCGCAAACACAGTCGTATCATCTGCATATTGAGAAACCTTTAGTGGCCTTTCCACGCCACGTATACATATTCCTTGAAAGTCATTGCGTTGCCTCAATGTGGCCTCCAACGATTCCATAGCTATGACGAATAGAAGCGGGGACAGTGAGCAACCCTGTCTGACACCTCGTTCCAACACTACAGGTTTGGATAGCTGATTGTTTACTAAATAGCAACTTGTTATATCGGTATATAAAATATTTACCCATTTAATAAATCTTGAACCAAAGCCAATATGGTCTAAAGACTTAAACAAGAAATCCCATTCTAGTCTGTCAAACGCCTTCTCGTTATCAAGTGCTATTATTGCTGCTAGGATACAATCCTTTTCAACTAATTGATTAAGGTCCCGTATAAGCAAAGTGTTGTTTAATATTGATCTTCCTGGCACAAAGCAGGTTTGAACATCATCAATGACTTCGCCTAGGACTGCGCCAAGTTTTAATGTAAGTGCCCGAGTAATAATCTTATAATCTACACAGAGTAGAGAGATTGGTCCATAATTCAGTATTTTATTTCTGTCACCCCTCTTGTATATAAGCCGAACATATGCTTGGGTCATCGATGGAGGGAGATGCCCTTGCTTAAAAATGCTGATTGCTATTTCTTCTAATACTGGCCCAAATATGTGCCAGAATGTTTGATAAAATTCAACTGGAAGTCCGTCACATCCAGGAGACTTTTCTAACTTTATACCTGTGAGGGATTTTGTCAAATCATCAATTGTTATTGATTGGTCACAGCTTTCACGACATGAATCTGGAAGTCTTTTCGTTATATTAGCTAAAACATCTCTAGTTGCAGTTTCATATCGCTTCCCTCAGATTTATGCAATGATTTGTAAAATTCGGATACTGTTTCCATCATTTCTGCATTTGAGCACACTGCTACTCCATCATTAGTCTTCAATGAGCGCATTAATTTATCTATAACGCTTGCTTTTTCCAAGTTACAAAAGTAACGTGTAGGCTTTTCGCCCTCGGTGTGCATTTGTGCTCTTGACCTTATTTTGGCGCCATCAAACTGATATTGCTCTATTTCATTTAGTCTACCTTTTAATTTAACTAATAGTTCGTAATAATTATATTCCCCATCATTAATTTTCTTATTAATTTTACACAACGACCTCTGAAGCGTCTTTTAACGCTTTCGTATTTCACGTGCTTTCCTAATGGAATACTGCCTTGAAATATATTTCAGGTCTGATTTAGCATCTTTCCACCAGTCTGTTATACATTCATACGAACTTCGTCTTTCATCCCAATGCCACAAACAACTTTCCACACATTTGCGATACCAACTATCTCGTAGCAATGCTATATTAAGTTTCCAAAACCCATCTCAACGTTTGACCCAGTCAGCATTGTCTAATGGGATGGAAAACATATTGTGATCAGAGAAAGTTACTGGTTTTATGTTAGTTTTACACATGTAACCTTTCAGTGATCGTTCTACATAGATCCTGTCTAACCTTGAAGCTAACCTTCCATCGGTTGAAAACCAAGTAAATTCCCGGCCTTCTGGATTTTCAATCCGATAAGTGTCTAACATGCTTTTATTTTCACAAATGTGTTCCAAAATATTATGCGATGTGTCATTAAAATTAGACCTAGAGTTTCTGTCTTTAAGCTCATCTAATATGCAATTGAAGTCACCGCCCATAATTAGGTTTTCAGGCGTTCTGTCTTGAATTATTGTGGAAACATAATTTAGAAATTCTAGCCGCAATTGATGAGAGGTAGGTGCATAAAGGCACATCAAATTTAAACTTGTGGTTAATACATCAATTGATACACAAATCCATCGTCCATTTGTATCTGATGACGACGATATAACGTCAACATAGTTGAGACAGCGGGGCTGGATAAGAATGGCCACTCCCGCGCTATTGTCTTGTGATAAAGAATAAAAAAATCTGCCCTTTTGAAATATCTTTGAGAGATTCATACACTTCAGTTTTTTAAATTTTGGTCTCTTGTAGAAAAGCAATATCAACTCTCTCATTTGCTAATTCTTCAAGCACGTGGCGCTGCTTGAATTCGGTATTTAATCCTCTGCAATTGATGGCGCAGATAATCATAATTTGTAAAATGATGCTTACAACCGCCATCATTAGATTAACTTGATTTGTTTTTTTAGCTCGTTTCTTAGACCATTTAACTAATTTTCCTGCGAATTCAATATTTCCTAGTTCTGCCACAGACAAATATTCTATTTCACGCCTCTCGCCGTTACATATGGCACTAACACTTCACCCCCTTCTGGTCGGTACATTACCATTTCATCTTTCATCTGTGAACTCTGTGTTTGAATGGACACATCTGATTCTGCAACTGACATTGTATCATCATCCATATCATTTACTTCAATCTCAGATTCTGGGCTATTGTCTTCTTTATGACGCTTATTGCTACTTAAGTTACATTTGGCAGGAGCGTCATTTACCATATCTTCAAGCTGACTTAAATCAAGTGGGCTTAGCGGAAAATCGACTGAACTTTCCGTCATCTGAGTCCTAAACTTATCCTGTCCTAATTTTAATTCATCTAAGGAATTGTAAACTGGCTCTTCTGTAAGATTATCATTTTTCTGCATGTCTTTTATAGCCACGTTTGGCTCCACTGCATTTTGATTATTTTCTTGACTTAAGTTTATACCCTCTTCTAATACTTGAATTTCATCAAAGTGTAGTAACTTTAACAGGATTTGATGATTTGTTTGTGTCATTTACAGTGGCATGAACCACAACAACAGCTTCCGTAGTGGTTGCTTCAGAAGCATTTGACTCAGTTGCATCCTTTAATGGGCGATTATCTCCTGATACTGAGGGCTTGTTTTGATTTTTTGGACAGCGCCATTTAAAATGGTCAACTGAACCACAGATCAAACATTTGTTTCGATTGGGACAATCTGTTGCCAAATGGTCAGTACTTAGGCAGATCCGGCATTCTTTAATTTTCCCTCTATACCATAATGTCAGGACAAAGCTGCCACCAAGCGTCAATCTGCTTGGTAAAGGGCTATCCCATTTATCAAACCAGATACGTCTTACACCGTTTTCTAGCGTTCTGTCAAAGGGATACGTTTCCAGTTCAATCTTTTGCACTTTGCCATACTTCTTCAGTTCATTCATGATTCTGTCATCTGGAATTTCTAAGGGAACTTTCATCTTCACTAGCAACATATCTGACTGCTCTACTTCCTTTTACAATAAGAACATCTTCTAGAAGCTTTTCCTTGACCCCCTCATTTGACACTGTTACAGTCCACACAGTTTTAGTAACATTGATAAGCCCCTGCAAAGTAGCAGGTCTCGGGCCAACGACGTCCTTTAACCCATGATACACGTCGATAGCTGTGACACCCCACCCCTTAATTGTTATTTTAAGGCTTAGGGTACGCTTATAGGTTGCCATGGTGGTTTATAAAAGGCGGAAACCCATACTACTACAATATATAATACAAATATATACTTATATAACACCAAGACGTCGGGGAAATAGCTAAACACTAAATAAATAGTGTCCCCTTTTGAAACCCTGACGTCTACCAACAAATGTACGAATAGAGAGAACAGTCGTATATTTGTTAGTTTGAACCACTTTCTAAGTGGTTCGCTAACACCTAACTGATTAATGTGTTTCCCTAATGCATACTAACATATTACAGACATATATTTGTTAGTCTGTTCGAGTTGGCCGGGGACAGCCACCTGGCTATACAGATTTATCTAATCAAAGTACTAGGCTTGCGCTTACAAATGACAAAGGAATTAAATCCACTCACTTAACCGATCTTGCCAAATATAATGCGCTAGCCAACGAACTATAGAAATAGCATACTGGCGCGGGAAGAAAGGTATTGCATTGACCACAGTAAGAGGAGCCCTATTAAATGGCTGAAGCCGCCAGCTAAGAGGAGTGCCTTTAGAAGATGGAGACACAAAATGCGCTCCAACCAAGACACGAATTTACAAATTAAACAGAATGTTTGAAATTAAATACTAATACGAAATATATGTATACAATTTATCTACAAAATCGCGCTAGAAACTAACAAATTCGGGCAGCAATTGCAGAGCTAAATAAACGCGTGCGTTCACTTCGACTACTACTACTACTACTACTACTACTACTACTACTACTACTACTACTACTACTACTACTACTACTACTACTACTACTACTACTACTACTACTACTACTACTACCACTACTACTACTACTACTACTACTACTACTACTACTACTACTACTACTACTACTACTACTACTACTACTACTCCTCAAACTACTACTACTACTACTACTACTACTACTACTACTACTACTACTACTACTACTACTACTGCTACTACTACTACCACTACTACCACTACTACTACTACTACTACTACTACTACTACTACTACTACTACTACTACTACTACTACTACTACTACTACTACTACTGCAACTACCCTGCTGGTACTACAGCTTCTAATACAATCAGTACCACTGCTGACGATGCTTTATTGATATGCTACCTGTATAAGTCTTTATAATATTTTCCAATAAATATGTATTCACATAATATTATATCGCTAAATATCACATTTGTAAATACTTACCTCACATGCGTGTGTAAAGTATGGATATAAATAAAGTGAACTTGAATAAAGTGACCTTGCACTTGATCAATCCTCACAATAGAGGGTTCCATTTTTAGCGAAGCCACAGCAATTTCTAGCAAATCTCCATCAACATTTTACGAGTGCTGGAATCGATGTGAAACCTTGAATTTTTTTAATGCATTTTGACTAGGAGCTGTTGTTGCCTATGGCAGCAACCGTACCTGCCTAGTCAAATTACATTCACAATATTCAGAAGAAAATTTATTAAATTGTAAATTCAACACAGAAATCGGACCATACACGTTGTGAAATATCTTTTTGAGGTGGTTTAGATTTTCGTGGCAAAACTCCTGATTACAATTGTGATATCAGCTAGCATATGATGCTATTTGATTATGACGTCATATACTCGAGTGGCAGATAGGATCCCTCTTTTGCTACGACGCTCTGCTTTAAAAATCGGAAGATTCCGAGAAATATATTCAACATTCTGCTTCAGACACCTACAGTTTCCATTCAAATTAATTCCAGAATAAGTAACGACCTTAACACATAAATTATACAAAAGCAGTGTATAAGGACTAAGTCTATGGTCTATTATTATGTATAAGAAAAATAGCCCACCAGGTTGCCACACAGCACGCCTTACTGAAGCCATCGCCCAATACTCTATTACAACATCCAACCACACACCAAATAAGAACCCATAACACCTGCCAAGTAATTATCAGATATAGAGAGAGAGTGACCCGAGATGTGACTAATGAGTGCCTGTTTAAGAATATCCTAATTAATTGTATGGATAGCACCCATCAACTCCCCACTAATGAGACATGTGGTGAATCGCGCGGCACGGCACTAGAGAGTGATTCAGGGTGATTCCTGACAATTTGGGATCACTAATTCACTACAGTTAAATACATATTATTATAAACAAGTAACACATTTGGATGTCAGAATCAATACGTTATAGCTGCCGATTACGTTCAGAGTCTGTATTTAACAGCATGATGAATCCTGCGTTTCCTGAAACTAGATTTCAAGGTAACTCTAGAGGTGAGCTGTTGAATGCTCTGAAATTGAACTGCACATTTCCAACCGAGTGTTTATCAATATTAACATGACCAGTTAATGGAGAGATTCGCTTCTAGCTATCTCCCGCCCATCTCTATCTAAGCTCCGCCTAAGGTGTACGTGTATTGGGATCGATATGAATCTTTGAAATCTGAATTACCAGAATCTAAATTCAAGGGAGCGATACGGAAAGGTTGTTGGATATTTCTAACTTATTTTGGCTGGGTGCGGTTGCTGCCTATGGTAGCAACAGTCATAAGTCAAGTTAGTGTCAAAATAGTTAATAGTACGTTTATTAAATTGTCCTTATGTTAGTTTACTTTATCTTCTCGCTTGCACAGCAGATGTCTCGGTGAGATTGAGCGCTCGGTTCGCTGCCAGATGGAAGGCGTAAGAATTCGTTACGCCATCGTCTCTGTCGGGGCATCAAGTCCCCGTTCTCTTGGTTGACCATTTGCTTTGAATGTACGTATCTGCGATGGTGGATTGATGTTGTTTCTGCCATTTGCCGGAGGGTCCCTTAAGGGTTTTGCTTAAATCACATGTCTGCCACTGCTAGGTTAGGGCATGTATGAAGATTTATCAGCAGGGCTTTGGTCTCCATAGGAATATTTGGTATATAAAGTGTTGGCAAAGCTGGAAACTGAAGTCGTGTGCCTTCTGGATTCTGGTCTCAATCTCCATGTCAAACTGTCCATCTTCTGTGAAGGTGCTTCTCAGACACCTGAATTCAATCACTTGGTAGGGTTGCGTGCCAGGGGTATTAAAATTCAGCTTTCTCCATTCGACTACACAGCTAAAAGCATATTAATTAATACGGATAATAATTTCGTTTCATTAAATTAATATAAAGAATGTGAGGCTCTAAATGTATACAGTTTCAACAATGATATTATTCTTGAGAATTGCTGTGTGAAGCTGGGCCTTTAAAACTTTAAACGCTTTTAGTACCCCCGTCTTCCTGTGTGAGTAATACATATTAAGCATGGTTGTTAGGAGAGACCCTCAATAACAGGTGCTATTTAATGGCATATGCACTGGTGAATATTCTGACACATTCTATTATAAACAAACCACCTTCTGGAAAACGCATAGTTGACACAATTCTCCTTTCCAGAGTACCCACCCATCATATGACGTCATAATGAACTGCGCGATGTGTACAATGACATCATAATGAATGAAGTCATGAATGATGTCGATAAGTACGTCACGAACGCATATTTGAAGACGGTCTATGCCTTGTTGTACACATTGTTTGCTTTTACTATTTAATAAATATTCTGTTGAATATTTTGGAACTAATTTGACTGGGCGCTGTTGCTGCCATAGGCAGCAACAGCACCCAGTCAAATTAGTTACAAATACTCAACAGCTTCCCTGTGTAGTTTTCAGGAAATTGATAGCTAGGGCATTCTGTGATCGATCAATCCCAACACGGCGAGGTGTGGGCGGAGCTTAGCTAGTGATGGGCGGGGCATAGCTAAAATGGAAAGGTCCATTGTCACAGGGTCATTTTATGCAAGTCAGTTGATCAATGGCATTCTGGAGACCGGCTAAGACAGCTTGTAATTTGATCACACAGAAGGAGCAATCTCTTGCTGGTCGATAGTGGCACGTAGCCTTTGTAAGGCGTCAATGTAAGCTGGTAACATTACTGTTTTGGAATATTTCCTTTATGTATCGAGATTTATTGAGCATTGCGTGATGCAATAATATATTTGTTATTTACTAAGGCCTATACCATGTGATGCGGTGTCGTATAATTATTTAATCTTCCTAACCTGCGTAGACGCTCATGGGATATCACATCTAATGGCACAGTAGGTGAGACATGATGTCAAACATGTGGAAAATATATTACTGACTACTATAAAAATAGCAGCTAGACTGTGATAAATGAGAGGGAAATGAACAGAAGGTCGACACATCCTGATTGGCAATCTGAGACCTATAGGCAGGTCGCGTATTTCGTGGTTAGTGGATGTCTGACTTTAATGAGAAAATATCGACCAATTTCTTATTTAATTAGAAATTTCGAAAATTGACGAAGTCTGGCGAACTGTCGTACTTAGTTTCAAAGAGCAGGATATCAGTCAACAAGATGAAAGAATATCTGGTACTGAGATCAATCTGTTTCCTTTTACAAATAGGATGCAAGCTATGCAGTCTTACGGGAGATATTTACTGAAGGTTTATGTGAGAATGAGGCTAGTGTAAGTGATGCTATCAGTATCAAGGGAGGTAAGCGACCACGATTCACGTTAAATCCCAACGTTAAGCAATAGGCTAATCAAGAATTATGAACACATTATTAACATTATATTACATTGACCATTGAAAAGTTATATCACGCTAAAACTATTTGGATACATCAACGAAGTGTACAACGAGTCTCCACACGCGCATAGATACGCACACGCACCCACAGACACACTCGTACACGTTTTACACACGTACGCACGCACAAACACATTTTTCAGCTACCGGTACAGAATATATTAATTAGGTGCACTAACGGTTATAAGCAATTACTTTTGACATGAACATGAAAACAAGTTAATACAATAGTAATAATTTGATTATATCTAATACATTGATTGTTACCGAAGCAATCATGGGTAGATCCAATAGCGTAGTAATCTTGTTTAAGATTACTAATATTTGAACACGATGTGTATGCGATTCTTGTGAAATAACGAATGATTTAAAATGGTTGTGAACGTATTTGTGCAACATACAGTTTACTCCTGATCATGGCTTCTCGACCAATCATGCCTCATATTCCCTGCAACGTCACACACTCAATCTGTCGACATAGACAGCAACAGTTTGCACACAAACAAACAGTTATAAACATAACTCATACATAAACACATTAGTAGTATACAGTGTTGATTTGGACAGACCTGAAAAGCACATTTATATAATTTACAATACGTAACCCGGTGACACACTTCCCCGGCATGAGAAAATGTATCCTGGCATTATGATTTATGAGGCTAAACTGTAATACAAGGGACAATACGAAAGCATACATAGACGATAGGCATTTACATCAAATATGCATTTAATTGGTTTAGCACAATTATATAAATCGTTAGTCTTTTAGTACATAAACATTTAACAGGCCATTCAACGAGTACAGCGTAATTCAATAAAGCAAAGCATTTACACATGTGTTTTCATATGAATAATATACAGTCAATTTATAACGGTATGTATCTATTTTCACAATAGCACAATCATAAAGTCATTTACGATCATCAAGTTGTTAAAATTCAATATAACATCAAATATAAGACAATACAATGCAGTGGATAGACGCATACCATAGATATAATTAAGTATGTTACTTAATGAAGTAAAACCATCCACTTACCCTGTGCTACAATGAGGACATACGCATTGCTTTCATGATAATAATAACAACGGTGTTACTTGAAAACATGTAGATATTTTAATGCGAAGCAATTCAACTTACCATAATTAGAATATTAGATAACGGTGTGCGATAACATCATCACCCCCCAAGAACACAAAGCAGTCACCAGACATCTGTGTGTTATTCTGAAAAGAGATATAATAAATTGCATTATTCAATTGCATGGTAGAACACTTATTTTCATCGTCTTCTTTAATTAATATAACAGTTGACAAGTAAATATAAGTTCACTATTACAAGCTACTTGTCCTTAATATTATAATTACATTTAAACAAATATTTCATCAGCCACTAATTCCATATCATTCTGACCATATCGGTATGGAAGTTTGCGTTCGCGACGTGACCGGTGGGGTAAAGCCATGGAAATTGACTGATCTGGTGTAGTGAAAATGGGATTATTTACCTGATTCACGAAATTTGGATCATTTTTGGGCGGACTGTTACATATATCAACAATTCGTGATATACCATCTAGAGTTGTTTGAGAGTCTCTTCATTCTCTGAATTGTTCATGCACTGCATCTTTTCAGACATATGCATAGGCATCTGGGGGTGACCTGTTCTCCTTCGCCTTGCTGGTATAATATATCTGGCTATTGTAAAGTCATCAGTGATGACGCTATCGGAGTCAGAAGTATCAGTAGGTGGATGCGCTTGATGTCTCGATCTCCTTGTCGCAACATCATGCCTCACCTGAGTTGAATCCTGATCAACACCCTCCTGTTCACTCCCCACATGTTGAGGGCAAGGAATGGCCATGAAAGGCAGTAGAAGATTTCTGTGAAGAGTCTGCACTTGATCTTTAGTGTCCTCCTTCTGAACTTGGTAAACAGCTATGAAGCCTGGCAGTAAATCCATAGTGTACAATGAAGTGTTCATACAAAGCTCTAACTGTGGTATTGACAGACTGGTTTCTCGGTGGAATCGCTAGCGGGTAAAAAAAGTTATTACTAAAATATCTTCTTCTTCTTCTTTTCGTTGGCTGATCATACCGCCAGTCCTAAAGTGACTATCGACATGATCATAAGCGTTAAGTGCGTAGATCCATGGTTTATTAGAGTGCGCCGTGTGGCCTGGAACCTCCGTCTTCAGCACTCGAGGTTTCTGTCAGGGTTACCTCACCCTTACAACCTTTAGTCGCCTCTTACGACACGCAGAGGATAAGGAAGGTGTATTCTAAGCCCCACCTACAGGGCAAACTAAAATATCCTCATATCGAGTTTTCGACTGCTCTAATGGCAAGAAATCAATGCATACAAGCTCCATAGGACCTTTCGTCTCCATCGGCACGAATTCAGCCTTTGGGCAATCGGATCCTTTCTGCCAAATACATCTGCTGCAGTGTAAGACTTTGTTCTTTACATCTGGCTCCATGCCTGGCCACTAAAATCCACTGCGAACAAGCCAAATGGTCCTGCCCCTACCAGGATGGCCAACATCATCGTGTAGTCCTGTCAATGCAATCTCTCTAAAAGGCTTTGGTAACACCAGTTGTTGTGTGACATTTCCATCCACCCTTGTCGATCTGTAGAGAATGCTATTGCGTAGATGGACCTTCTTCCACTCACGCATATATGTCTGCACCTCAAGCTGTCCTTCTTTTAAAGTCTCTTGTCTGGGACGAACATCTTGTTTCACTAACGTAACTCGATATCCCCGAACAGTTCTTCATCTGAAGCCTGCTCCTTTTGCCAATCAAGCTGACTTAGCTCTTCGCTACCTAGGTTTATCTCTGGCTCAGCCAATGGTAGACATGCATTAACAGTAATTACGAAGCTTTCTGTCAATGGTAGCTCTTCTTGGTTCGCTAAAGAAGCATTACAGATTGCGTTGATGACATCAGTAAAAGGCGTCGTGAAAGACCATCTTCATCTGAGTTTGACTTGCCTGTCCTGTAAGACAACGTGAAGTGGTATCTCGCCAATGTTGCTAACCACCGATGTCCTGTAGCATCTAGCTTCGCTGTCTACGTGACGTATGTCATAGGATTATTATCTGTTCTGACCTTAAATGTATTTCCATAGAGATAGTCATGAAACTTATCCGATATGACCCATTTCAAGCAGAGAAATTCGGGTTTGTGTACAGAATAGTTTTGCTCACTAGGTCGCAAACCTCGAATGGCATATGCTATGACTCGAAGGCTTTATTTTGAAACTAAAATTAAAGCTATGCATTCTGAAAATAAGTCAGATGCCCACAGTGCATGTATCTCCCACTTGGAACATAGGCGTATTTCAACTAGAAATGCCATCGCCTATAAGCTTATACGTAGACATCTAACGTTGTGGCAGAATTTACTGTAAGAACAAAGCTGCGTCCTGCCAAATTTGGCTAAAATCTGTCCAACGGTTCTCAAGGAAGCATGTTAAATTTCCTATTACTTTACTCTGTGAGATTTTGGTTGGGATGGAGGCAGGGGTGTGGGGGCGGGGTAAATCCAAAATGGTCACAATACCCTTTATCCAACAGTTTCGAATAGGGGAACATTTCGAATTAGCATGCTTCCAAAATCTAAATTAAATTAATTGTGACTTAAAAAAGCCGTCATATATTGCAATATTACCGCCAAAATGCTGAAATCTGTTTCGACGACGGTGGCCATTTTTGAAAAATACTCGCCTTCCTTGGACAAATTTGAATGACCATCCCGTGCTATAAAGAGATTCAATGCGATTCTGAACATTTTCCATATCTTTCAATCTGATTTAAATTCTGACCATTAACACTTTGAGCTAAAAAAAGGCACAACATCAAAATATAACATAATCCGCATGGTAGAAAGATACAAACTATGCTCGGGACTGGGAAGGAATCACAGCAAAATTTGAAACTTGCACCCATGCACTCCATTCTGAAAAGTACTCGGCGTATATTCTAAATACTGTAGTGGAAAGGTTTGCCTCTCCTTGTATTAATGTGTACGCAGCAGTGCTGATAGGATTGGAGCAAATGATAGACATTGAAAGCAATTTGGAAGAAGGTGTATATGGGAGAATGTGTAATCTTCTTTTTCTTTTCGTTCGCTGATCATACCGCCAGTCCTGTAAGTGACTATCGACATGATCATAAGCGTTAAGTGCGTGGATCCATGGTTTATTAGAGTGCGCCGTGCGGCCTGGAACCTCCGTCTTCAGCACTCGAGGTGTCTGTCAGGGTTACCTCACCCTTACCTCCTTTAGTCGCCTCTTACGACACACGGACGATACGGAAGGTGTATTCTAAGCCCCACCTACAGGGCAAGGAGAATGTGTAATGATAACAAAGCTGTTACCATAGATGGGCAGTAGAAGAATGTAAAAGTAGAGAAACAACGATTTTGACACAAAAATAATGGTATCTACTCTATAGCCATATGGTGCCAGGTAGATGCCCGTGATGTAAATATCAATACCACCATCTGCCATGAACTGGCCCTAATACCAACAGCTTTTATTAAAGATTCTGCAAGACATGAGAATAGCAAATCCAACATCAACACATAAGAGACAATTTCAGGTTGGAGTGCCAGATTGAAATGCGAATTCATCGGAAATATAAACCATTGACTGCTCAGCTCTACATTGTGTGATTATGTTGTCCGTAGAGATAACATTGAGGAATCATGTGCAAAAACAGAAAACTTATTTAATAAGAGATTGTAAGCTAGAAATATCTTATATTTAAGAGCAACCCTGCGCGTAATACGAACAGTTTTGCAAAATTTAACCTAGTGTGACTGGAGCAAGCAGAGTTCATATGATACATGCACGACAACTAGCTCTAACAATGACAGAAAACAATAAACAGATAATGAACACTATATTCTCAGATCTGGTACAGAATGAGTTGCTCCACCACAACTACACACATAATTACACATTTGTCGTCTCTGGAGAGATCAGCGTGTCACTGATACCAGTAAGAGCATCATTGTAATCAAAAGAACAGATATATAGCCAGACAGCATCAATACGCAACAAGTAATAACGTGTAATGAACCGTTCAATAGATTCACAGTAGTATGTGATGGCACCGGGGTGTTTGAACGCCTGATATTCTACTATAATACGGCCAATTTGCCGAACATGGTAATGACGACTACGACGACGACGACGACGATGACGACGACGACGACGACGACGACGACGACGACGACGACGACGACGACGACGACGACGTATGTTGTTTTGAAACAGAAAGAGACACAATTCTCAAAATGCTAGTCGAGCAAGAACACATGACGTTTTGGTACAACAAAATTACCATGACAAGATATTGTGACTCAAGCGACCTCGTTCATGTTGGCTTCTTATGGGCAGACAGACTGCAAAAGTATGTCTAAGATGCGATTACAGTTATTGGCACCTAGAATCATAAGAGGATGCACATCAATACCAACACGGCGGACACTGAGTACTGCGACTCTTCGACTTTTAATTGTTCTAAAATAGGAAACTTACACCTTAAGTGTGAATATCAGAGTACCACGCCTTGTAGTTCTAGCAATTGTCATTGCCATAGCGTACATTTTCAATTCACAATATTCTGCGCTTGGCATAACATGATTATGTTTTAGAACAACTAATCAATATATTTTCAGGAATTGATTTTTGCAGCAATGGATGCATGTGTCATTACTTTTTTTAAAAACAATAACACATTGGAGACAAGTACCAATAATATGTATAATTTGGTGTGTATTTACTTAAACATCTCAGGCAAACATTGTCTTGCGGATTTCTTAAGATAATAGCCGATGTACACCAGCTCTCTTGGCCGCCTTCTTTAATTCCGCAGAACGCTCAGGGGTGACATGCTGTCATCATTCGTATTTGAAATGGGTACGCCTTGGATTACCAACGTCAAACAAGGAAGCAATAATAGACACCAGTGTCAGTACCAACACAGGTTCGCCGGGATATTGGTAGCGTCCGACTCTCAGCTTGACTGTCTGGTCTATTAGTCGGCATCGTTGTCATTACCGTTGCATTCAATATGGTTGGTCATGAAAAACTGTCCCAAAACTCAGACCAATTCTATAAACGACCGCAAATGCCATCCAACTGACCGGGAAGTCGATATATCTTGATTGCAAGTAACGGAAATCTGGGAAGATCACGTATTTAGCTAGTTACTAGAGGATACCTTAATGGAAAAACATCGACCAATTTCGTATAATTAGTACTTTCACAAATTGACTATTTCGTGTGAATTGTCGCATTATCTTTCAAAGAGCGCGATATCAGACAGAGGAATGAAAAAGATCCGGCGCTAAGAGAAAGCAATTTCATATCAAAATGGGGATACAAACTATGAAATCTCGTGGGAGTAATTTGCCAAATGTAAGATGTGAAGTCATGGTATGTTATCAAGAATAATGAATTTAATGGAATCAACGCGTTGTTTTAACGGATAGTAACTGTAGATCTGTAGGCATAAAAATAGGGGTATAGACGTACATCCTTATGCGCGTGATTGTGTGCGTGGGAGCGTTCGTGTGTGTGAACGTACGTACATGCGTGCGTGAGTGTGCGTGCGCGCGTACGTACATGCGTGCGTGCGTGCGTGATTTATTTGTCATGCCATTATTTCTGTTACAAACTATTTAATTTCTTTTTAAACCCTTTCACGACGAAGCCGGCCAAAACAGGCCTCTGTAATGGTCATGGGGAGTGTTCATTTGCAGGCCAAGAGAAGACTATTTTTGACAATTTACCACTGGAATGACTGGCTCTATAACCGAGCCAGTGATTCCAGTGGTAAATTTCTCAAAAATAGTATTTTCTTGGCCTGCAAATGGACATTCAATAAGTAAATATTCCAATTTTTTTAAACAAATTTCGTTATTAAAGGATTAAACGATCTACATTCACAATGCATTAATAAACTGCTAGATTATTGTAATGGGAGTATGCGTGTGTCATACACTTGTTCTATTTTCCCCAAAAAACTGCAAAGGGGATTGAGCTAGATTTTCATCAACGCTTTCTTAATATCATCACCAACTACATAATATGCAATAAACACTTACTGTGAGTAGTGAACGGGGAGGCTGGACGCTATTGTTATGCAAATAAGCTCTTGACACATTTAAATACTGCGTTATGATTGGTTGTTCTGAAAGAGCGTGTAGACGCTATCGTTCTAAATGAGAGGGTGGACGCTAGTGGTCTAAATGAACGGGTAGACGTGTTCATGCAGGTGTCCCTGCCGGGCAAAAAAAATGAGGCAAACATGATTTAGCATATTTTTTATGATTACTCTTTCATGTTATCAAATACAGGCGAAATAAGTGACAATTTTACATAATATCGCATGCATTGTCTGTGTGCAGGGTACCTTTTAGTATGGGATAGCTTTTCCCTTGTTTCCCTTCAGAAATCTCAGCCGTTTGAGCAAACTGTCTGAAAGCCTTTTACAGTGTGCTGCATCAATCCTGTTCCATTCATGTCTGACTGCTTCCCACAACTGGCCAGTGCTGCCAAATCTTTTGCCAACCAGTTTGGCCTTAATACGCGCCCATATATTCTCTATGGGGTTTAGATCTGGTGACTGTCCAGGCCAAAACATCACCGACAGAGAATGCCACTCAAACCATGACTTTGTTGTTTTTGCCGTGTGTGCCGGGGCATTATCTTGTTGAAAAATAGCTTTTTGTCTTTTATTTCCACTACACAACTTTTTCAGGCTTGGAACTAACCCCGTTTCTAATATGTTTTGATACTCCTTTGCATTAATGGACTTTTCACATTGCACAGGCTCGCCAGCACCAGATGCAGAAAACACACCCCATACCATAAGTCCACCTACTCCATGTTTCACAGTGGTGGAGAAGCATTCTGGGTTATATTTTTCACCGGACCTACGAAGACAGCGCTCTGGAGCATCTGTACACAGCTCAAAACGTGACTCGTCACTTCAGAGAACACGCTCAAACCACTGAGAATCATGGGCACGATAAAGTGCCTAAAATCTGAGTCTGTCTGCAGCGTTCTTTGTGGACAGCAATGGTTTCTTAGCACATCGCTTTGATGAAAAACAAGCTTCCTTGAGCCTCCTTGCAATTGTTCTTCTTGAAACAGCCTTATATTGCGAATTTCAGAATTCTTCTGCTAATTTGGTGATAGTTTTCTTACGATTCTTCAGAGCAGTCATTTTCAGCCTTCTTTCATCTTGACATGTTGTCACTTTAGCTCATCCAGAACTTGCTTTCCTGGCAGCAGAACTTAAAATGGCCAATTCTCTGTATTGTAGCCAGTGGAATCTGAATATCCTCAGACTTTAGAATTTTCTCAATCTCAGGATATGACTTTCCAGCTTGACGAAGACCTGCGATCCGGCTTTTGACTTCAACAGGTACATGGAATTTAGCTTTTTTTGAAGACATTTTGAATAAAAAATAACAACTTCACTTCTCAGGCACAGTGTGGTAATACACAGAGATTACAGAAATGGCTAATGTCTTGGCACCTCTGTCAGCGTGACTCATCTAGCTTAGTTAATTCACTTTAAATCCTGAACACAAAGACGCACTATTTGTCTTTTGTGCATGCATGTAGCTCTAATATAGAACAAGAATCCATTCAGTAGATGGCTTTTGATATGCAAATTAGCTCACTCAGCAGTGGAAAGCAGTCAGATATGAATAGAACAGAATTGATGCCCCACAATGCAAAAAGCTTTCAGACAGCTTGCCCAAATGGGTGAGTTTTGAGACAAATAAAATAAGGGAAAGGCAATCCCATACTAAAAGGTACCCTGCACACAGACAATGCATACAATATTATGTAAAATTGTCACTTATTTCACTTGTATTTATTAACATCAAAGAGTAATCATAAAAAATATGATAAATCATGTTTGCCTCATTTTTTTGCCCAGAAGTGTAGACGTATGAGCGTGTTCTGGCTGATCATGTTTAACATATTAATTAAGTTGGTTGCGGTCTCCCCCCCGGTTGGTTGAATTAAAAAGTAGAATATTTTGAAACTAAGTGGCTTCCAATGTCATTAAACATAACTTTCGAATAATGGCATACTGCACAAACGAAAGCAGTCTCATATGAATTGCAGGTGACCTGCTGGACGCTACTGTTCTCCTGTCAAAATGATTAATGTGACATTTGTCCCTATATTGATCAATCAGGATTTAGAACATTAGTGTCCAGCAGCCACCTGCATGAACAATATCGTACAGCAGTAACTTATGAACAATGGCGTGAAGCGCCCACTTATGAACAATACCACACAGCTGGTTGGTATCTGTTTAATATTTGGAAACTAGCGCAAATTGAAACTTCCTGTGTCAGAATAGTATAAAAAAATATTCGTTTAAACTACCATTGCACCAAGATTTAGGCTTTAAAAATAAAAAAATGTTAAAATATAGTTCATTCCTTAGTCGTATATCTGTTGAATATTTTGAAACTAGCATGAATTGTAGCTTCCTATGTCAAATTAGCATCAAAAATATTCGCAGACACTACCATTGCACCACGACATAGGTTTGCAAAAAGAAATGTTAAAATATAGTTCATTCCTTAGTTGTATATCTGATGAATATTTGAAACTAGCACGAATTGTAGCTTCCTATGTCAATTTAGTATCAAAATAATAGTCGCTTAAACTACCATTGCACCACGATTAAGGTTTGAAAAAATCTAAAAATGTTAAAATATAGTTAATGTGGGTTTTTTTCTGCAGGTGTGATTCGAGTGTTAATGAATCCATCAATAGCATTCCTCACATGCACCTGCACTTTTTGAAGAATAGCATGTATCCGCATGAACGATGGCACCTGCATGAACAATAGTGCGCAGCGGTCACTTATGAACAATAGCGGGCAGCGCCAACTTATGAACGATAGTGCGTATCCGGCACTAGTTCTGATGTGCGCCAGTTGTGATGAACAATAGTGGTCACCTGCATGAACAATAGTGACCATCGTCCACCTGCCTGAACAAAATTGTCACGTTCTATACATATATTAATTTTTATTTAATATAATTTAATTTATACGGCATCATCAACTTCCAGCCAACTAGTTTCAAAATATTCAATTACTTGAATATGAATATATTTATATTTATTTATTAATTTATTTTAATTTATAATGAATCAACATCTTTCAGTTAAATTAGTTTCATCAACTTATATGAATATAGTTAATTTATATTTATTAATTTATATTTATTTAATTTATATTTAATTAAATTAAATTTATAAGGCATCATCAACATCCAGTCAAATTAGTTAAAAAAAATATTGTATTTAATACAAAAATATATTATTTAAAACCAAATAAAAATGATAAAAAAACGTATCAGCTGTTCCATGTGTAATTTTCAAATATTCCTCCATGACATTTTATGACTTTTGAAAGTTATATGGCATAACATTCAAATAGTGAAACTCAGCGAAACACAGTGAAATGCGTGTTAATAATAGAAACCTCGATAACATACAATATATATCAGTATATAAATAAAATATGCATAGGATGCATATTTAAGGGTTTTTAAAGGTAAAGGCAATAAATTATATCAGTATATGCACATTCTAGTAAAGTCATAGAATGAATGAGTGATAAAATTTAGCATTCGCTTTAATACCTCGCCAACATTATGGCAATGGGCGCTAACATGTTCAAACGGTTTGGCTCGAGTGTTTCTGAGGCATACAACAAACTGATTAATGGCATGTGATGTCTTTATTATTATTTGTAGTATAGAAAAAAAATTTTGCGTGACTTCGCATATGCCTTTATGTTACCACTCATAAGTCCAGCATCAGAACGTGGCATAAATCTCACACATCATTCTCTATATTCTATTTTTATATTTGTTCTGTAAATCCATGACAGTTAGACCTTACACAGAATTTAGTTTTCCATATTTTTATTTACTATCATTACCACTTGTTTCAATATCATTATCTTCTAGATGTGTATGTATGTACTGATGTATCAGGTACCAGGGTATTATACTATGCAAAACCCATTGGAAGCGATGTTGCGGGTATAGGACCATGTACCTAGTTATCAAAAAATGATTAGTATTTCGGTTCCAAAATGCCACGCATCTTCGATATGCATATGAGCACATTTTGTCTTCCATATCATCACTCACTGTGAACTCACACATAATCAATTATGACTTATCGTCTATATGTAAATGATTGCATTAAGAAATGTATCATGTGTAATGTCTACTGCATAATTTACTTGAAACTACTGCAGCAGGTGACGTTTATATGCGCATTTTTCCTCAAATATATATTACACAGATTATGAGCGAGATATTTTCTAAAATATTTTATGTATGCCTACGCCCAAAGTGTTGGTATTTCTCATCTGTATTTCTGTAAATCGGAGTAGAAATACTGACAAATCTACAGTACGAGTGCAATCATTGTGAATCAATTACATGTTTCTATTACACATGAGAAACTATTCGTATTGTTACATCTGGTTAACAACAAGTCGTCAGCTGGTTGACAACAAGTAGCTAACTGGTTGGTGACAAAGGTCTTAAGGCATGCACTGCACATTACTTGTGCACGCAATGCGTACACCTATCGTGGAATCTTGTAATTTTGCAATCTACTTATATTTACCTTTGAGGCACAAAGGATTTCAAGTACTCTGCCACCCCCAGAACCGAGGGAGCATTTTTCCTAGTTCTGTATGGATCCTAATATTTGTTGTATTCTTTTTCAGGTGCAAAGGAATTTTTGTAATTTTATTTGGCAGGTTTGAGGCAGATCAGTTTTCGCAAACCTCAAATTTCAGATGCTTCTCACATCACTAGTCAGATAATATAGTAAAAAGTGCATATGCCCATTGTAAGTCAATGGACCATTCCAGTTTTAGCCATGCTCCACCCATCTGTGAGGTAAGCTCCACCCATGCTTCGCACATGTTAGAATCAATCGAACCCTCCCTAACTAGCAATTTCGAGAACACTATACAGGTAAGCTGTTGAATATTTTAAAACTAATTTGAATGGATGCTGTTGCTACCTATAGGCAGCAATAACGCCCAGTCAAAGGAGTATCAAAATCTTCAACATAACGTTTATTAAATAGTAAAGACATACAATTCGTACAACAGCACTTTGATTATGAGGCGTATGTGTCAGGCTTTAAGCATCAGTATAATTACAGGAGGATTTTGATCATGACTCAAATTAGTACATTGTTATTAACGGAATATGGAATAAATATTGTCCAATGGCTGCAAGTATTATTATTATTATTATTATTATTATTATTATTATTAGAATACCTCATTAGAAACCATATTAGTTGACAATTTCTATTATTTGTGATATCATCTTCATAATGTACGACTGAATCACGGTCACTATCGTCAACATGGACGACGTTTTCAGACACATGAGATCAATGGTGCGCATCTGTCATGTCCATGCAGGTACACGCTGCACGCTATTGTTCATAAGTGTATGCTCTGCACTATTGAGAATGCAGATGTCCGCTGGGAGCTATTGTTCATGTAGGTGACTGCTATTGTTCATAAGTGTAGGGTGTGTGATATTGTTCATGGATGCTGTGGCTATTGTTCATGAAAACTGGTTCATGGCCATTGCACGCTATTGTTCATGAAGGCGGCTGCTGGATGCTATTATTTCCAATGCTATATAAATGACGTTGTCTCGCATATCCACTGACTTACTGTTATCCGCATTGCCTAACCTTTATGGTAGAACAGAACTATGACATACTGTTTACCGCATTACCTCCGAGATTTTATGATATACAGTAATCTGAACATGTTTGACATTCTACCTACTACGTCAACTAGTGATACTGATGACCCAGTATTGTCAATTGACGTTTCACTGGATACTATAGACACTATATACCTCGATGACATGTGTGTTGATGGTGAACTAAATCTCAACGCCATTGATACAGATGATGAACTAAATCACAATGATATGAAATTATGCCAGTATTGTAAGAGTATGTATTGCACATGCCATTATTGCCCTTTCATTTAATGAGTGTGAGAACAGACAGAGATTATTCACGTATATGTTGTCTACAAAGATACGAAAGCTAGCTGAACAAAATTGTTATGGCTGCAGTGTGAATCATCCAAGTCAGCGTCAACATTCGTGTTTAGGTATTGATTTTAACTTTAATTTGATTGACAATCTCAAACTGTATATTGAAGATGCATTACAAGAAATGTGTGAAGATGAATATCACGATGAACTTAACAAACATTACGATTTATATGAACATAGTTCCGATCCATACCGTTTGTGTATGACATTATGGTTAAGATATATCGTCGATGTAATATATGATAAACAACTGTTAATGCCATAATTTTGATACCTTTAATTAATATATTGTGCGTAACCCTTTAATGGTGAAACCATCCATAGCCGCCCTCCTTAGCAGTCTATCAACTATATATCTATGCTGTTGAATATTATGAAACTAACATTAATGTGAGTTTGTAGCTTCCTATGTCAATGCCAGGCAAATTAGTAATAATCTTCACTGATACACTTCGCCTAACTATAAATCTTCTTAGAGATAAAACAGTTTGAGTGAAAACATATTTTATATGTAGAAAATGTTGTTTGTAAATTCACATATGAAATGACTGCCTTCATAATAATAGTATCATGCCTATATACTGTAAAAAAGCTCTTGAATAGCAAATGTATATTTTTTACTGAAAAACGTCATAATTATTTTATGTTGACAGCTTAAAATGGTTTGTATAACATTGAGGGAAGTATTTTCAAGTATAGGAAAGCTTATTTTTTTAAAACCGTTCAACTGGAATGACTGGCTAAAACATATTTTATATGCTTGACTGTGTCTTAACAAATCATTACTTTTAACGAGCCACCCACCTCCCAACCATGCCAAAATACAGAACCATGGGTATTATCATAGTACACAGCTAGACACACGCCATTCAGAATATTGGAATGGCTGTCGCAGAGTATGTGTTTACGCGTTGCCACTCTCTGCAGTAAAATTCAGCTCATGAATAACTTAACACATTTTCAAGGCTGAGTAAAATGTGCTGTTACAAATTTGAATATGATTGGAATGGCAAAACTACTATTGTCTAAGTCATAACTAAGACATTTGCATCTGTCAAAATAGTATGTTGAATATTTTAACGAATTGGTCCGGTAGCAGTTGGTGATTTTCTAAGTTCTATGAGCACACCTTTTGTCAGATTACTGTGTGAATATTCTGCAGTTTACGTCGTACAACTTGATGGACTATTAAGCATCTATGACATACTAAATCATAACATTACTGACGAAATTGATTATGACATTACCCTACACACGATGCACTTGATTATGACGCCATATGATTGACCGATAGGATGGATTCCTCTATTACTATGGAAGTGTGTTCTAGGAATTCAGTTTTCAAAGTGTTACATTGCGTAGAGGCATACAACCCTGTAGTGCTGAACTAATGCACAGCGTGCTGGCTAATAATGAATTTTGATAACTCTGGGTACCTCAACTGCGAGACTTAATGTACAAAATATGAGCAAAGAGTCAACCATCGAATGCATATACATAGTGGGTGGGTGTCTAATTAATATTTATATTATTGTCATTATACCAAAATTTAGGTAAACAATTCATATTAGATTTCAATCTACTAAACAATATAACGCAATATAATTAATATTATTAGTAGTAGTATTATTAACAAATAACGAAAACGTGATGGGGATATCCCTGTATATGCAGATAGAAAATGCATAGAACTACTAATCTAATAAGAAGTCCAAAAAATAAAATTAGTCAAATATCATTCTCATGTCATTTGTTCTGCAGAATGTGTTTATGTATGCAAGTGCACTCAAATAATCAAGTGCTAACTTATGACTAAAATTCAATGTGGCAAGCGCTCACACCACTACTATCCCTCCTCGTTATGCACCCACACCATTAACCCCTCTACTGACCTATTGCAATTATACGACACCCTCTTCATATGCCGCAGTATTATAAAGCAATACCGTGTATATGGCATCTCTAAAAGGCACACGCTGCATACATCGATCATTTATGATTATTCCTATACCACCAGTAAAGCTTCCTGTTAATATTTATGGTAAAAACAGCTACAATAATGTCATGCAGTCATGTCGTGGTATCCCTTAGCCATTCAGATGACCATAACCAGCCACGGTTGAACACAGTATGTATCACAGAACCTGCTACCGGGTGTCCAATGTACATATGTCTGTCGCTCTGTCTGTCTTATCGCTGATGATTACATATCATTACCATCAGCTTCGTTGCTAACTCCTAGGTTAGCCGAATCTACACGGTATTCCACGCATAACTTCGTGACGAATACCGTACCATCTTGTGTCACAGTATAAGCATATTTGATTACACCACAGCCTAGATGCGTGTTTAAAAACATAATATATATATGTGTGTGTGTGTGTGTGCGTGTGTACGTGCGTGCGTGCGTGTGTGCGTGCGTGCGTGTGCGCGCGCGCATACGTGTGTGTGTGTTAGGAAATAAAGATTAAAACACGCTGACTGCAAGATGTTTCTAGAAAATTATAAGTCATTACGCAAAATAGATTTCATATAATGGTATCAAACAATAAAATGTAACTACCCAGTTTTGACACCATCTGGTGTAATGGCATATTCTACCATCAAGTGATTGCCATATGCCTACACGCGTATGTAACAAATGCGTTTGTATGCAATAGTGTACAAACTGTATTGAAACATTTGCGGTATCAAACAATTAAATGTGACTACCATGTGTTGTTAACATCTTTTGGAATGACAGATTCTATCATCAACTACTCGACATACGCGCGCTCTAGACAAAACTGTTTGAACATTTTGGCGTGTGTTGTCTGGCATGGTAAGTCATGAAAGGAGAATGTTAAAAATTACATGTATCATTCATTCTCTGCATTAGAATGAGCTCTGAAATGTGTGATCGTTGGCGCATGGCAAATTCCACCCTGATACAATGTGGGTGTATTGAATGGAACCATTATCATGCTGTAGCAATACAGCCACCTACACGAGTTGTAATGTTTGAGATTAGGAACCGCGAGGCAGAATACCTTTTGGATCCGAATCTAAGGAGTTGTAACAAATTAGTACATACGCAATACCAACTGAAAAACGAATGTCGCATATGTATTTTGGTGCGTCGAGAACCGAAAACACAGTTGAGATCCACAAATGCACTAAAACAATATCATTAGGTCCTTTTTTAAAGGACTACCGAATCTTTAAATTATGCTTTATACAAACACCTGCATTTATTACGGGCTTTTTACTCACATACATACGAAAACACACGTAATCCACTCATGAAACGTCTATACGCATGCACGTACATGCACTATACACTCATGAAAGGACTGTGCGTATGTATGTGCATACGTACATATAAATTCGCACGTATATATCTATTCACATTTTTAAAAACCGTGCACTCATCAAAAGCGCATACACATATGTACACATACATACGAAATCGCGTTTATTACAAGCGCATACTCGTATATATATATATATATATATATATATATATATATATATATATATATATATATATATATATATATATATATATATATATATATATATATATATATATATATATATATATATATATATATATATATATATATATATATATATGTCAATGCGTCCTCACATTTTCTTTCAATCCACAGATTATTTTTCGTCATTGTTAAGTGCGTTGCAGAGGCATGTATAACGTTGTATTTTGGAAATCAGTTAACTGATTAATGACCATGTATGTCTTAAGAAAAAATGCCATCTTTTGTTCTATGGTTAGTGACTTGTATTGGGGGAACCGATCTATCACTCAAGTATCTGACACAATAACCAATTACCTCACTAACGAGGTGACGTCACAGTATGAGGTATAACTCAATCATGATGACAGTAAATGAACCGCATGAATTGTATGTCTTTGATGAATTTATATTTTAAAATGAAAATAATTTGTGAGCCGTTACTCCACCCAGTCAAAATAGTTTCAAAATTTTCAACTGGCTAGTTGCATAGTGACCTACAAGTCCTCAACAAATTAGCTTCAAACATACATTGGGTATTATTAATATTCATCTTATATTCCTTTTCATAACCTCTCCCGTATCTGACATCATAACCAATTACCTCACTAGTGAAGTGACGTCACAATCAGTATGAGGTATAACTCCATCGTGACGATAGTAAATGAACTGCATGCATTGTATGTCTTTGATGAATTTACATTTTAAAATGAAAATAATTTGTTAGCCAATACACCACCCAGTCAAATTAGTTTCAAAATATTCACCTGTCTAGCTGTGTAGTTACCAACAAGTCATCGACAATTTAGCTTTATACATGCATTGGGTATCATTAATATTCATCTTAAATTCCTTTTCATAACCTGACTATGGTCATTGTATTTTGGAAATCAGTTAACTGATTAATGAGCTTGTATGTCTTAAGAAAAGAATCTGTCACTCACGTATCTGACATCATAACCAATTGCCTCACTAGTGTGGTGACATCTCAATCAGTATGAGGTATAACTCCATCATGACGATAGAAAATTAACTGCATGAATTGTATGTCTTTGATGATTTGACTGAGAGCTGCTGTTCACGTAAGTGCATACATATGAACAGACTTACACACGCAATACACTTAGGAAAGGGCATACACAGAACTACAGCATGTCTGTACACGTCGCTATTCATTCACCAAGTGCGTGTATGGGTGCTATTGTTATTAAACTTCATTCATTCATTTTTTACAGGGGCTACAACATATCTGTACACCGATTAACACCATAATTTCTGTAAACATTTTTGGAAAAGATTTAAATGGCTGATACAATCTATCTTTAAAATCATATTTCCTTGAATACGCTAGACTACGTCACTAAGCTTACCTATATATTGCCCGTGTAGCACTGTACTTCGCTCTGGACGACGATTTGAAAATCACGTGACTCACAGAGCACACATACACATGCGCATACGCACACGCATACACACACGTACACAAACACACACACGCACGCACGCACGCACGCACGCACGCACGTACGTACGCACGCACGAACCCATGCACGGACGCACGCATGAACGCACGCCCGCACGCACGCACACACACACACACGCACACGCGTTGATACCACCTATCTTTAAAGTTAGTCAAAGTTATTTGGGACTTAAATTGGTTTATATATCTTTAAAGCATGCAGGTTTTTGTAGGAATGTGCTAGGCACAACCGTTGCCACGGTATACAAATCACGGGAACAGATGACAACTATGGAGAAAATATTCAACGTTTCTTAATATTTACACCATTTAATCAATGTTAGTCACGCTAAATACGTATAAAACCAGTATGAATTATTGTTTTAATCTATATAATTCTATTTATAATCAGATTTGGCGAGGACAAATTTCGTAAACGTCAATCTTCATGTAGATCCCGTCTTCTACATGACTGTTTGGACATGACTACCGATACAAGCATGTGTTGAGCCCATCATAACGCATAACATTTATTGCTGTAAATAATTTTACATACACCATCAGATAATTGCTGTATAATAAATACAAACACAATATAACAATCATGAAATGTCACGATTGTCTAAAACCTGACAAGTCAGTTGATTTTAGAATTTCTTAAAACTGGCTATATGATGCCTGTAACAAAACGTGGTCGGATGAGCGCCGTGCATATCATGCAAAACAAAAACAAATCGAAACACATGTCCCGAAATCACCAGCATCTATTCAGGAGGTAACCAGTACAGGCACTGAGGATATGATTATCATTACCCCACAAACTGCTACTAACACTACTGACTCACAGTCATCAGCAGCAACAACACAAGTATCCAACTTATCAATTAACATATCTCCACCCGAGTCTCTTCCATATGCACCGCCTAGCACAACTACACCAATATTGAAATGGGCAGGCATTGGCACAGAAACACCTACTGTAAGTGACACGTGCGCAATTCCAAATACAGATCCTCTTGATATAGAGAAAAATACAAATTTGGACAATGAAGACTTAATAGAAGACATTTTCTGTACATGCCTCAGAGATAATAAAAAATATATGATTAAGTGTGCTGACTGCAAAAAGTGGAAACACTCCGAATGTATTGAGCTGCCACCATATATGCTAACAACACCGACCAAGAATTGTAGAAGCAAGTATTCATGTGCAAATTGTATGCCAATATCACTCCATACAGCTGAATACTTAAATTAGCAGAGAAGCCCACTTTGATAAACGGTAACAACACAGTCACACCATCAAACGACACAGATATACACCAGAATACAATAGAATAACAGAGGATGAGCAATACCAACTCTTCTGAAAACAAGGATGATGTCACAGTTCTTACGGAACTTAAGAAAACAACTCCATCAGAACAAATCCCATTGCCGCCTGATCGGTTAGACCAAATAACCTTATAAAGGAAGGCGAATGCAGTAGGTTCTAATCTAGCACCAACACAATCACACACAAATAAAACAACCACACAACAACACAATATGAATGTAACACAAAGCAACCACACAAAACTAAAACGACCACACAACAACAAAACAATAATATAGCAAGGCCAATTTCAGTGCTCACGAATTATAACACAACATCAAAATCATCTCATGACACAGAGCTTAACGTAAGCAATCATGAGAGCTACTATTCACCCAGGCACTCATTCTCCAAGATACCACTTGTTATAGTTTGAATAATCTTGGCCAACAGTACTAACCACAAGGCGCTATGGTGCACACTGTCGACCATAACTACACAAGAGCTGGAAACTCTAACAATGTTGCTGGTGAGAGAAAAACTGTTCTCATCATAGGTAGCTCCATCCTTCGAAGATTAAGTGGTCAGCGCATGTCCACAAGTGGGACAAATATTAGAATAAGAACATTACGTGGTGCCAAAATCAACGATGTCGCCAATGAAATTAACAAATACCTTGGTCCCGCAACTCATGATGCCATTGCGGTGCATGTTGGCAGTAACAACATCTCCAAAAGAGATATGCAGCAGATGATAAGTGACTACACCACACTCATACACAAAGTACGATTAATCTCACCACAAATACAAATATTTATCTCATCTTTCTTGCCACGTCCACTTAACAAACATGACCACAATCAAACACTTGATTTCAACAGTATACTTTACTCTCTCTGTCAAACCCTAGCAGCTACATACATCGATAATGCTCAGCTCTTTTCTCACCCTAATGGGGAAATACACAGGGAGTTATTCTGGGATTACGTACACCCCGATGGTACTGGGACCATAGTTCTTTCAGAAAACATCACACACAATCAATCTTACGTGCAACAGACGAACCAACATGAAAACTACAATTACGACTCATATTTTCAAAAAGGGAGGTTGCCTGAGAGGAGACCACAACATCAAAACCAACATACATACACTTACGCCAAGGGCAGGTACAACCATGCCAGGACGTACAATACAACTCCGACATACTACCACTATTAACTGTAGATAGTTATTTTGTAAATAGAGTAACCACCCAATCTAATATACCAGATGACACGTGTCTAAATTTTGAGAAAAATAATACACAAGATTATCAGATGAATGTACAGATGCAAAAACAGTTGTCATGGCTACCAACAACCAGCATGACTACCCTGAATCAACCGCATGCACACTGGATGTGTGCCCTGACACCATTCACAAGCAGGGAAAGGGTAGATTAATTACAGATGATTCCAATGACAATTGGGTTAATGATAACATATATGTAAATATTAACAATTCTAGAAATACAGACATTAATGTAAATATAAATAATAATAAAGACATAGGTACTATATATGACATGACAATTGTGTACACGAACACTGATGTCTCCATACTGAAAAAATGGAATGAATTACTTCATATAGTTGAGGACTAACCACCCGATGTTATAATTATCACAGAAGTCAAACCGAAAAACTACAAAACTCAACCAGCATTAGCCAATTATAATCTAAATGGATACAACATAGAAGAAGTAAATGTCACCACTACTGGAGGCAGAGGCATCCTCATGTATATAAAGTCCCCCATGTCACATAGACGACTAAGCTATACCCAGAGATCCTTCCAACAACACATAGTGTGTGACATACGATCTAGAAATGAAACGGTAAGAATTGGAGTAATATACAGAAGTCCAAATTCAAATAATCAGAAAATGTTGAACTCTGCAATATATTACGTACCATATGATCTAGTAATTTTCACTCTATTAGTTTAGGCCATTTCAATCTTCCACATATTACATGGCCTTTAACCTCATTAACCAGTAGCGCTTCACACTCACTAGATTTCACATTTAATTTTATTGAAACAATACGTGACTGTTTTCTTCATCAACTAGTAACAACACCACCCGTGGGCGAGGAACCGCTACAGAATCAATATTGGATTTACTCTTAACAAATAACCCAGATCTAGTGGATGATATACACATTAGTGCACCGCTATGAAAAAGTGATCACTCTATGATAACAACCATAGTCCACCTAAGTGACAATACAAATTCTAACCATAAAAGTAAATTTTGCTAGGACAAAGCTGACTATCAAGTCATGACTGAGTTCATGAACATAAACAGGGACCAATATCTGAATGGATCCATTGATATCAACGATATGTGGATTAGAATCTCCAAAATGTGTTTACAATCAGAAAATAAATATGTACCTGTTCGAAAGATTAATAACAAAAAATATAAATTTCCTCTTAGCAAAATTGCCAGAGCAAAAATAAATAAGAAGAGGATTTGGAAGAAATATCTGAATACAGGCAGTAACTCGACTTGCATTGAATACTGTCGGATAAGAAACCAGGTGCGAATGTCTACCAGAAAATCAGTAAAATTGTATAAGAAAGATATCCCCAAATGCTTAAAACAAAATCCGAAAAAATTCTGGAATTACGTCCGAAGTAAGACAAAGGTTAAGTCAGGCATCCCAGACCTACAATTAACAAGCAGCTGCACTAATGATGTCATATATACTAAAGATGACACGGGGGAGGTAGACGTACTTGCTGATTATTTTTAACCAGTACTTACTACAGAACCTGAAAGCGAACCTCTATCAATCCCACTTAGAAATTATTGTAATGACCTGGATATTCATATTACTCCGGAAATGGTGAAAACTATGCTTTCTAACCTCAAAACCTCAAAATCACCTGGTCCTGACAAAATCCATCATCGATTATTATATGAATTACGCCATGTGCTTAGCCTTGCGTCTTGGCAAACTGCCAGATGTGTGGACAGTTGCAAACATCACAGCCATTTACAAAAAGGGGGATAAAAGGAAGCCTGATAATTACCATCCAATTAGTCTTACTTCCATTGTTTGCAAAGTCATGGAATCGTTCATCAAGGACGCAATAATGAAGCATCTTACAAATAACAATATTCTATCAGGAAACCATTTGGCTTCGTAAGTGGTCGGTCCACCACCCTTCAACTATTGGTGGTTCTAGAAAAATGGATGGACACACTCGATAATAAAGGTATGGTCGATGTTGTATATTTTGACTTTATGAAGGCGTTTGATAAAGTTCCCCACAAACGTCTGCTTGCACAATTACCTGCATACGGCATGCTATGAACACCAATAAATAAAATACAATCATTTCTCAGGGGTAGAAAACAATATGTGGTTATCAATGGAACCCACTCTCAAACATCTGCTGTAACCAGTGGTGTACCACAGGGATCAGTCCTCGGCCCTCTGCTCTTTTTGACATATATTAATGACCTCTCAGACACAATTACCACTGGATCCGATATGTTCCTGTTTGCAGACGACCCCAAACTATTTAAGTCAATATTTGATCAAACAAATTGTATTTCCTTGCAAACTGATATAGATGCTATGAGTGCATGGACACAACACTCATTATTACAGCTACATCCTGACAAGTGTAAAAGTATGCGTATTTCTAACCGCAGGATAATCCCGCACAAATACACAATGGACCCAAATAACCATAGCATAGTGACTTCATCAACTGAAAAGGATATTGGGGTCGTGATTGACAAACGATTAAGTTTTGATTATCATATGAATGAAAAAATAAACAAATCTAACCAAATTATGGGACTGATTAGAAGAACATTTAGCCCCATAGACAAATACAGCTTTGAACATCTATACAAATCCCTTGTCAGACCGCATATCGAGTATGCCAATGTAGTATGGGCACCATATTTGAAAACCCCCACAAAATGCAATAGAAAACGTATAGAGGCGAGCCACCAAGCTTATCCCTGGCATGCTCACCTTCCATACAGTAAACGTCTACAAATTTTGAATCTACTGACCTTGGCATTCAGACAACTGCGTGGGGATATGCTTGAAATATACACAATTTTACACAACCATTATGACATGCCCACATCCAAATTTATCCAACTTTATGATGAAAGCATTGGTGAAGTCCCTTAAGATTGTGTATGGTTGGAGCCTTCCAATGTCCTCAAGTTTTAAGACTTTTCTGATTTAAAGATATCCTGGCCACCTGCTGTTTGTGAAAATAGTTTAATAGAATGCTTTTGTAGAGATTAAATATTTTTAGTCTAGCTTGAGATGTATTAGTCCAGATAACATTGCAGTAGGTGATGTGGGGGAGGTATCACTGTGCAGTACAGGTTTTAAATAATATTAGGTGTTAGATAGGGTTTCAGTCTGCGAATGATGCCAAAGCCTTTTGCTACCCTGCTAGTAATAATTTCAATATGCTCCTCCCATGTTAAATTTTTGTCCAGATACACTCCTAAAAACTTAGCATAGTGTGCTTCTTGAATTATCTGGTCGTCGATATAGAGGTTTTGGAGAGCTATTTCTTTTAGTTTCCTAGATTTTGTGAATAGAATATAATTAGTTTTTGATACATTTAACGACAATTTGTTTACTTTAAATCAGTCTATTAATTTCGCCATTACATTATTGACATTTCATATAGCATTTCTATATTCTTATGGCTGCAGAAAGCATTTGCATCGTCTGCAAAACGTACTAGTGAGGGATGTTTGCAGACGTTGGGTATGTCATTCATATATAGGAGAAATAACAGGGGCCCAAGAACTGAACCTTGGCGAACACAACAAACTATATTTTTGTATTCAGAGATAGCCCCATTGAAATGTACACACTGTTCTCTGTTTGACAGGTAACTCTGTATCCAGTGCAATGCAGTACCTCTTATTCCATAGTATGCAAGCTTTTGCAGTAAAATTGTATGATCAAGTGTATCGAAGGCTTTGGAAAGATCCAAGAATACACTTAGCGTATGTTCATTATTCTCAAATGAGGTTGATAATTTTTCAATCATGTCCACAATGGCAAGCATAGTAGCATGTTTTTCTCTGAAACCATATTGAGAAGGATATATGATTGAGTTTTTGCTGAGATATTTAGTAATTCTACTAAAATACAGCTTTTCTAGGAGTTTTGAGAAAAGTGGAAGTACCGAGACTGGCTGATAATTAGTAAAGTCATGTGCATCTTTAGCTTTGTATATGGGTGTAACACGTGCAACCTTTAGTCTTGATGGAAATACTACCTGTGTAAGTGAGATATTACAGATGTAGTATTTCTGTTACACAGTGTTTAACAATTTTCCATTTGAAATTATCGATTCCAACACTTTTAGCTGTGTTAATTTGCATTAGTATTTTGTGGATTTCGTGAGTATCTGTAGGATTTAAGAAAGTGGATTGTTGATAGATACCTGTTAAAAAGTCCTGTACATGGTTGTTCAAGCTGGGTTGAATTTTTTGTGATAAATAAGGACCAATGTTAGTAAAATACTCATTAAATTTGTCTGCTATTTCTTTTTTGTCGGTAATGACTGTATTATTATAAATAAACCGTGATGCTTCAGTAATGGTTTTTTGCTTACTTAGTAATGATTTAATCAGTTTCCATGTTTCCTTTATATTATCTTTTTGTTCATCAGATCTATTATGAAAATAATTGATCTTTGCTGTCCTAATTATCTGATTTAGCCTGTATCTATATTTCCTGAGCTGTGAGTCATTATACTTTGTCGGATATTTAATACAATTTATATATAACTTGTTTTCCTTGTGACAGGCAGCTATCAATCCTCTTGTAATCCAGGGTTTAGTAAGATTTTGTTTAAAGATTAAAGGCAGATTCATAGATGTTAGAACGTATAGTGTGGAAGGTGTTGTAGGCATCTTCACATGCCTGTGATTCAATTCATTATTTTCAGTTTATGTTAGCCATATTGTTTTTGAATATTTCTATATTTTGCTTTTTGAAGTCCCTACAAGTTACTATTTCTTTTACAAACGATTCTCCTTTTTTGTTTTCTTTTTCTATATAGAATATAGGTAAATGGCCTGAAATATCTACAACAAAAATACCTGATTGATTCTTGGCACTTATAGCATTATTTGAGATGATGTTGTCAGTAACAGTAGCCGAGAATTATGTAATTCTTGTTCGTTTCATTATAAACGGATAAAAGCCAGCTATTTTAAATAAATTTAAAAGGTCTTGAGTGTAGAAGCCACGTTGTTTCAACAAATCAATATAAAAGTCACCTAATATATAAGCGAATTTCTTTTCATTTTGTATGGTATTTAAAATTTGTTCGAATGATTTCATAAATTTGTCGTTGTCAGTTGCAGGAGGTCTGTAAGTGACATTGACAAGTTTATTTTTTGTTCTCTCATTGGGAATTTCAATAAAAATAGCTTCAATAAATTCTACATTCATTGACAGGTCATCTCTCAAATTATACTGTAAACTATCCTTTATGTAGATGCCTACATCACCACCTTTTTAAGTTGGCTTGTATTTTTAAATGAATTTGTAATTTTGCATATTAATTATGTCCAGTGGTGAGTCAGGTTTCAATCATGTCTTGGTAATTCCTATATTGCTACATTCATGTGAGCTAGAATCCATACAGTTATTAAATTTGTCAACATTTTGAAGCAGCGATCTAATGTTAATATGAATCATTGAGAAGGCGATAGCATCATATTCTTGATAATATTATCATTAAATTATTTCTGAAGTATATAGTCACAGAGTGGAAAAATCATACCTTCATCATCAATATCTGCTTCAGAGAAATGTATGTATTCATTGCCCTGATTAGAAGTATTTAGCTTGGATAGGTTTACAAGTATGTTTGCATTTATATATGTACTGTAGTCATATTTGGCACCTAGGGTATTAAGCAGAAATTCGGTATCGTTTTCATAGTGATTGAAAGGAAAATTAGTACGGTTACATTGAAAACATCACCATGGCTCATCAGAACTCTGGAGTTCTTCACAATCTGTGATAGTTAGCCCTTGGGAGCATCTTAATCACATAAAATTGCATGCTGATTATAATTTGACAGGTCTGTTGCACAGTAACCGGACAGGCATGGACAGCAAAAATGGGATGGCTAATGGCTTTTGCTGGCTACTGTGATGGAGAGATAGTGTTTGTCTAATAAAATGAGGTTATATATAATGTTAAAGGCCTAGATGGACATAGTTATGATATTGTCTGTCAGTAAGATAAGATCTATTGTTGGAGTTTGATAGATCACAATTAAAGCAAGGCGACATATATGGGTAGCGGTGAGCATTTATATAACAATAAGTTTTGCCAGCTAGTTCATTGGCAGATATGAACGAAGGTAAGGCCAGGTGGCATGTATCTTCGGGGACTGACAATTAGTCAAATCATGGGTTAGACAAGCAAATAGACATTGGGAATGCAACTTCATCTATGGATATTCAGTTAACAATCATGTAGGTCATTGAAGCTAGAACAGCTTAACCATTTCATTGAGAGGTTTCAGAAAAAGTAGAATCTTTGTGTTATCGAACATATAATGTTGTGTCTTTTGAGATCAACCTGACTGGGAACCATTGCTGCCTAAGACAGCAACGGTTTCCAGACAGATCTAACCGATGCTATTCAGCAGTTTTCCAAAGTGGTGACGTTGAAAAATAGATCTATGGGGAGTTCATCCGTGAAAGTGTTGGGTATCAGTTTCAGGCATATAAAACATTATTGTTGCTTCACGTACTTAGGTAATCGGTAGGGCAGACCTATATACATGTGGACTACATAGAGCACATACAATGTAACAATATGTACAACACCACTTACCAAAGCAGACAGTCAACAGATAACACATAGTGTTTTGTGTACTATATATTACCGTGTTGAAGATTCGCCTGGTCTCACAATTTGCCAACTATTCTAAATGGATTCAAGTGTTATCATCATCTGTAAAATAGTAATATGAAAGAGTAGAATATTATATACATTTAACCCTCTCACGACAGGCCGACCTCTTCAGTGGCCTTTATGAACCTTCATTTATTTCAGACTAAGAGAGTGCCATCTTTGAAATGTTAATATTGGAATGACTGCCTCGATAGCCACGTTCTTCAGTCCAGTGGTAAACCCTGAAAAATAATCTTATCTCGGCTTGCAAAAGGGCATTAAGGACATTCTGATTTTTTAAATCAGATTAGCCAATATAGTGTTAAATAGATATATGTGCATCTATACATATTATTTATACACAATTGGAATCACATAGTCATGACATTGTCTAACAGTAAGAGAAAATCTATTGTTGGAGATTGGATAGATCACAAGTAAAGCGAGTCAACATATATGGGTAGCGGTGAACATTTATATAACAATAAGTTATGCGAGTTAGGTCATGGGCAGACATGAGCGAAGGTGTAAGGCCAGGTGAAATGTATCGCCGGAGAGTGACAATTATTCAAATCATGGGTTAGACAAGCAAATAGGCATTGGGAATGTAACTTCATCTATGGATATTCAGGTAACAATCATTTAGGTCATTAAAGCTAGAAAAGCTTAACCATTTCATTGAGAAGTTTCAGAAAAGGTAGAATGTTGTGTTATCGAACATATACTGTTGTGTCTTTTGAGATCAACCTGAGTGGGAACCATTGCTTGCTAAGACCGCAACGGTTTCTAGACAGGTTTAAGCCATAACATTCAGCAGTTTTCCAAAGTGGTGACGTTGAAAATGAGATGTATGGGGAGTTCATCGTTGAAAGTGTTGGGTATCAGTTTCAGGCATCTACACATTATTGTTACTTCAAATACTTATGTAATCGGTAGGACAGACAAATATACATTTGGACTACATTTAACACATACAATGTAACAGTATGTACAACACCACTTACCAAAGCAGACAGACAACACACAGTGGTTTGTGTACTATATATTACCGTGTTGAAGATTCACTCCGCCCCATCACATCCAGGAACATAACGGAAGCCTCCAAAACATACAACTTCAACAGCTTCATTCTCAATCGCTCTGGAGCGAACATGCACCTTTAAATTTTGTATGTCAGGTTGAAAGAATTTGGTTGACACAGATCAGTCGCCATGGCTCGTATAGGGGCCCATGTACTGGCCTTGTCCAGTGGCTAGGGCTATTTCAAAATTGATAGGCTGGCGTCACAAACGAAATTGACAGAAATACTTCATTATAAACACCGTCAAGTTGTACGAATTGCATATCTTCACTATTTAACAGGCATTCTGTTAAATATTGTGAGACTACTTTAACCGGGCGCTGTTGGCATGTTTAGTTTCCATGAAATTAGGAATCAGGGAATCGAGGATCTAAAACATACAGAACGATCACCACATGTACAAAACATGGGCGGAACGTAGCTAGGATTGAGCGGGACCTATAGACAAGCATGGGTTCACCAATTGCACATCACAATGGCCACCCCCGTGGTGATTTATAAAATGTGACCGCTGTTGACAAAAGTATGTCACTAGTCTAGGGAGTCATCAGGAAATGTCATTACGATTGCCCATATATTCATCAAATTTAGTCGTGGAGATCTTAGTCCTCTCACAGAAAACGTCCTCCAGCAGGCATAGAGAAGACCATTTGAAGAAAAAAATATCTACCACTGGAGTGGCCGGCATGGTTAGCAGAGCCAGTTAGTCTGGTGGCAATTCCTAAAAAAATAGACCCCTTTAAGTCGCGTCCCAAATCCTCTGCAGGAGATGTGTTCTCTCGCCTATACCATTAATCCTTAAACGCACAAACTAGCCACTATACTGAAGAAAAACAGATGAAGAAGGTAATGCGTGGAGGAATTTGGAAGAGCAGTCCAAGTGGTGCCAGTGTACCGATGGTGCTTAGTAATCAGAATATTTCAGATTAGAGCTGATAATTAATTTAAAGCGTCTAGTTGAGTCAATGTACTGGCAGAGAAGTTCTGATAACTTAATATAGTTTGTTCACTTGCATTGGTGTTTGTGAATAAAAGATGTTGAATGGTTAGAGGCATAGAAGAGAAATGGTTTGAGATGAGATTATTAAAGAAAGCGTCTTTTTGGTCTGCGTCGGGTGGGCAGTGAAACAGGTAATGTTGAATGAGTCCATCCGCGTACCCACGCATGCAACGACTAGGATCCGATAGGATGTTGTCAACTAAGTGACTGTTTATGTTGCTACACCCGTATAGTACCACAGTGGCGGAGGTTGTATGTAGTCCATGGCTTTCGGCTTGCTTTTAAATTCGGATAATGTGGTAGTCATTCTAATGAGATGTGGTAGAGTATTCCAGGCACGGATTGTTTCTGGAAAGAATAACCTATTATGAGTCTCAGTTCGGTATCTGTATGGGGTGGTGCGATTTGGATAACAGATACTATATGGATTCTGTGCTTGAGATAGTGGAGGAAGATAGTCGTAGAATAGTTCAGAAGTCATTCCATTTATAATCTTTAGAGCACAATTTTCGGGTGGGGTTTGGGTCTATGCGTCAACATTTTAAATCCCGTTTCCGTATACAAATCGGTAGTACTGTGGACGTGTAAGTCCGCTGATTGTTTTGAGTGCATCCTTTAAATGTTTTCCAGTCTATCCACAAGATACTGTGGTAAACTTTCCCCAAACCACATCTGTGTTTTCTAGAGATGACCTAATGAAGCATGCATACATGATTTGGAGGCATTCACGGTCAAGTATATATTTTAAGCTCTTGATTATAGACAGCTTGCGTTGGGCATTGGGTATGATGGATCCGACATGGGATAACTATTGGACTTTACAACTAGACCAGCATAGAGGCAGGTTTTGAAGCATTAAATTCAACTAACCAAGAGGTTGCCCATTGTGATATAACCTGTAGATCGTGTTTTATGGCTGGACTTTGTGTTTTAATATTGTCAGATACGACATAGAGCCAAGTGTCGTCAGCAATATGTCGTCGTAATATTGTTTAGAATAACAGTGGGCACATAATTAATGAGGATTAGAACTAGTACAGGTCCCAGAACAGAGGCAGAGGTTGTGTAGATAGCTTTTCATGCATGATAGTAGGTCTCCCGAAATATCTATCTGGTTTAAATTCTGTAGAAGGCTGCAGCGCCAAAGCCGATAAAACGCCTTTGATATATCGAAGAAAATGAAGCATGGGCTAATTTCTTACAGTTATCCCGGGCCTGTGTAATGATAGAGTAGATGTCGAGCAGTTGATTTACTATGAATCCGGACTGATGAGGTGTGATTTCATCTTTAATGTGGTTGCATATGTGTTTGTACATGGATCACTCAATGACCTTACTTCAGCAACTAATGTTACTGGACGGTAATTCGAGTTGAGATTCTTATCTCCAGCTATCTCCATGTCTGTTTTGATTTAGCTAGATTTCTTAAATACTTTTTCATTTTGCCTAGATTCGCTTCTGATTCTGTTTGTCATCCAATGTATATCACTTAGATTGATGTCAAGTCGTTTAATTGTGATGCTAGATTCGGCTACAGTAACAATGTCTGTGGCGATTGTTTGACACCAGCTGTTGGTGGCATAGTTATCAGAAAGATGATTCTACGAGGCATTACGAGGGCATTTCTTAATTTGTCCCAGTCAGCATTCACATAGTCCAATATGCGCCGCGTGTAAGGTTTAGATTTGGATACGCTTGATGTAAGGGGCAAACACACCTAGAGAAGAGTGCCAAAATTGCACTATCTTTAATTATTTTGATGTTGTTGACAATAATGGATCGAGTAGTGCCTTTTTGGTTCTGTTTTCAATTGCTAAAACCCCAGAGTACTTATTATATCCCGAAGGTGATGTTTTGCTGGGCCCCCTAATATAAGAATGATTTTATTGAGGTTAAGGACGCCGACATTGTTAATATTGTTAATATCCTCCCCCTGTCAGATTGTATGCTCTTGTAAGGGGAATGGTTGTTAAACATCCCAATTTATGCACGATAGCAGTTTAGCTCGTTACCCACTGGGAAGTTAGGTAGGTGTGCGACAATTGAAACTATTGAGTACTGATTGACACCGCCTGAAGGGATTGATGAACTAAAATCGAACAGGAACAGAAACTATAAAGGTCAGGAATTAGGGAGCTCAGTTCTGCATAGAAGGAATCGAATATAGCTGGATTCTCTTTGGCCCTTTCGGTAGTTGGCCAATATACGTTGACTATGCGACACTTAGTAGTGGTGCTCTTTCGCGTTGGTATAGCCAGGTCGATGTATCCAAAACTACTGACATCGTCCAATACCCTTGGCTCGATTACGAAGCCTAATCCACGGTAAGTGGCCTGTTTTTGCTCCATGAGAGTTGCTAACTACACACCACCACTAACTGTACACACATCTGAAGGACACTTTATCGGGACTGACCAGGCCAAAGCCGAGGCAATTCAAGAATGGTTCAAGGAACAGTTCACTAATCACGACGATGAGCACTTGCATCCATTCTCAGGAGACCCCAGGCCATTACTAACACCAATTAATCCAGCAGAGGTTGAGAAGGCACTTAAAGTCCTGGAAAACGGACGTGCATCTGGACCTGATGGCATGAGCAATGAACTATTCAAATATGCAAGTGACATTATCTCAAAATCGATCACGCACATAACCAATTCAGCTTTTATGCACAGCCTTCCCATCGACGCTGTATGTCAATGCATCCTTATTGCGCTACCCAAGCCCAAGAAGCCACCTGCGACCCCCTCACCCGCCAATCCGCGGCCCATTATACACCTTAATAGCATACGGAAAATCTTATCCAATGTTACTCTATGCCGCATCCGAGAGAAGATCGACATCTTCACCGGATCATGTCATAGGGGTTTCAAACGTGAACACAGCTGCGCATACATTGTATGGGCTCAACGCATGCTTGTGTCGGTAGTCATGTCCAAACACTGAGGAAGGGAAACCCCTTGACGAACTTCTCCCAATAGCTGCAAGCAAACTAAAAATTTAGAATCTCTTTATGAATGAATCCAAACTGAGTTCACACACATATACCTATCCACAAAGCATGAAACTAAAGAAAATGACTATCCACTCCGTGGCGGCGAACCATGGAGGAAAGGTAACATCTTGAGCTCACTGCTTTGCAGTACTGCTGACATTGCTGCATGCTGCATCATGGGGAACATAGCTTTCCAGTCCTTCTGGAAGCTACGGATTCGTAGATCAAAGATGCCCTTGGTAAAAATACTACCTTTATACAATGCAACCTGTGTATCATTGATGATGTATAACTGTAACAGCTGGGCAGCTCCAAAGGCAGCTCTACACAAACGTGATGCCTGCCACTGCAAACACCTATGCACCATTACTGGACACCGATTGTGCACTATACAAGATGTGTAATACGCCGCAGCTGTCTGTAAAAGTCGCCCAGCAAAGATGGTCCATGTTTGCCCATGTGCTAAGGATGCCAGAAGACACACCAGCACAGAGAGCCTTGGAATTCGGCCCATTCGGAGCCAGCAAATACAGAGCCAGGAGAGGATGACATTGAATAAATCTGCTAAGCGTGCTACGAGGTGACCTCAAGAAAGCAGGATTAGGTACACTCAAGTCAAGAATGGGCCTGAGGAAGCTAAGGATTTGGACTGAGGACAAGACACAGATGACAACAGCGAAGAAGGACTGATTGCAGCTGTAGGATGTTTCTACTACTACAGCCGCAAAATACAGTAATCATACATACAATAAGGTTCAGTGTTTTATGCATAGCTCTATATAATAAAGTTAATATTGTAGCATCTGGGTAGTCATAGATATCTGCAGTGAGTAGAGGTTGGAGTAGACATGGATTTATGTTGATATTCTTCTGTACAGATTTGCGATGTTGACAATATGGCATGTGTGAATGTAAATGGGCTACTGCCAGTATGACTATGGTCTCCATTTTAATATGAACAAAATTAACAATAACATATGTACACTAACTATAGTGGAGGTGATAAATAAGATTAGCTCTAATGCGCGTTCGAATAGAGAAACGAGAAGCTATTTACAGATAGTTTAACACGAACTTAAACTAATGTCCATTAATGACTGTTTTAGTCTTCCAGATCCACAAGCGACCTCTTAAATCCCGCTGGCAGTCCACTGCTCAACGCCAATCTGAATTCGCACGTAAAGTTCAAGGTAAACGACAGCGGACAACATGCGGAACTGTGGAAGCATGGCTGGCGGCCAAGTGTACATTATACAACATTAAAATCAGTGCAGTGGGTAGCTAATATATTTACAGTTAACTCCCTCAACGATGAATTCCCCATATCCGATTTGTAACGCCGATTTGTATGGTTATACAGGAAAGCGGTTGCCTTAGGCAACAACAACTTCCTGTCAAGCCAATCTCAAATCTTTCAACAGGAAAGGTTTTGTATCGTAAAGAATTTGCTTTTTGATGGATTTGTCATTGCACGGGTTAATAGTGCGAATATATTTAATGTAATCGCGAGTTATACACATGTCGCGATGTGAGACGTGGTAGTGAATGAAGGGTGAAGAGATTGTTGGATCTGACACTGTGCGTGTTAAAATAATGCCAGGTATGTGACACACATTTCTAAATATTCTTATTATGTAACCGTTTTAATAACTTACAGCTTACAGAATACAGATCAGATAGGATACACTGTTTATGATGCACAGAACATTTTAATGTAATTCGATGAACCTTTATTGCTGCTTATGTTAGCAACCGATAGCAGTCAAATTAATTTCAAAATATCCAACATCTACTCTGTGTAGGTGGCTTGAAATTGAGACAAAGGAATGCAAAGTGATAAAATATATTTAAAATCATTTACTTCTGCAATCACGTGTGTGTGGAAGACGGAAGAGGTTAATAACTCTGTTAATGCTAGCTGTCGCTCCATTTGACAGAAATGATATTCGACAACACCTTTTTCAAGCTGAACATCAGGCTACATTCTAATCAAGTACTTTGCGTAATTCCAAAGCATGCACTAACGCCCTTTTCGAGAATCCTATTCTTTGTCATTTGCTCTTTTGAGCTCTTACCACCCTGCCCTAACCAAGACGTTTCAATAAGACCTCACATGTAATATCCCATGCCAAACTTGGCACCGCCTCATTTTCGACGATCATGACGTTTGACCGCCTTGATTTTAACATTTTCTTCAACTATATAAAGAACCTCCAGTGGAAATTGAGTTTTCCGTCTGGACACATGAACACATGTACGTACGCACACATACGCAGTCGATACCCGATATTTAATACCGTATACCCTCAATTAGTATACAGGGCGAAAGGCAATGATTACTTGAGATGACTGCCGGCATCACCAGCGATCAATAAACAGATAGCAATGTGTTTAGTAAGCAAACCCATGTATGAAAGAAGGATCAATTCACATTTCCAGAGTATCCGTCTATCATCTGACCTCGTATGACGTAATAATCAGCTCAGCGCATGTATGATGACGTCACAATCATTACGTCCCAACGGGTTTCATATAGACCGTCACCAAATCTCAAACAGTCCGACACGTTGTGTGAATTGTATGTATTTGTATTTCGTTGCTATTTAATAAACATGTTGTTGAATATTTTGAAACTAATTTGACTGGGCGCTGTTGCTGCCTTAGGTAGCAACAGCACCCAGTCAAATTAGTTTCAAAATATTCAACAGCTTACCTGTGTAGTTTTTTGGAAATTGATAGTCAGGGTGCTCAGAGATCGATCCATCCAAACACGAGCGAGGTGTGGGCGGAGCTTGGCTAGAAATGGGCGGGGCATAGCTATAACCGGAACGGTCCATTAAGCAAGACTATTGTTGCCAACCCAAAGACCCCCCGGACAGGACATCAATAATCTAGCAGGACATCACATTAGATGACGAGACGCCTGCAGAGCTGGGACTAATTGTGATTGTTCTCTAAAAACAATATTCATGCTCTCCAAATTGTCTCATCGCCAGGAAATTCTCTTTAGACAATAATAGAATTTGTTAGAGAAACATTTTCTCGAGAAACCTAGATGATTGATTTGATTGAGGTTAGTTATGTTTTGGCCTGCAGCGGTTCAAAATTATGACCTTTTACTAAATATACATTTAACAATCAATATTGAGCGCCTTCTATTATATGCAGCGTGCTACTCATTTGATCTTCCGTTGTCGCTGTCAATTGCATTTACTATTTAGAACCAGAAATGCCAAATGCTGTTGAATGCTATGAAAAGAATTTGACTGGAACTTGTTACTTCCATTATGACAAATTAAATTAAAAATATTCAAATATATCTTGCTTGTATGACTATCGTGAAAACGTAGGATACCGGGTCAGTACGGGGTCAATACAGGGCCAATATGGCCCGGCATTGACCCAGTACCAGCCCAGTACCGCGTGTTGTCATGGTAGTCATACATGTAAGTTGCTGAATACGGCTCGGTTTTGAACAGCACGGGACCAGTGCCGTACATTATGGAGGTGCATTGAAATTGAGGTTCTGGGAATCCTGTTTTGAAAGTGTTAATGTTCGACTCAACAAATTAATGCATCTATTCGAATATTCTTTTTCAAAATAGTACAGGAGTTGCTTCCGTTGATGACATTGTGCATATCATCTATTTTCGAGGTGCTTTTTCTTCTTTTTTTTTTTTTTTATAGGAAAAGGATAAATCAGTATTTAACCGAATGTGCCATATCTCAATATGCCAGCAATGTTGCTTTTATGAGAAGGCCTCGCCATCTTACCATTTTAGTTGACCCTGATCCTTGACCTGCTCACCACAAAATTAATATATATTACAAGGAAAACCATCCAGCCAGGTTTGGTGAAGATCCTTTTCGTAGGCCATCGGGTCGGAAATTATTTTACCCCGAGTATACCATAATGCCCTTTGAAACAGCCATGTGTATGAGGGCTTGCCCTGCCATACTAAAAGACGCTGACCACAATAAGGACCACGGAGTTATGATACGCCTATTCTGAACAAAATAATTGTGAAAAAGTGTAGTCGTTCTGAATTTATTGAGATTTCATTAGAATTCCAATTGGTCATCTAGCAATCTAGAACGCGATGGCCGAATGTCCTATGACTGAAAATTGCTATTCTACAAGAACCACACTACCAAAGATTCGGATGGGGTATAAAGAGTAGATTGTCAGATTCTCGTAGAAGACACGATAATCTCTGAATCCAGAACCACGCACCACTTTTCATGGTCACGTGGCACATAGTAGCTGTCAAAAATTACTATTTGATCCCTTTCGTATTGCGGTTCTCATATATTTCAGTCCTTCATATCGACGCCTAAGTCAAAGGTTGTTATGTTATACGTTAACTTAGTTGATGACGGCTTCAATGACAAGGCGGTTCTAATTTGTTTCTCCATGCTAATGCCCGTTGATATTTAACAGAGAAAAATCCAACCCGACGAAAACGTGGACTGTATCAACCCTAGCCTCAAGATGCGTGTGCCATCAAAAGCACTGGCAGAGGGGTAACATATCTGATACCTATTCGCAGGTAATCTGAGCGTGGGATACTGCCATCCACCTGAACCCACCTCATTCAACATGGCTGTTCATCTAGCCAGTAAACAGAATAGCGTAGAGAACAAACAGGAGACACTTCCACTGATAATAATAGTATCATTAAAAGACGACGATGAATCAGCATCTGATAGTAACTGTGGCTAATTTGGTGATCACATGGTCAAATACGGAGGGCAGATATAGCCCATGGTATGCAATTGGTACCAAGTCAAAAACTTTGAGTAATCACTTATTCCTCTATGCTGTTTAAACGCGATGGGATGCCTCGCCATTTCTGTTTTCCTCCTAATTGCCTTGTGTAGATACACAAATGGTCATTCTGTTAGCCGTGGTCTGGCAACACTATTCTATGAAATAAGTGAGCATTGAGCCTTACTTTTGCTAGATTCTGTCTACCACGCGTGTTAAGGTGTTAACACACAAATAGTCCGTTCTCAGCGCGTTGTCAATCACAATAATGGTCAATGGACATTTCCAGTTTTAGCTATAACCCGCACTTCACTAGTTAAGCTCCATCCACCTTCGCATCCTATACAGTTAAGCAGTTGAATATTTTGAAACTAATTTGACTGGTTCCTGTTGCTGACAAAGACATCAACTACGCCCAGTCAAATTAGTTTCAAAATATTCAACAACATGTTTATTAAACAGTAAAGCTATACAATTCATACAACCTGACGGACTATTACGCGTTTAATACGGACGAAATCTAGTCATTCATGACGTAATGAGTATGACGTCATCCTACAACTAGCTTAGTTGATTATGATGTCATATGATTGACTGAGGAAATGGATTTATGAATTAGTAGATGTTACGTACCGGTAGCAGCCAAAATTGGTTAATTTATGCATCTCAAAACTCAGAACTTATTTGCATATAAAATAAAATTCAGGTGAAATACCAGAGGAAACTCGAAGACACATATTGAGTGGCGAATTATTGCTCAACATGATACAGATGCTATGTTATGTTTATTTCATTTGTCACTTCAACTTAATGTATGTTTTTCAGCTTTTTTCAAAGACTCTGATTCTGTCTGTTATAATAACAAGATTCTGTGAAATAAATGAACATTTCCACATGAGATTTGTTAGATGGTGTCTATCATTCACGTCTATGGTAATAACACATACATTATCTGCCTAAGCTCCGCATGCTTATTTACACTATTTAGATGCGATAGTGTGTTAATTTCATTTACACTTCTCCATAATTGCATTTCCCGCAATTTTCAAAAAGGAGATTCTGTAAGTTGTTTTAGGAACATTATTTCTGATAAAAATAAACAGTTGCTCATCAGATGTTATCTATCCCTTATGTGTTATGCTATTTGTACACATCTTTCTTTCTAAGGTTCTTATGAGTCATAGGTTCAAAGCAAATCATGATTGACAGATTTTAAGAAATGGCCGGAATGGACCTTTCCAGCGTTAGCTATTCCCCGCCTATCTTTAGCTAAGCTTCATACACTCCTCCCTCGTGTTGGGATCGATCGATACATGAGCTCCCTCCCTATCAATTTCCAGAAAACTATAGACGTATTTTGAAACTAACTTGACTGGGCGCTGTTGCATTGCTAACAGAGCAGCAACAGCGCGCAGTCAAACTAGTTTCAAAGTAGTCAACATAATGTTTATTAAATGGTAAAGACATACACTTTGTACAACATGTCGGACGATTAAGCGTTAAAGACGGACTATTTCGAATCATTCATGACGCCATGATTATGATGTCATCCTAAACGTCCTCCTCCTCTTCATCCTCCTTCATCTCGTCCTCCTTCTCCTCATTCTCCTTCTCCATCTCACCCTCATTCTCCCCTCCTCCTCTCCTCCTCCTCCTTCTCCTCCTCCTCATCATCCTCCTCCTCTCCTCCTTGGTTAAAACTCGCGGTGTATAGTAATCTTGAAATTCATATTCCGGGACCTCTTGTTTCAATGAGGTATGCGGATTCTAACACGCGTACAATGTGGGTGGAGTGTAGCTTCAAATGTTCAAACATAGTGGGAGATGGATTCGTCTACTAGTCACTAAGATATAAATGACTTCAACATGGTTACGCTTGCAGATATGTCTCCCTTCCCCTCTCTCTCTCTCTCTCTCTCTCTCTCGGTCTCTCTCTCTCTCTCCCCTCTCTCTCTTTCTCTTCTCTATCTCTCTCTCTCTCTCTCTCTTTCTCTCTCTCTCGGTATCCCTCTCTCCCTCTCTCTCTCATTCTGATGTATGTAAATATAAATATAAATTGTGCATATATGTTTAATTATATGCTGCATCTAACAATTCTCTAGGGAGCAGGCAAAACTATGTTGCCATAACCTTTGCCCACTCCCATTCTACAGATGATGCAAAAAATATGTTTATGAAAAAAAAAAAAATATATATATATATATATATATATATATTTCACAGGAGAAACGGACCTTTTTTATTCCCATTAGAATATCGGATTCAGACTAGTAAATTACTACTTCTGGCGTGATGTGAGTTGAATTGCTCATATTTTCCTAGAGGGGCATATTGAACGGCACTTAGGTATTTGTTCTTTAGATTGCATATCTATTTTTAATGCGATGTCTGATGAATACCCGGTGCCTTAGTGTGGCAGGGAATAAAGTTCTTGTTAACTATATGTCATGTTTGTCATATAGGTAACTTCCATATTAAACACACATAATGAACCTTTCCATTTTTAGCTATGCCCCGCCCACCACTAGCTAAGCTCCACCAACACCTCGCTGTGTTGGGATTGATCGATCCCCAAATGCCCTAGCTATCAATTTCCTGAAAACTATGCAGGAAAGTTGTTGAATATTTTGTAACTAATTTGACTGGGTGCTGTTGCTGCGTATGGTAGCAACAGCGCCCAGTCAAATTAGTTGCAAAATATTCAACATAATATTTATTAAATAGTAAAAGCAAACAATTTTGTACAACAACGCATAGACCGTCTTCAAACATGCGTTCGTGACGCGCTTATCGACGTCATGCATGACGTCATTCATTATGATGTCATTGTACACATCACGCAGTTCATTATGACGACGTATGATGGGTGGGTACTTTGGAAAGGCGAATTCATCAGGCGTGTTTACATGGTTAAAATAGCATGCTAGACATACTGTAGATATTATTACCGTCGTCCCGTAAGCGGACGAAGATACTGCGGATCGGGTCTGTGTGTGCGAGGGCATGTGTGCATGCATGCGTGGGCGCGAGAGTGTGTGCGCGCGCGTGTGTGTGCGCGCGCGTGTGTGTGCGTGCGTGCACACACAAGCACGCACACCACGTGGAACAAAATTAAGACCCAGCTGTGTTTAAATCTAAATTGTTGTCCCCGGTGTCACACGCACATTCATATATACGCATACACATTCACATAACATACACGCGCACGCATGCATACACACACGCGCTCAAGTGCATACGTACAGACGCACGCACGCACATACGTACGCACGTGCGTATGTGCGTGTGTGCGCGCACGCACGTACATACGCACGCACACGCGGTACATAAACACGCACACGCACGTGCTCCAATGCACGCGCATACGCACGCATGCACACATGAGCACCCATGAGCACCCATGAGCAAATTATGGGTTGGAATTCGGGCCCAAATGTGTCGGTCAATGAATCGTTGTTAATTCCTGATTATTAGAGATTCAGACTAATTCTTTATAATTCCACCATGATCATAAATGGTTTTGATTGAATCTCCTAATGTTTCACTTACAGGCTGATAGTATATCAATCATTCCATTTGTGATACACGACCAGTGAATATCCTGCGCAATCAATCTTTCATGTCGCTCATACATCATTTCATACCCATCTATCATTGCTGACCCATGAACACCGAATTTTCCAAACGAGCCAAATAATCTAACGCATGGCTGGAAGGGAAATATTCATAATTCCCAGTTACAGGTTGTGGCAAACAGGTTCTGAAAGGTTTCTATCCGAAACGATCAAATTATTTTAGTATTAATGTGAACACCGGGTTTAAAATCAAGTCCAATTTTGTCATCGTCTGGAACAGGGGAGGCGACTCGTCAATGTGGAATGTTTTAAGAAAATATATTCTGTTGAATATTTTGGAACTAATTTTCCTGAGAGCTGTTGACGCATGTGGCAGCATCAGCTTCCAGTCGAATTAGTTTCAAAATATTTAACATACCTTTTGTATATTTGTTTAGAAATTGAAACAATGGAAATATCCAAGGCTAACGGGTTACTGTATATCTAGACCAACTATTATCTATGCCTCCTTTATAAGTAAAACATCTCTGATCAATGGGCTAAACAGCATCGGACAGTTTCCCCTAATGAGACCATTGATTTCGTATACGCATATTTGACCGCGTTCGAGCTCTGATTCCAGACTGCTTTGAGTGACCTGTTTTCCGCGATCAAACATGTCTTGAATGATTTCTTTATGTGGCCGTGTTAATGCATGTGATACTGGTGGTGGACGGTGAAATGGGGTTTTGTCGTCGTCATCGTCATCGTCGCCATCGTCGTCGCCGCCGCGGCCGTCGTCGTCGTCGTCGTCGCTGTGGTGGTGTTGCCACTAAAGTATCTGACGTCACAATCAATATTGCCATATGTCAGCTGACGGCACAATCAAAATGAGGTATTCCTGTCATGAATGTCGAAAATCCAGTCATAAAAGTCTACCAATTGTATGTCTTTGATTAATTTACCATGTTTTTACATTCTGTTGTACATTTTGAAACTTATTTGACTGGACGGAGACAGTAACAACTGCCAGCCAAATTACTTTCAAAACATTCAACAGCTTATCTGTATAGTGACCTTGAAATTTAGATTCTGGGAATTCAGGTTTCAATCTTTCACATCGAATCCAACACGCTCCGAAAGTGGGAGGAGAGATGTGTTGGGTTTAGCCAAAATGGATCTCCATATTATTTCCTAAAGCTATTCTGATCGTCTTAGTTCCACGATGGTTCTTCTAAACATGAATAGATCTTTCCAGTTTATCCATCCATCATCTGACGATATATGACATCATAATCAACCAAGTGACATGTAGGATGACGTCATAATTAAATATGGCATGAATGACTTGATTCAGGCGGTCTTTAACACTTAACTGTCAGACACGTTGCATGACCTGTATGTCTTTACCATTTAATAAACATTCTGTTGAATATTTTGAAACTAATTTGACTGGGCGCCGTTGCTGCCATAGACAGCTTACATGTATAGTTTTCTGGAAAGTCAGGGAGTCCAGTGATCGATCGATCCCAACACGGGCGAGGTGTGTGTGTGGAGTTTAGTTATAGAGATGGGCGGGGCATAGCTAACCTGGAAAGGTCCATTCCGAATACATCTAGCTCAGGTGATCATCTGGCCTTATCACGCAGGTCACGTGTTTCGTCCAGTGATCAGCAATTCCGAGATCTTGTCGCTCGCAGTGGTACGCTCTAGTCCACCATGTCATTCCACTCCGTTGCACAACATATACGTGATGCATGGGAGGGCTGGTTAGCTGCGGTTCTCAGGGTTGTGGACCCCGTATCGCGTCTCTACGGAAAGCACAAAGACCGGCCTCTAGAGCCGGTAGAACGTTCACGTTCCAGTTGGGCCGCGCGACCATTACCGCCGAGATCGAACAACACGGTCTCGTCCCAACTGTTAGTGCCACCAGTATGACGGTCCATCCTAATTTAGGAACACGGACGTGATGATAATACTTAAACAGTCACAAAATAATATATTGATACAAACAATATGACTCGTTTGACAGTAATGAGCAAATAATACAGTACATAGAGCCAACCGGTGTTCTTTCTACATGGTTTCGCTGAAGATACCACACAGATCCGTAAATCCGCAGAGGTATCCCCACAAGGGAGCATCGCGTCGAGGCCACTTGGTAGTTTAATATAAACTAATTACACACACACACACACGCACGCGCGCGCCCGCACGCACGTACGCACGCACGCACGCACGCACGCATATACACACACACAAAATGTTGTTGTTGCGAAAGGAAAGTACCTCGTGTGGGACTCCGTCACATGAAAATGCCTTCAACGCAGAAGCAGAGGAAAAGAGCTAGCAAAGAGGTCCACTCTTTTGTTCAAACAGAAAATGCCAAGTGCTGAAAATCCTAGTGAATCCATAATTGATGTGATGCACACTGGTTTACGTGAAGGCGGGACGAATGATTTCCAAAGAATTCACAGTCACTGTCTTATGTCGGTCCAAAGTTACTGCATTGGTAGTTACCGCTTTATTTATGCGGGCATCTGCTACATTCTAACCTACCATTTGGCTATTAGAAACGAGTACAAGCTTTGGCGCAAGTGGCAAGGATTCCTACCTAACTTTAGATACATTTATCTAACAGGCGAAGATGCTTAGCTCCCCGTAAGTCGCCCTGCATAGCATCTACCTCCGAAATAACAATCCAGACACTACTGTCCCGCAACCACATATAACATCACCAGGACAAATTTACAGTTTACAGAAGCAATTTTTAGAAAGTGCCATTTCATTTATGGTGGGGATAAAGAGACGGATATCGTGGTGGGTTCTAAGACCTCACCCAGACACTACAGCGAATTGGATGATATCCGCATCTCATCCTTCACCGCGTGCTACGGAATTAACATTTACCTGTCATCAGGGTTAAGTTCCAGAATGCCCAGAGATGCGAAGCAGGCCGGTATCACATACTATTATTTCTTTTCGCAGTGCTTCCTACATTGGCAGTATTATCTAATTAATTAGTATCCGAAGATACATGGGGAGATGTATGTAAATCGGTACTTTAGTAATCACCGTTTGGAAACCCCAATAGTTTCCCAGAGTCTGATTCTGCTAACGCGTCGATAAGGAATCCAGACAATTAATAAGCCATACGGCTGGTGGAGCGTGGAAAGAGACAATAACTCGACATTAATAAGAGGCCCTAAGATAATTGACCTATTTTACACAACCTAGCCGGTGCGTGGTGTTACTTATCCATTTCATCCGGAAGAGAGGCATACACTATACGTCTCTTACAGAGAAATTGTTCCTAACCACTTTAAACCTATCATATCGAGCTAAAACGGGTACGTTTAGTCGGTAACATGTCAGGCTCAAGCAATTAGAGCATGCTCAGCGACCTCAGTGTAAAATTGATGCTAGGGGAGAAGTGATGCGGATATATAATGTTGCTGTATAGTATTACCTAGCATACTGCGTTCTAGAGTTTTCTAAATAAACAAAGCATATTAACTAAAATGGCTACTTGCTATATACACAACTAACTAATACAGTGGGAACGATATATATCAAAGGTCATAGGACCTTATGGTGCTGTTAGTTGAGATCGGCCACAGTAAATAAGAATAATATTCACATAAAACAGAACGTATAAAAATTGCGGCCAGAAGGACCGGTAAGGTACCTATTAGGCATCAGTACCCTATACGAGAATAATGAAATATACCTTAGTATAGCTAAGTACTAGAGTACCTATTTGTCGTCGGTACGGTATAAGTTCATATGTCACTGAAATTGGTGTGCTAGCATGAAAATAGCGCGAGATGGGACGATCTTTAATGCAGGGAAGATTTCCACAGGCAGGTCTCAGCAAACAGGTTTCCGCAGGCAGATTATTGATGCGGCACACTCTCATGACGGCTAAGAAGAACGGATAATAAGATGCCCACTAGATAGTCATTTAACTGATACATGATTTAAACATTTAAACAGTTTGTTGTAAAGTTTCCGTCCGGTGACGGCGGTGTGAAGGTTGAAGGTTGCCCATTAACACAGAGGGATACTGTCCTAATTAATTATGCATGTACAATAACTGGGTACACGGTGCGGGATACGTCGCATAGCTCTTGTGGCGCACCGAGCAGAGTCCCACCAGACTGTGGTCTAAAAGTTACTTATCTCACACGACATGCAGCGCGGAAGTTTGAATCCACATTTCAGCGTGGTCGGAAGATCCGGTGAGTTATCCATCAAGAATCACCATCAGCTCTACATCCCGTAGAATCACATCGGGCCGCAAGGCCCTTTCCGCAGAAAAACTCCCTTAAGAAAGTTCGGATTCTTACTTTAATTTATTCTTGCACCCGGATGGCCGTCTGGGAGCATCCAAAATTGTTGTATCACGGACAGTTGTAAGACTGCCCACCGGCGCAGGAGAACTTAATTCAGGATGGCACCACGATGATGGTCGATGGAATCAACGTCGGTTTGCAGTTATCCCGTGTCTGGCCTGCGCTGATCCAGAAGTCTTCTTGACGGGTCGGCTTCTACGCCGATGATGCTCCTGATCTTCGAGTTTTCGTCCATTTTATACTACTCGTGACGTCAGAGGCAGGCGCTTCAGCCAATCAGTGGGCGAGCTATAGCCAATCAGCGTGCAGCTAGAAGTGGTGATGTAGCTATCAAGTGAACAGCACATTCCCCATTCAGTTAATGCATACATGCGATTACGACATCAAAAGCAATATTTTGTAAATAATTTAACGGGAGTTTTGTTGATAACTCGGCCATCTCTGATCCGATTTTAAAATGGTAAAATGTTCCTCTTTTCATTCTGGTCCTGATCGGTACCAAGAACGACGAGAATAGTATGATTTAAGGAAATCTCTAGTACAACTAGGCATACACTTTCTCCCAATTCCGACACGTCTTGTCAGGGAAGCTTTGACGCACGCGTATGCGCACTACGCGTTCTAACGGACTTGGCCATCTTTAACGAAACCCTCTCATAGGGCATATATACACATACCATCCTACTCAAGTGGGCGTGCCCGGAGCGAATCCAGATCAGTCGCACCCGTCCGGTCGATCCGTGCTACACCCTGGCTATCCTAAAGCTAAAGCATGACAAATAGTTCCAGAAGAAATGTCAAATCTTCCGACGAAACTATAAGTGAATTCCTTTAAGATCGTCCTATTTCTCTGACCTCTGACGTCTTTACGAGCTTTCACTAGAAAATGCGAAACGCTTTTACAATGTGACAAAAAACGGGATGATAAGTGTCTGCCCTCTGAGTTCACTTGTTCCTAATGAATGTATTTATAAGTATAGTAAACGCATTAGAACTCAAAGTGCAGACACCTATCTTTCCGTTTTGTGTTACATTTGAAAGGTTTCTCGGATTTTTCGGAGTTTTTAGTATTTCCAGATTTATCTGATCATGCCCAAACTCGCGCGTCCACGCGCGCACGCACGCATGCACGACAGTACTCACGCATGGACTCACGCGCGCACACGCACGCGCGTGTATATGCGCGCACGCACGCACGATCCCACGCATACAATCACACACACGCATAACCAACGCACGAAGCTACGCGTGGAACATAAATCCCCTCCTCGATATGGGTGGGGTGTGGGGTGGAGTGGTGGGGTGATAGAGGTGGTAATTAGCTGCGAGTGCATAACAGTGCCGTAGAAATACCTTTTTAGTAGATCCCAAAGTATAGCTCCTTCATTGGTAATTCCGTCCTTAATGATATGCGACATGCCGCCGCGCTGTGTCTGAAACAATGTGCTGTTTTACAGAAGTGGAAATGCGGGATCTGAAGAGTACGAATACGATAAGAAGAACGTATTTCGGGGTGCATTATCACGCACACGTATGTGCTCGCATGCATTTGTAAGAACATGCACATGAACATGTATGCCTATATTGTCTCGTGATGATACCGGGTGCACGCGCGGTTAGTATAAAGCTGCGGTCAGGTCGAGCTTGCGCTGCGACTCAACTAGTCGCCACTTGATTTTCGGGCAACTATCGGCAACTCCAAGCGACGGATTTAGTCGCCGACGGGTTTGACCTGAGCGTACCTGCAATCATTGTAATGTCGATCGCCGTCAATCGCCGTCCAAAAAATCTCTAAAAAATGGAGTAGAGCATGTTCTACTTCTACGATCGGTTGCCGTCAATCGCAGGCCAGTTAATATCGACATGAGTGTAATTACTAGTGTCGGCAACTGAATTATCGGCTGTAGCCAATCAGTCCACAGAAACTGCTGGATAACAGAGTCAGTCATTACAGTGGTAAAATTTAAAAAATCAAGCAAAATTGCATATTTAAAGGGTTAGTTACTTAAAGCAATGCCGGAAAATATTTTGTTCAAGCTATAACAGTCTCATAATTCGTGTATCAGATCTGTCAATCAATCATCTGAAGACACAACCACATGACGTAACATCAACTGATGCTACTCTATATAAAAATACGTCACTAAAGACTTTTGTTGATATAGTTTGAATGCGAAGTCTTTTCACATAATGTTATAATTACTGTCTCTGTCTGGAAATCAAACTATTTTAGTAGATCACTTTTAGACCCGGAATGGATCTCTAAAGGTTGGTCATGTTCTTGTTCTTTTTACTACTCCTCATTCAGTTTTCATCCAACCACGCTGAAACTTCAGACACCAATACTAGGAATATGTACCCACATCCGTAAGAGAGTGCGATTTTCCTTTCACTCCCCTGCTTGTTATTAGTATGGTGCCAAACACGTAAAATTTAACATCTCTACTCCTCCATTAATAACAAATGTAGTTTGATTAAAGTTGAGAGGCAAAGTCTATGGTTAATATCATTATTTTTCAATTCTCTGCCCTACTGTGTTTCAGTACGGCGCCAACTCTCAAATTTTAAAATCTATATAAATCGATGTCTAAAATCTATATTTAAATTTTAAAATCTATATACAATTTGTGGAACGTTTCGGAACGTCTCAGAACGTCTTGCACACGCTTTTTCTATTAATTTTTAATTCCTGTGTTTTGCTGAAAGAATTTATGAGGATGATTTTCTTAACCTCAGCCACCGGGGGTTATTAGGCTACGTATTAACATGATCTACAATTTAAAGGATGTAGCAAAAGATAAATACATAATTACCATAGAAAAGGAAAGTATTACATGTGTGTTTGAGGCAGGATGCAGAACAGATTTTCAAACGATTTCTTGAATACATGGGATACAATAGCCCTATACACATTTTAAAGAAGATAATGCACAACGAACATATATTACACATATGAAATGTCATTAAAAATAATTACATGCCCTGTTAATTTATGCTGCGTTTCCAGTTGACATGAGCGCACGTACGACATGGAAACGGGCAGTGCAAGAAGTTGCCGATAATTGCTGGTAATTGAATCGACATGAGCGCAAATTTTCTAGTCAGTTTACGACAGTTCTAGCGCAGCGCAGGTCGTTGTAGCTCGACCTGACCGCAGCTTTAAGCATCAACCGGCATGCGTCGCAGAGAACTAGAGAGACAAGATAACCTAACCCTTATTACACCGATGCCAAACTGGCAGTTAAACTAATTATTACAGAGTTAAGAAACGAAAGGCTAGTTTACATTTGATAAACAGTTTGACTGGAACCCATTGTTGTCATACACGGAAATCACGTGCAACGGTGACTATTGTCATTGATATGCCAATAAATGAATCCACTTTTACCCATGCCCATCTCTAGCTAAGCTCCACCCATACTGTCTGCGATTTATATACTTTGAAGCCAAGATCCCCAGGATCGCAATTTTATGTTATTTATTTATGCATTTAACCTATTGCATGTTTTGAAACGAATTGGACTGGAGGAATGTTGCTACATATACCACCCGGTCAAATTAGCTTTAAAATATTCAACAGAAAGTTTATTAAATGGTAAAGGGATACAATATGTACAACTGACGGGCTATTCACGGCTCATTGTCACGTGGCGAGTGTTGTTCTGTCATTTATTACCGATTTTGACTGTGACGTCAGCATACATATATATATATATATATATATATATATATATATATATGTATGTATGGTTACTGCATTCAGCGGCTGTAATCGTATACACATCCTACAGCTGCAACACGTCCTTCCTCGCTTTTGCGCAATGTGTCTTGCCCTCAGCAGAATCCTTAGTTTCCTCATGTCCATTATTGACTTGAGTGTACCGAGTCCTGTTTTTATGAGGTCAGCTGTTACCACGCAGATTTATGCAATGGCGTTCTCTCCTGGCGTTATATTTGTTGGAGCCCAGTATGGCAGATTTCAAGGCTCTCCGTGCAAGTATGTCTTCTGGCATCGTTAGCACAGGGCCAAACATGGACACTCTTTGCTGGGCGACTTTTACAGACAGTGGCGTCGTATTACACATCTTGTATAGTACATCGTTGGAAATCATGCTGCCCAGTGATGGTGCGTAGGTGGGTGAGGTGGCAGGAATCAGGTTTGTCTAGAGCTGCCGTTGGAGCTGCCCGGCTGTTACAGTTATACAGCATCAAGGAGACGCAGGTTGCGTTGCATACACGTAGTCTTTTTTACCAAGGGCATCTTTGATCTACGAATCAATCGCTTCCAGAAGGACTGGCAAGCTATGTTCCCTATTCAACTGCGTGCATTAATATCAGCAGTACTGTGAAAAACAGCGAGCACATGATTATGCCCACCCGCCATGGTTCGGTGGCATGAAGTGGATCGTCATGTTCTTTAGTTCCAGCTTTCTAGATAGGTATAGCTGCGTGAACTCTGTTTTGGATTCATTCATAAAGAGATTGTCCATTTTTAGTTTGCATACAGCTATTGGGAAAAGTTCGTCAAGGGGTTTCTTTTCCTAATCTACGAATTCCACGTCGTTGGCATATTCCATAACTTTATCGGCATACCCAGTGTGAACATTTGGGTGTTTTAAATTTTCCGCACAGATTCCATTGCAACAGGTGAACAGCACAGGGAATAGACCATCTCCTTTGGGGAACCACTGGATGCGTTAAGCTCTACATACTTCAATGACTTCACTTGCACTCCCAACGTTGTGTCTGCAAGTGGTTAGGGTTACTAGTCGTAGCTCATCTTCATCGCAACTGGCCTAGCATAGTATATTTAGCATCTTTGATCGTTTAATTGTGTTGAAGGACCGTGACATGTCAATGCCCATTTTGTGGTAATCCCAGTGTTTGGACATTACTACTGACACAAGCATGCTTTGAGCCCATGCAACGTCTGTGCAGCTGGGCGTGTGATCTCCTGAGAACGGGGTCAAGCGCTCATAATCCTGGTTAGTGAACTGCTCCATTAACCATTCTGAAATTGCCTAAGCTTTACCCTGGTCAGTCCCGATAAAGTGCCCTTCAGAGATGTGTACAGTGAGTGGTGGTGTGTAGTCAGTATCTCTCATTTTGTGACAGCCATCCGTGGCTGTGATTTCATATGCCAGAGACTCTCCTTGTTGAATAGCAAGATCGTTTAAGTGTTCGATGATGTGCCGCAGAATGTTATTGCTTTCCCTACCTAGTTTGGCGCCGTCTTCACCTTGGTCACTTTGATAGATGCGCAGCCGTACCGCTGTCTGCTCTGCAGAAAGTCTTACTACTCCAGGGTCGCCAGTCAGTATACCTTGTTCGGCTACTTTTGAGAGCTCCTATGGTGCTGATACCTGATGAGTCCTTAGATTTCAATATTTTAATTAGGGCTTTGTTTGGATCTGGGCAGACGTCGATGTTAGCTATATACACCCCAAGATCTATGATCAGTGTCGCTAATGAGCTTGAGTATGTTTAGGTGACTCTACTCTTGCCTGGTATGGCGTTTATATATTAGTTAGAGATGGTTCATTTGAAGACCTGTAACAACAGACGTATGGTCAGAATTGAGCTCTGCATCTCCGTAGCATCGAGCATCCGGAAGTGGGGGTTGTGGTACTGATTTGCAAAGTATGAAGCCCATCTGGTCGAAGACTGTACATTCCACGTAGCTATGGTAAGTTTCTGGGAAGATCACGTCATCTGAGGATGTCGAAACAGTTTCTAGATTGAAGCCTACCTGTAACGTAAGTGATTATGCCAGCAATACCTGAGTGACAGATTTGATTCCCCTATTGATATAATGCAATCTAAGGAAATGTACGAATCTAACACGTCAGTCGTCTAGGGATCTAGACAGTTGGCACATAAACTGGCTTTAGCGATTGCCTAGACAAATAAATCTTGAACCAATTTGCTATAAAATTAACTCAAGCTGTAATCAATGTCGCGCATAGCATCTCTCTAGTTAGTCGTTTAACCTCAAAGTCGTTCAAGCGTCTGCCAATTTTCTCATCGAAGGTGTCCATTTGCAGATCAGATTATTTCTGAAAATGTATCAATGGAATGGCTGGTTCGGTTATCAAGCCACCCATTCCAATGACACATTTTTTTTAATCGGCCTCACTTGTTCTGCAAATGAAGTGTTCTCACGATAAGTGCAGAAGTAATTTTCTTCCATCTTGGGTGTAAAATTGTTAATTCCTAGGAGCAATACGACACTTGATCCCATTAATATATGCTGTGAATACATAACAAGATTTCGACCACTGTGTATCAACGCACACATGGTGTGTCTTCATCAATCAATAGGGGACGTGGAACAGAGAACGCGTTTCAGGAATCGTATTGTAGCACAAGTGAGTTTCCAGAGAACAATCTGTTCATCCATCTATCTTGGTGAATGGCTGAATCCGATCTGCCACTCAGGTATATGACGTCATAATAAAGTGCGTCACGTGTAGGCTGATGTCACAATCATAAATGCTAGAGAGTCATGAAGCTTGAATAGTCCGTTACGTGTACCAATTGCATATCATTGAGGTATTTACTATTTAATAAACATTATGCTGAATATTTCAAACTAGTTTGACTGGGCGCTGTTGCTGCAGCAGCACCACCATCCACGCAAATTCGTTTCAAAATATTCAACAACTTAGCTGCATAGTTACCTTGACATCGAGTTTATGAGAATTCAGGCTTCAAAGTATAAACAACGATCCCGACATGCGCAAAGCGTGGGCGGGCGGAGCTTAGCTAGAAATGAGCGGGGCATAGCTAGGAACGGATCCCTTTATTACAACGATGCCTGCCTGCTGGATTTCTGAGGACTACATGTTTCGTGGGGTTGAAAATTGAATATAATGAATATTTTTAAAACTATTTGGCTGAAAGATGTTTGGTGGCTAAGCCACAACAACTGTCATTGAAATTGTTTTCAAAATATTCCGCAGGTCCAGAGTTATTGCCTATTGAAATTATTGTCCAGTGGCTTACAGCAGCCAGTCAGTTAATATGACCGGCCTATTAGTGACTTAATCTTGTATTAAGAGTGGGTGTTAATTAATACGCTGTAAACCCTCCTCAGAATTGAGGGATCCGGACTGTCACTCAAGTATCTGATGTATACTCAAACATGTCAAATATATATGCTGCATCCGCCAACCAAATTAGTTTTAGAATATTAATCAGCTTACTTGTATACTTACATTGTAGGTTAGATCCTGGGAATCCAAGTTTTGAAGTTTCAAGTCATTTCCAATGCACGTAACATTGGGTGTAGCGTAGCTAGAAATGGGCGGGGCATGTAAATAAATGGAGCCTCTCTCCACATTGTGCTGCAGTGGTGTATGGAAAGTCGACAGGACGTACTAAATAAACAGCTGGAACCCTGGGTACAATTGCATGTGCCTACGTATCTGCAGATACACCATCTGTATATGTTATACAAGTAGTCGTGGCATTACGGTATATTGGCATTGACAGGGAATCGAAGCCACATCCGACGATCGCGCCAAGCATCATAGCCCACAAACGCTTCCACCACACCACTGCTGTGGACGCGTTTGTGGGCTATGATGCTTGCTTGAAGCTTTCGTCGGGCGTGGGTTCGATTCACTGTCAATACCATCCATGTAGTATCAATCTTTCCATCCCAGTATCGATATGATTCTCACCCACCAACATCATCTTGTGTCTGGATTGTGGCCAGTCATCTTATCGCCCTAATATTCCTTGTTCCAATTCATCCTTGGATTCTTGATCTTAGGATCTTCTTACTCCCATATATGGAAATCTGTTCTTTCAGTTCCTCTCTTGTTGTCTAGCTCTCGCATTGCATTGTATTGTACCGACCTGGTATCGTCTAGACAATATTGTTCCTTAAACCCTCTTGTGTCAAGCTAAACTGTTAATTGTCAAACTGGCCAAAAGGCCTATGCAATGGTGGTGCGAAACGTCCATTTATGGCACAAAAGAATACTATTTTTGAAAATTTACCACTAGATTGATTGGCTCAGTTACCGAGCCAGTCATTCAAGTGGTACATTTTTCAAAAATAGTATGCTCTTGGCTTACAAATGGACACTGGCTAGGGTGAATTTTCGATTTTCTTAACCATTAATCCAATGGTCTAGACCGCCAAAAACGGCATATGTAGAGGGCATAAAGAATGCCCATTTGCTGCACAACAGAAAATAATTATTTTTGTAAATTTAAGTGAGAAAATAATAATCTTCTTGGGAAAAATCTAGACCGTTAAAGGGTTGATCGATAAGAGTAGCACTCCACGTGCTTTGGGGCGCCGTTGACAGGTTAATGGTACATATATTTCTGACAGTTCTTTGATCTGGTGCTGTTGTCAATCCATAGCTAAATTCATTATCGTAATAATTCGATGGATAGCATGCACTGCGGTTGCATATATTTATCCAGACAAAATAGGGATCTACATGCATATACTCAGTCACTGTGATCATTGAGCGAACGACAATTTATTTGTTTAGCGTAGATGATCTTAGCCAACCAAAGATGACCTTTCCTATCACAAAACCTTTGCCTCAGTACCGGAAATCAATAATCAGACAGGAAATCACATTCGATGACGGGGAACATAAAAGCATCCACAGCGGCCAAGAGCCCATAGCAATCAAGAGATGGTCATGGTAGAAAGAAATTGTCCACGCTCTCCAAAAGGTCACATAGCCTGGAGGTGCTTTTAGTGCAATTTGTTGAAAAATATGCTCTAGACAGACATCATTGATTTATTTGATTATGATTCAATTTCTTGTATCTTCGTGTATTCTCCACTCAGCAGACCAACATACACATTACACCATGTCGCAAGAACCCATGTGATGTAACCCTTTAAAACCTGAATTATCGTAATCGCTATTTTAAAACGAGCATACAGGTAAGCATTTTGATTGTGACGTCAGCCTACGAGTGATGCACTTGATTGTGGCGTCATATACTTGAGTGACTGATCGGATCTATTAATTCCTGAAATTACTCAATCTTTAAGACGCAGATGGAGGAAACTACAACACAGTTACGTGATGACTCAGTAGATATCTTTCAAAACAACATTACTTCAAATCTTAATCGATTCATGACGTGCACCAATAGGAATGCATGACTTGCCATAGGAGGGGAGCAATTCATGAATCCATTTCCTCACTCAATCATATGAAGTCATGATCAGCCAGTTGGTGCGTAGGCTGACATAATGACGTAATGAATGAGTCGATATAGTCCGTCTGTAACGCTTACTACTCTGACACGTTGTAAAATTGTATTTCTTTAACATTTAATAAACATGCTGTTAAATATTTTAAAATTAATCTGACTGGATTCTGTTGCTGCCACTGGCAGCAACAGCGCCCAGTAAAATTAGTTTCAAAATATTTAAAAGCTTACATGTACAGGGTTCTGGAAATTGATTATCAAGGGGTTCAGAATCGATAGATCCCATCACGGACGAGGTGTGGGTGGATCTTACCTAGAGATAGGCGGGGCATAGGTAAAATTGGAAAGGTCAATTTTCTTGTCCGACCTAGGCAGAAAAGAAACTATGTTGCTCATTTAGGATTTTGTATCGCTACGAAAATATCGACACTAGCAGATACATGGCTCTCTAGATTACATTGCTGAAGCCCAGGGTCCGGCATTAATGGCGTGTTTTAATAGTATTGATTAAACAGATGGGCAATCCAATCTGACACTCGGGTATCTGCGGTCATAATCAACAATGCACTTCTTAATTGATGTCACAATCAAAATGACGAGAGTTCATCACGTAAGTCGATAAAATTGTCACAAGAATATATATGAATTGTATGACTGGCGAATCTTAAAATTAGCGATTTTAATATTTAAGTGTGGGCTACCCTTCCAAATCCTAACAGGGCAGTCGATCGAAAAGAGGGGTCTGTATTAATGACGGAGGGAGAGAGAGAGCGAGAGAGAGAGAGAGAGAGAGGGAGGGAGGGAGAGAGAGATAGAGAGAGAGAGGGAGAGAGAGATAGAGAGAGAGAGAGAGGAGGTGGGTGGGGAGAGAGGGGTGTCAAAGGTGGCAACAATAACGTCCAGTCAAACTAGTTTTAAAATAGGCAACATAATGATTATTAAGTTGTAAAGACATACAATTCATAAACGCGCCGGAATTTTAAACGTTCACGATGGACTTAGCTATGCCATTCATTACGCATTATAAATGTGACGCCAGCCTACGTGTGATGCAATCCCATTACGACGTCATATACTTGCGTGATTGGATTCATCCTTTGTCTAGCTATGTTGAGTGTATACTCCCTCATTTATCGGCAGCGTAATCGAGTGGAGCAATATCATTGCTATCAGATGCGTCTGATGCTAACGTTTATCACAGAGCAGTAACTAATACACTCAATTATTTACATACTTTCTCTTGTGTCAAGTTAAACTTTTAATTGTTAAACTGGCCAAGAGGCATACGCAGTGGGGGTGAGAAACGTCCATTTATAAGCCAAAAGAATACTATTTTTGAAAATTTACCAACGGAATGACTGGCTCGGTAACCGGTTCAGTCATTCCAGTGGTAAACTTTAAAAAAAGTATACTCTTGACCGACAAATAGACACTGGGTAGGCTGAATTTTCGATTTTTTTGCCTATTAATCCAATGGTGTGGACCACGATAAACGGCATCTGCAGAGGTCATGAGGAATGTCCATTTGCAGGCCAACAGAAAATAATTATTTTTGTAAATTTAAGTGCGAAAATTATAATCTTCTTTGAAAAGAATTGATATTGAGTAGCACTTCGAGCGCTTTGTGGTGCTGTTTACACATGCGGGGTTAACGATACAGTGATTTATAGACAAAGACACAGCAAGTAATTCACCTTTCCAGAGTACCCACCCATCATATGACGTCATAATGAACTGCCCGATGTGTACAATGACATCATAATGAATGATGTCATGAATGACGTCGATAAGTATGTCACGAACGCATATTTGAAGACGGTCTATGCGTCGTTGTACAAATTGTTTGCTTTTACTATTTAATAAATATTCTGTTGAATATTTTGAAACTAATTTGACTGGGCGCTGTTGCTGCCTATGGCAGTAACAGCACACAGTCAAATTAGTTACAAAATATTCAACAGCTTCCCTGTATAGTTTTCGGGAAAGTGATAGCTAGGGCATTTGGGGATCGATCAATCCCAACACGGCGAGGTGTGGGTGGAGCTTAGCTAGTGGTGGGCGGGGCATAGCTAAAAACGGACAGGTCCATTGACAGATGATTAGAACACTGTCAGAGTATCGTTTTCCTTACCAATTTAGAAAATAATTCTGAATTCATGTCACCTGCATATTAAGGTCACATCCTTAAGTTATGTGAAAGAAATGCAAAACATAGTAGATACTTTGGCAACAATTTCATGGAAACGCGATGTTGCCTATGGCCAAACGACCTTCATGCAACCTGCTTGCAAATAAACATGTATAATGAACGCCTTCCGCTGAATGTAGTAAGCAATGTGTTAATTCTTACGTATACTGGTAGGATCAAAGGTTGCTTAAGATGAATTGATAACTCGTAAATCGGTAATTAAGCTTGGCGTAGCATTGCAGACTTGTTATTCTGAAATGAGATTTTTCCGAGAAAGGACGCTATAAAATTGTTTAATAAGTAGAAATGTATCAACGTAATTACGCTTTATTGTCAAAGGTGACGGGTTGAGACGTTAGTACAGCAAAATTAAGGGTTTTTTCATATAATTTGTAGGAAATGCCATGATCTATAGCGAAAATGCCATGATCTATAGCACAAATGCCATGATCTATAGCACAATTAATGTTGATGGATGCTAAGTTAACCCATTAATGCCAAAATTTGGTCGAGCAAATCAAAATATGCTCTTATTGAATGCCCATTTGCAGGCGAAGAGAGGATTATTTTCCAGGATTTACGACTGGAATGACTGGGTCGGTTATCGAGCCAGTCATTCCAGTGGCAAAATCTAAAAAATAGTCTAGTCTTGGTCTACAAATGGACATTCCTCAGAACTACTACAGAGGTCCGTTTTGGCCGCCTTCGACATGGCAGGGTTAAGCCTCGGCATAAGTTTGCGATTAATGACGGCTTGGAGTGGTGGGATATGTCGCGCAAGTCACTGATGTCATAACCCATAATTAATTACATCACCGGTTAGCTGAGGGCGCAATCAAAATTACATAACTCTGCTACGAAAATTTAAAACTCCTGCATGGAGGTGTACACATTTTATATCTTCATGCATTTATTATTTAATGAACATGTTCTTGACTATTTTGAATCCAATTTGACTGGGAGCTGTCAGCAACAGCACCAGGCCAAATTGGTTTCAAAATATTTAAGAGCTTACTTGGATTCTCACCTGGAAATTTAGAAACTGGGAATTCAGTTTTTATAGTTTCAAAGCGATTCCAATATGTCTAAAATAGCTTAGATAGAAATGGGCGGGACGTAGCCAGAATCGGACCCCTCAGTTGTATGTGTAGGGGTTGGGGGTTGGTGGTTGGGGGGGGGGTGCGTGGACAGCAGCTGTGTGATGTTCACATATCAGTTTGATGAGACTATGTTTACATAGTCTGGTGAAGAGCTATTGGCGATTAGCCAGAGATGCGCGGGGAATAGCTAAAACTGGAAAGGCCTATTATTTGTGGGGCCGGTTATCGGGTCAGTCGAGGAGGGAATGGGTACGGGTTCCGCTGCCGCCACAGCCGCCGTCGCCGCCGCAGCCGCCGCTGCTGATAATACTACCACCACCACCGCCGCCGCCGCCGCCGCCGCTGCTGCTGCTGCTGCTGCTGTTGCTGCTGTTGCTGCTGCTGCTCCCAAATATAATATATTCGTTATATACGTGTGAAACGCGATTGAATATTTTGAAACTAACGTGCCTGAAAGCTGGTACCGCCCAAGACAACGCCAGAATTCAGTCAAATTGTATTCACAAAAATGAAACAGATTATCTAGATCATTACTGTAACAGTGAGATAGTGGGATTACAGGTTCAAAGTTGTAAAATGCGGTACTTGTTTGTGATTTAGGGGTCCATTATTTTGTGTGGCCCGGGGAGTGGCGTGGGGGTGGGGAGGCTGTAGCCCCGTTAGCCGTTGCCTTAATCCGGCTCTGAATGTAATATATGTTAAAACAGATACTTATTCGAAAACCAAAAGTTTTGTATCAATGTCACAGTAAAGCATCAACTTTATCTTTGATCTAGTGACCTTAATGTACTGCATATCAATATACGTAAATGTGTCCCCAATATAGTCCCAATATGGTTAAGCAATCCTGACATATAATAAGATAGTATGTTTTGATAAATACAAAGTCCCACCGTTGGCAAACCCCAAGACATGCCACTCAAGTATCTGACACTGTAAGCAACATACATCACTTGGTAGCTCACGTCACAACGAAACGACGCAGGCCTGACAAGAAATGGAAAATCTCTGACAATAACCGTCTGGAGACTGTGTATTTGAGAATGGGCCTTTCCAGTTTATCCATGCATCGCAGGACGTCATACTCAATGAGTGTTGGATGGCGTCATACTCGATGACGTCTTGAATGACTTGGAGAAGTACGTCACGAACACTTAATTTAATACGGAGTATGTGCTGTTGTACGAATTTTATGTCTTTACTAAATAATTTGACTGGGCGCTGTTGCTGGCATAGGCAGAAATAGCACCCTGTCAAATTATTTTCAAAATAGTCGACAGCTTACGTGTATAGTTGTCCGAAAATTAATAGGCAGGGAATTAATAGATCGATCGATTCCAACACGAGCAAGTTGAGCGGGGAGCTTAGCTAGAGATGAGCGGGGCATAGCAAAACTGGAAAGGTCCATTTGCAATTTAATAAACATTCCATTCAATATTTTGAAACTAATTTGACTGAAGCTGTTGTTACCATACGTTATCTGTAAAGTGTCATTGCCATCGAGATTCTGGGAATGCAGGGCTCAAAGTGAGAACATATTTTCAAATGTATGTATAAAGTGGACAGATCTTAGATATAAATGGGCGGAGCATAGCTAGAGATAGATATAGTTTTTCGTGTAGTAAAGGCATTGCAGCCATTGCCATAGTGACCTCAATGTCCGCCGCTTTCTAACATAGAGTCAGGATGTATTCAAACTCAATAACAACATATAAACAATCGATCCTGTGACGTAAGCGCAGACAATTTCCTAAGCGTACATTTAAGAGCTGTACACCACTGTTTGAGTGACCTTAACCTTTGACATAGGGAGCTTGTAGTTTTGACACCGTAGTGCTTCATATCGGCATAGATAATCATGTATCCAAGTTTAGTTTCAATATGGTAAACTACGCAGTTAGCAAAGGAACAATAACGAATACGCCTAGTCCGTGGGCTGGATGGGCCCACCTGGATACACCCCCCCCCCCACTAATTGACGAAACTATATTTTTCTAACAGCTTTCGATGTCCTCTTTAAGATTATGTATGTTAACATGTGATAAACTGGGACTCAATATGGTTTTTGATCGGTTATATTAGAGCTAATATCCACAGTGAAGCAGACCATATTAATGGGTAGGGGTATTAAACACTGAAATATCTTTTGATAGAATCATTGTACATTGGTAATCGACCACTCAAAATGTTGTTTATAGTATCGTCAACGAATGCATATGACTTACATGCAAATCGGATTCATAATGAGACCGGCAGACGTCAAAAGGTCACAAATATTCGCCACAGCTTAAAATCTAGCAACTATATGTTGCTATCACTGACCAAGCACCGGTAAAAAAACATTATAGTTTTAACAGCTTAAGATTAATCCAAAGGCACCAATTGACAAATATAATGAGTAAAGGTTTACTCATTTAATAGAATATTGTTACTATGACAACTGACAGCAGAGCCAATTTTTTAGAACCCATGAAAAATGCATTCATTGTAAATTTATTAAGTAGGGTTTGATAGAATCAGTGTAGATTGGTGATCGACAACTCAAAATGTTGCCTATAGTATCGTCCACGATTGCATATGGTTTCCATGCAAATCAGTTTCATAATGAGGCCGGAAGAGGTCAAAAGGTCACAAATCTTCGTCACAGCTTAAAATCAAGCAACTGTATGTTGCTATCACTGACTAAGCACCGCTGAAGGAACATTCTAGTCTTAACAGCTTAAGATTGATTAAAAGGCACCATTTGGAAAAGATAATGAGTAAAAGATTACTCATTTAATAGATATTGTTACTATGACAACTGACAGAATAGCCAATTTTTGAGAAGCGATGAAAATGTAACCATTTTAAATTAAACATGAAATGAGCATATCATCGAATCGAAATTGTGTAAAGTAATTGCTTGACATATAGATGGATCTTATATGCTAATCAAGCAACAAATACGGCACCAGGAATAAAAAAGCAAAGAAGTGAGATGTAATTAGAAAGCATTTGATCAAAAACAGAATATGCCACTGTAAAAGAGTATCTAAGAATGTCCAAAAATGCATCGGAAGATGTTGGGCAGAAATATGCCATAACGAACTTTGATCTAGGCGTGTGTATGAAAGCTTAGCCTATCATATGGAAAGGCCCAGCCTACTACATATATAACATAGTTATGATTGGTACTTTTCATTTGGCATGCGCCTATATGAAAATCATATAGGAAAGCAGATGCGTGGATTTGGATTCACTGAGATTCTACTAGAATCTAGCCTGATGTCTTCCGGATCTATTAAAGGTGTGCTATCTGGTACGAATTATAGTCGGGCCATCTACTGCCACAAAGCAATGGCTGAAGGTCTTGAACGATGGCTACTCTACAAATACCATTCTACGAAAGGGTCCAATTATTAGAGAATTTGCAAAAGTAACCACATTATTGGAAGTAAGAACCAAAGAGAATTTTGAACTATTGTCGAATGATGCAGCATTTCACTCATATCTAAATGACTACTCAGACTTGCGACTGCGAGTTAGCAATGCCGAATTAGGTAAGACTGCCCAGTTTTGGTTACCTTCCCCTTAATATGGTCTGCTTCACTGTGGGTATTAACTCTAATATAACCCATCAAAAACCATATTGAGTCCCAGTTTATCACATGTTAACATACATAATCTTAAAGAGGACATCGAAAGCTGTTAGAAAAATATAGTTTCGTCAATTAGTGTGTGGGGTGGGGCGTGGGGGGGTATCCAGGTGGGCCCATCCAGCCCACGGACTAGCCAGTGTGGTTTGTTAAAGCTGAAGTTACACAATGCTATGGGTTACTATGGTACACACGCATAGTGGACCGTGAGATGTTTAGAATAGGTAAGCGCCGCTTGGCTAGAATTAGGAATTATACGTGTAAGTATTATGCTTAAGAAAATTTTACTAAGCCAGTCATGAAAATAATACAGAATTGTGTCATCCATTAACATATGTCCGCTAGTAGGAAGATACAGGTAGGTACGCCAGTTGATCTCCATACAGTACCACCAGCAGAATAACCCGGTGCCATAGTACCAAGCGATCTTCCGTAGTATACCAATTTTTTTCAATACAACTTGACTGCTGGAAGAGATCTTGTTGTCAATGACACGTGCAGCAATTAGATTACTCAGATTAGTATTATTTATAGCGATGAACAATATTGCCCGAGACAATAACGAGATATTTACTGAAGAAGAATCACAATATATTGATATATTGTAGGTCTCGACATTGGAAAAAAGCCTTTTTGGTCGGTGTCGTGGATCTGGTCACACGCACACATTGAAAATAATGTCAATGAGAAACAGAGAAGGAAACTGGTGAATATTTTGAAATGACTTTGATTGAAAGCTGTTGCTGCCCTAGGCAGCAACAGCTTCGAGCCACAGTAATTTGAAGAGGCCTACTTACCCTAGCGCAGCCAACTATTCACGGTTTTACAATTTGTTGCCAATTGTTCGACTTAGTATCGTAAAATATCGTGATTGTTGATCATGTCGCGATATATTGAAAAATCGTGAAATCGCTCATCCCTAGTTAAGTGCAAGCATTTACTTGCAATACAATTAGAAAAAACACAACGAACAGGCATGCATTATGTAGTTAATAGATTCGTATATAAAATATAAATTGATATGACCCTGTATGAGTCAATTCACTAGGCTACTACTGCGTCTGGGTAAACGATAATGGGAACAGTTTGTTCACAATAGTAAGATCCAATCCATTCTTAGCTATTTCCCGCCCATTTCCAGTTAAGTCTCCCCCTCCCACATTGTATGCACGTCTGAATTGATTTATCACTTTGCACCATCTATGCCCAGAATCACAATTCTAAGGTAACTATGAAATTAAGCTGTTACATAGTTTGAAACCAATTTGACCGAGAGCTGTAGCCTCCAATTTAGTTTCAAACTCCTCAACAGCATGTTTATTAAATTATAAATTCACTAAAGACATGTAGCCAATGGATATTTCCAGTTTTAGCTGTGCCCCGCCCGTCTCTATCTAAGCTTCACGTACACCTCGCTCGTGTTGGGATCAATCGATCCACCATAGGAACGCCCTGACTATCAATTTCCAGAAAACTATACTATATTAGATTATAGCAGCAACAGCACGCAGTCGAATTAGTTTCAAAATATTCACCATAATGTTTATTAAATGGTAAAGACATATAATTCGTACAGCGTGTTGGACTATTAACTGCTAAAGACGGACTTTGTCGGGCCATTCATGTCCGCGTGATTAAGACGTCATCATACACGTCACCTACGTGATTATGACGACACATGATGCCATATGATGGGTGGATAAACGTGGAAAGGCTCATGCAGACACTTACTGTATGACCTTTACTGCTGTCTTGGCCAACTTCCGTCATTTAATTGTGACGTCATCTAAGAAGTGAAGTATTTTAATATAGCATCAGAACCTTGAGTGGAAGACTGGGCGGATCCCTCTAGATGGTTGACCAATGTTATATAGAACACCACTAACATGGATCAATAACATCAGCAGTGTAGCCTCTCTTATTCTGTTAGCATTTTTTTATCGTTTCCCTAGCAGCAATGCCTTCCTGTTTCAGCAGAGCGAGGCCGGTGCGATATATGTTCGAGGTCAGCGGCAGTTGCATTCCTTTACCTTGAATCTCTCCTACAAAAGAGCAAAACACGTTAACCAAACCATTATATTTGCAGCTATCGAACGCCATTGAAAAGATTCACGCTCCTCTACCTCATTGACGGTATAATCGAGGATCCACTTCTTATCTAGCTATGCCCCGCCCATTTCCAGCAAAGTTCCGCCAACATTTTTACGTGTATTAGAATAGTTGTATATAATTTGAGCACTAGTTTCCCAGAATTCCAATCTCAAAGTCATCATACTGGTAAGCTGTTGAATATGTTGAAACTAATTCGACTGGGTCCAGTTGCTGCCTATGGCAGTCAAATTAGTTTCAAAATCTCAATCAATATGGTTATTAAACTGTAAATCTTTCAAAGACAAAGAATTTATACCACTACTGACAAACATTTCAACCTTCATGGCGTAGCTATACGTCAGTGTGAATGTGACGTTAACAAACTAGTGACGTAATTGATTATGCTGTCAGATATTTGAGTAGCAGATCGGATTTCTCCATTGTCTGCTATGCCATTCTCATGATGCTAACTCTTACACATACTATACATAGGGTAACTGCTGCCTCTGACACCATTCCAAGATAACTATATGCTATATCGCAGTCCCATGATAGCCACCACCTAGCGCATTCACAGCGCAGTTTCACTACTGACATTGGAACGAACCTTTCCAGTTTTGGCCATGCCCAACCCATCACTAGCTATGCTCCAAGCACACCTTGCTCCTGTTGTGATCGATCGCTCCTTGTACTCACTGACTATCAATTTCTAGAAAACTGTATTACAGGCAAGCTGTTAAATAATTTGAAACTAATTTCACTGGATGCTGTTGCTGCAACAGCGTCCCGTGAAATTCGTTTCAAACTATCCAACAAAATGTTTATTAAATGGTAAAGACATACACTGTGTACAACGTGCCGGACTATTACGCGCTAAAACGGACTATATCACGCCATTCATGACGTCACAATTATGCCGTCATCCTACACGTCGCGTAGTTGCCGGAATATGACGGCATATGATGGATGGATGAACTTGGAATAGTCCATTAAGTAATTCCCATTTCATTACGCAGATATATACTACTCACAATTCTTACGGAAATTATAAAAAAATATAGAAAAATACCAAAAACGCAAGATAGAACAAATGTGCTGATTCGTTTTGTACACTAATGGCAGCAGACGTCCTCTGATTGATCAGGAATTTTGTCGTGGCATTGGTCTGCTGCCAGGGGTCTAGACGTACCAAAGAGTAAGTGTTGCCCTTGGAGTCAGTCAGAGTGTCATCTAACAGCGTGCAACCAGTATCCGGTCAAGTGAACAGTCACAGGTGGAGGACATGTGAGGGACAGCACACAACCAGATGGCGTGTTCTTGTCATCTTTAACTACCGAAACTGATCCACCCAGTATCACGAAACCACTTTAGAGCCGAGACGGGGTTGATGATATCCACTCGGACTGTAAGAAACGCACTGCATGTTAGTGGTTTCAGTGCCTGCAGGCCTGCTGTGAGCGTACTCTTGGGTGATAGGCACTGCCATGCGAGACTGGAATAGAGTAGTGAACATCTCAACTGGACTAGTTCTCAATGGGAAGTTGCCGTGTTTACAGAAGAGTCCCGATTCTGCGTGTAGTTTTACAATGAACGTGTTCGCGTGTGACGACGCCAAAATCATATCTTTGCTGATGTCAACCTTGTGTAACATGGCGTTATGGTAGAGCGTCTGTTATTGTGTGAGTGGCATTGGTACTGGTGCCATAGCCGCATCTAGAATGGCTTTCTGACTAGTGTTATGTATAGGGACGAAGTTCACTACCCGTTTGCCCGCGGGTATGCTGATGCAATATGGGAGGTGCTAGTTTTGGTGGATAATAATGCGAGACTATACAGCGGATTGGTGGCTAGCATCTACCTGGAAACGAGGGTCTCGAGGGAATGGTGTGTGTAGCTCAGTCACCAGACTTGAATCTCGTTTAGTATGATTTGAACCTTCAGTAGGCAGGGAACTTAGCACGACCACTCCGACCCATCAGCTCACATGATGCTGGTGGGCAGGCCTTGGCAGATTACTGTGCCAACATGACACGCGTTCGGTTTCGTGTTAGGGTAGCCGGAAACAGCGACTGTGACACGTGGCAGACGCATCTTTACATGGCTGTAGTTTCTCAACAGGGTACTGCAGCGTCACACATGTCACCACGTGTGTTATCATAGATTGCTTGACACGTGACATTGCGTGTTCCTGTTGATAATTGCAAAATAAATGCATGCTGATTTGTATCCCTAGGTTCAATATGTTCTGTTATTCTACGTTATCATTCGCAATATTCCAGTCGTATATGATGTCCCTAGAGACAATAAAACAAAAGTATATAACTCGAATAGCTTCTTAGAGGAGGCAGATCGCTGTAGTGGCCAATGCTCTAGATAACCGGTGAATTCCCTTACTCATCGTTGGCTCTCTTCACCTATACTTATAAATGAGTATCAGTGCACACTCTGGGAGAGTTGACCATAATGGACTAAAGTAAAAACAGCTTAGATATGGCCTGAATTGGAACAAGCAATTCACCTTCCCAGTTTATCCATCGATCATGTGACGTTATGATCAACTAAGTGGCATGATGGTGACGTCGTAGTCATGACGTCATGAATGATTCGAAATAGTCCGTCTTTAACGCTTAATACCCCCGACACGTTGTACGAATTGTATGTCTTTGCTATTTAATACACATGCTGTTGAATATTATGAAACGAATTTGACTGGGCGCTATAGGCAGCAAGCGCACCCAGTGGAATTAGTTTCAAAACATTCAACAGCTCACCTGCATAGTTTTCTGGAAAGCGCTAGTCAGTGAGTTCAGAGATCGATCGATCCAAACACGGACGAGGTGTGGGTGGAGCTTAAATAGAGAAGGGCGAGGCAATAGCTAAAACTTGAAAGATCCATTCGGGACTCGATATAGGACAAGCAAACCGCTAAATTGAGAAAAGCGTCATTAGTGCATAGTTCCCTAACCACTCTCGTGTTAACTTAACCATTCAGAAAACCTAAACATTGTCTCTGCAGTTCTATTGAGCGATGCCCATTTGAGCAGACCTTTTTGAAATGTTAGCACTGGAATAACTGTCTCGATAACGCACACCGTCATTCCAATGGCAAACTCTCAAACATATGTGTTGGTTTTGTAGAAAGTCAATTGGTAGGAAAATATAACGATATAGTGTATATTTCACTGCTAAATCTGCAAAAGTCTTCTCTTGGTCTGCAAAAACAATACTTATCTCTAACCCCTCATGTGTCAACTTAACCAACAGTTTAATAGTCAAGCTGACCAAAAACAACTTTGTTCTGGTCTTCAGACATGGCTATTTGAAAGGCCTAGAGAAGAGTATTTTTGAATATTTAACACTAGAATAAAAAAAATACTTTTCTCTCGGTCTTCAGATAGACACTGGCTAAGTAAACACTAATTTTCTTCCCCATTACCCTTTTAATGGTCAAGCCGGCGGAAAAAAATGTATTGGTAAATTTACAAAAATTGTCATCTAAAATTAAAATGTCTTGAAAAATATTGACCATCAAAATGTTTAATTGATCTATCAAGTAGTATTTTGAATGCTTTGAGGCGTTGTTGACACAAGAGGGTTACATATCCTGTACCACTAAAGGGTTAATTAATACTTATTATAGGTAGCATTTCGACGGCTTTGAGGCGCTGGATAATAAGGACCTACCATCCAGTATCATCTTAGTTGTTATGGCAGCTGGCAGACCAACTGTCCTAGCCATGGCCGAGTCTCCGTGGGGATCTCCATATACGACTAAACTCAAATGACGCATTTCACGATTTCCATCAGGCCATTCCACACCAACTATAGTGTGCATGATAATAAGGTCACGCTCCCCTTCTCCTACAAACAAAATGCAATGGATGAATCCGATCTGTCAGTCAAGTATATAAAGTCAAAACCAATGGACCTTTCCAGTTTTAGCTATGCCCAACCCATCTCTAGCTAAGCTCTGCTCGTGCTGTGTACGTGTTTGGATCAATCACCCACTGCGCTCTCTGAATCTCAAGCTCCAGAAAACTATACAGGTAGCTGTTGAATATTTTGAACCTAATTTGACTGGCTGCTGTTGTTGATCCAGGCAAATTAGTTTCAAAATATTCAACATAATGTGTATTAAATAGTAAAGACATACAATTCGTACAACGTGTTGGACTATTACGCGTTTAGGACGGACTAAATCGAGTCTTTCACATTGTAATTGAGTATGACGTACAGCTGCGCGTCACGTTTATGACGTCATATTATGTATAAACTGAAAAGGTCCATTACGTCAGATGTAGGCTGACATCATAATAATATTTGAGATACATACTCCGTACTGAACCTGCAATAGTCCGCCAGTTGCACGAATTGTAAAGCTTTAACCTTTAATAAACATATAGGCAGCAACAGCAAATTAGTTACAAAATATAAAACATGTTAGCTGTATAGTTACCATGAAATTGGGGTTTTGGAAATTCAGAATTCAAAGTATATATACATCTATTCCAACACGCACACATCCTGGGCAAGGATTAGCTAAAAGATGGGCGTGGTATATGTGAACGTGGCTTCGTCGATTGTTAGACATCTACTGACACATGAGCAGCATATAAATATAGTAACGACGCGGGAAACACAACGTTAACCCTCTTGCATCAACCTAACCATTTAATGGCCAGGGCGACAAGCTTGTCGTGATTTTCTATCCGTAAAATAAGAGAGCGCGGCTTGCCCTTTTCGGATAAAGCGCGCGAGCGCGTGATTTGTCTCTTCCGGTGTTTCAATATGTGAGTATGCAGAAATGCTTACAAATCATTACTTTAAACCATAAGTTGTCTATTACAAATTACTAAGGGATACTTATAGTTCAACCGATTTAATTATTAACACTTAGCAGTTAATATTATTAGCTATTTTGCTAAAATTACTTTTATGAGAGGTTGATGAAAAAAATTCCAGATATTTCATAGGCTGTCCGGAAATCCGGAGGACTGTTAAAAATCCGCATTTTCCGGATAAATCCGGAAAGCGAGTCGTCCTGAACGGAAAAAGCCGGCCAAGCAATGCATCTACAGTGGTCGTGCGGATTGTCAATTTTCAGGCCAAGAGAAGACATTTTTTCAAATTTACTCCATGGATGTGTCTGAGCCAGTCACTACAATGGTAAGTTAAAAAATAATGTCTTTTGTTGGCATTCAGATGAACGCTGACTAACCAAACTAACCACCACAGCAAACATAACTGATATTGAACTATGCTAGGCACTTACTATACTTACGTAAGAATGGCTAGCAGTAGCATTATGAGAAAGGTTTTATACCAACAATTGCGCATCGCCTAAGACAATGTAGTCTGAAATATTGGCGCCAGCAAATATCTATCTAAAATGGCGGCTAAGCTCTAGTTAGATAAAGTGCCCACAAAGTAACAAATAGACCTAAATTTAGCTGAGAATTCAGCCTTGCGTTCCACGGAGAAAACAATCCAAAACGTTTTGCTAATCAGTAAACGATTGACAATCTGCTGTTTCGATTAATTATATCATAGAATATACAAAACGAAAAGACCCGATTTTGTATGCACAGAGCGCTCTGGAGCGTTTTCCCTATGGAACGCAAGGCAGGATTCCCAACACCCGAAAAGTATGGGGGGGGGGGGCGGGCAGCTTAGTTAAAATTGGCGGGGCATAGTTAGAAATGGACCCCTCAATGGACCCCTCATTTGGTCTAGCAGTTCAACCAACAGACGAATGTTTCCAATGAGAGACAGTAAGTCCACAGAATTAACATAGCAATAAGCAGTGCAATGTGACATACCAAAATCAATTGCATAAAACTGCCCAGATAACGCGGCTTACTGACCCGATGCTGGCCGATAACACGCGATACTTTCAGTATCGGGCCGGTATCGGCCCAGTAAGCTGCGTTATCCTGGTTAACTATGAACACTGCGATTTTCACCATTTTTTCTATGCCCTTTGCAAAACTACCGACCAGCAACCGACATACCAACATATAATTGGTGTGTACATACTGGCTGCGAGGAGTTCCTGCAATGTAAATAATTTTCGTGTTTGGCCATTTGGGATCAAAGTGTTAATCGTCGGTTGAACGAAGAAAGAAGACAGAATATGTCTCAATAACCAAATCTGTAAACATTATGTGTTTTTATCAATTTCATTAGGCCCTATATAAAGCCCTATATAAAATCTGGCACCGATTACTAGTAGCGATATGTCAGCGATTGTGTACACGTACAAGGCATCTAACTGGTTGTCACGCTATAGACTCATCAGGAGGTTATCGCTATAGAATCATTCATTTCCAAACCACTTGTTTAATACAGTTTTCGCGAGCACATTCATGTTTGAATGATTCACCAAACCTTCCTATCCAGACTACGACATCCATCGCAGAGTTCATGTCGTTGTCATCTTATGCATGTTAACAAATACGAGGGGACAGCACCGGGCTAAAGCTACTTAGGGCCCAGCGCTAATGTTCAGGGGGCCCTTATCGGGAATGGCTACTACCGCTACTCCTACTACTACTACTACTACTACTACTACTACTACTACTACTACTACTACTACTACTACTACTATTACTATTACTACTACTACTACTACTACTACTACTACTACTACTACTACTACTACTACTACTACTACTACTACTACTACTATAATTTAATACCGCACAGACGAACATTGAGAAGTATCTTTTATCCACATCAACAATATACATGGAAGGTTCCGTGCGTTATTCGTTCTAATTGTATTCCTGGAGGCAGATACAGGGCTCAATTGCTAGCTACGCCAGCCCATGCATAGTGAAACCCCCGCCCACTTTACGCGGCCGTTTAAATTGATTAAACACTTTGAAACCTGAATTCTCAGCACATTAATTTCAGAGTAACTTATTAATCTGCGAGGCAATTACAGATTATTAAATTCACTCAGGATCAGTCATCTTTCTTTATTTCTTTCTTTCTTTCTTTCTTTCTTTCTTTCTTTCTTTCTTTCTTTCTTTCTTCTTATTATTTGTCAAAAACATTGCACCACATTTCCCCCTACAGTTTCACCTTCAAACTTGGTCAACTTCTGCTACCCAGTCTGGAATCGTGTGCTCCATAACTTGGATCTGCCAAAATGTTTTCGAGCTACCCTCACTATTGATCTTTAACTTGCTAATACATGCATTTAGAGTTTTGATCGGATCACTATCATAAGTGGCCAGGATGTTACCAGTGTAGTCATGAAGGGCTTAATTCATCTGGAAGGCACATGCCCAAATGGAAGAGTACTGCTTGGGCATCAAAATTACATGTTTTCGTTTTTGGCAGAAACGAAGTCTCCTTCATCAGAGAAGTTCAATGACGTATTAGAAGATACTCTGTGGCATCCTACCATGTTGTTTGTATCAGGGCCATGTGGATGGGCACCACTTGGTCATCCAGATTGCAATTCAATATTGATTCTTTAACTACGACTACGTGCACAGTTTTGATCGGATCACTACCATACTTGAGCAAGACGTTACCCTTGAGATCGTGAAGATATCTTTCAACTTCAAAGGTGAATCTGACCTTTGACCGCCATTCCCCATAGGGAATGAATGGGGATTTTCGGGATGGAGATTTGAACTGCGACTACACCTAGAATTTTGATCGGATCACTACCATAATTGATTAGGATGATACCATTGAAATCTTTTTTTTAGAAATGTTTTTTTTGTCAAAATGGCCGCCAGATCTTCGAAACTCTATGCATGGGAATTACCCCATAAGGGATAAACGGGTTTCAGGTTAGATCTTTGAACTGTGACTACACCTAGAGTTTTGATCGTGTGCTTGCCATTTTTAGTTGGATTCGCCTAAGGGTTTCGCGCTACCTACCTTTGAGTGGGCAAAAAGTCGCATAGGAAATGTAAGGCTATTTTCAACATTGATATTTAAACAGCCAGTACACATAGAGTTTTGGTTGAGATGTTATTAATGGACGGCTTTTCTTGAATGTGAAGACTTTGGTAAAAAATACCAAGTTTCGTTTATTGCGAAAATGAACTCAGGATGGCACACGGTGAAAAAGAAAAAGAAAATCGTTTTGAAAATTCCTTTTTTTCAAAATAGCCTCCAATCGACTTGAGATTTGGTGATCTTCTACGTGTCAAATTGACTTTAGTTGGTGTGAAATTTAAAGTCGAACCATTCAACCGTTTTCGAGAAATCACCTTTTCCGTGTCACATATCCACATAATAAACCAGTGGGTGCAATATTTGAAGAACGTTTTCTCCTAGAGTTTTCTTCACATTCTCTTAAAACCTGGCCAGATTATCGAATATTGAGATATCTAAAGAAATTCCAATGACAATTTAAAAATCTCCCTTGGCGTCAATGTCATTCATATGTAGAAAATGTCAAATTTTTATGTTTGGATAGGATGTTAGAGGATACATCTTATTTTATCCTTAGGATCAAGGTGACCCTTTAATCTAAACACATGAGAATTTCAAGCATGTATCTTTGATCTGTGACCACACCTAGAGTTTTTATCCGATCAGGACCAGGCATGTTCGATGGGCATGTAAGAAGAGGCTTTATACTATTTCTTCATAGGCAGACATCACAAATGTACAGGTACTTCAGTAAATGTTCTCTAGCTTAATTTTATGTTTACTAAAGACATGCAAATCAGATGCTAACTGTCTAATGTTTGATACTTTGGTGATGGTCTTACGTCATTTGATTGTGACGTCTGCTAACAAGTGATGCACTTAGATTGTGAAGAGAGATACGCGAACTACGAATCGGATCGCTCAATTGTGTGTAATACTAACTGTACCTTTCTTTATTTTCAAACGGTTGTCTGCATCATGTTTGATTCCGCAACAGTCTGTTACAGCTAGCATGTCACCTAGACCATCGCACTATTTCACGGGTCTCGCCCTCCCGCTCTACTCCTATGCCCTATTGCACGAGTCTCGCTCTCGCGCTTTGCTCCCGTATCGAATACCGTGCTTGCAGGTTTTTTTATATCTGCGCTAAGTTAACGACCCGTTGTAAATATAAACGAGCGCTGGGTCAGCGTCAATCAAATTGCTCGATAAGATTGATTGGAGGAGGGCAGCCCACCAGCGTAACGTTACTGCGCATAGCAAGAGATCAGAGGTCTGCAAGTACGACCACATACAGTGAAGCTATGTGAGTGGGCGTATGTTAGTGGGATGGCCTAGACGCGCGTGTATACATTTACTTACCGTACGCAAGCCGTTTAGAGACGTATTTTGAGAGTGTGTCCATTGGATTATCGCACTTATCAACCAACTGTTCTTCAAGCAAGCCTAAGCTGCAGGAGATAATAACAGGGGAGTAGCAATTGTGATCGCAGTAGGAGCAATTAACATAGGTTGACCCCAAGCTGCCGATCAACTATATGACCTCATAATGAATTACGTCACATCATCACATGTAGGCTGACGTCACGATAAAAATGCGTAATAAATAACGTAGCTAAGTCCGTCATGATCTTTGAAAGGTCGGTCAGTTGTACGAATAGTATGTCTTTACAATTTAATAAACATTCTGAAAACATTTTGAAACCAATTTGACTGGTCACTGTTGTGAAACTGCCATGTGCAGCAACCACACTCAGTAAAATCGATTTCAAAATATTCAACAGCTTACATGTATAGTTACCTTGAAATTGGAATTCTGGGAATTCAGGTCGCAAAGTATATGAACTGATCCAAACACGCGTCAGTCATGGGAGGAATCCAGCTAGAGATGGGCGGGGCATAGCTAAAAGTGGATTCATCCATTCCGTTAGCCTTTCTTTGACTGTTACTTCCATTTTGGTACAATACAATTTTAAATTTTCAAATTTCAAATCACGTGTTTTAGTCTAGATTTACCTTCATTAACCTTTAAAAACACAAAGATCCAGAATCTCAATTTCAAGGTAGCTATCGGGCAAGGTCTTGAATATTTCAAAACGTATTTGATAGGAACACGTTGCTGTAATATACAGCAATATCTCCCAGTTAAATTAATTTCAAAATACCTAATGCAATATTTATTAAATCAACAACTTTTGGCCTTCAGGGTTCGAAGAGTTAAATCGAAGTTCAATGTAACCAGGTGAGGCACGCCGTTCACTAATTTGAAACAAATTTGACAGGAACCTGTATCTTCCACAGGCAGCAACCGTTCCCGGTCAAATTAGTTTCAAAATACTCCACAATATATTTATTAAATTGTTCAGCATTTCGTTGTTTTGGTTTGCACATTCGAACAGTTAAATAACCTCCACGTACTTACTCTGTTATGCATTCTACTTGCTCCTTGCTCTTCCCGAACTTTTGAAAGAGAATCTCAGACAAGGAATGTGTCGCTATATCCGGCTTCTTCCCAATCAGTTCACAGATAAACGCTTTCTGCAATATAAGTCTATTGTAATCGACGGATCCAAGCTGTCCCTCCAGAAGCTGACTTCATAAGCAATTCACCTTTCCAGAGTACACACCCATCATATGACGTCATACTAAACTTCGTGGTGTGTACAATGACATCATAATGAATGACGTCATGAATGGCGTCGATAAGTACGTCACGAACGCATATTTGATGACGGTCTATGGGCTGTTGCACAAATTGTTTGCTTTTACTAGTTAATAAATATTCTGTTGAATATTTTGAAACTAATTTGACTGGGCGCTGTTGCTGCCTATGGCAGGAACAGCACCCAGTCTAATTAGTTACAAAATATTCAACAGCTTCCCCGTATAGTTTTCAGGAAATTGATAGCTAGGGCATTCGGGGATCGATCAATCCAAACACGGCGAGGTGTGGGTGGAGCTTAGCTAGTGATGGGCGGGGCATAGCTAAAAATGGAAAGGTCCATTAAGTCACTAGTTAGATGACGTCGCAATCATAATGCTGTATAGTTCAGGTATAAAAATCGAAAGGTTCGCCACTAGTTTGCGTATTGTATGTCTTTGATATGTTCATCGGCCCAGTAAGCTGCGTTATCTATACCCTTTGCAAAACGACCGACTAACAACCGACATATCAACATATAATTGGTATGTACATACTGGCTGCGAGGAGTTCTTGCTATGTAAATAATTTTAATGCAAGGGCCTACAGGGCCCTAGGTTCCCATGGGACCATTTGTATGTCAGGGACGACTATCGTGTTGGTAATTATCCTTTAAAAATGTTAAATCTTCAATAGAAATTTACCTACATTGAGAGTCAATAAAACAAAGCAATTACAACTATGTATCCAATTCCATAACGAATATTAAATTGTTACCATTATAGTCCTATAGTGTCGGGCTGTACATGTGTGAGCTAAGGGAGCTTTAAAATCTCGTCGCGTTACAATAATGATAGTATGTCAACGTTTCCAATTACTTCCCTAGAATGACTCTTTAATTACAATCATGTTGCAAGTCAAATTATGTTCAATCATGTAGCAAGTCAAATTATTTTCAAAATATTAACAGATGTATGCTAGAGCCACGGCTAAATGAGGTTACTCGGAATTTGTTAGTAAATTAGTTAGTGACGAAGTAGCCAGAAGTGTATGATATCAGAGCGTTGTTAGGTGCCGTGTCTCAACCTCAAACACACTGGATCTGTGAGCTTGAGATCTAGATTCTAGCCCCTTACACGTTGCAATGAAATAGTATCTAAATAGATTTCAAGCTCCATGATCCAGTGTGTTTTAGATTGAGACATGGCTACTATACCCATTGCTAATCAGAAAACACATGTAAATAGATACATATAGTGACTATAGCCTATGAATCTATTACACGTGTCGGCTATTTAATGGACCTTTCCATTTTTAGTTATGCCCCGCCCATCACTAGCTAAGCTCCACCCACACCTCGCCGTGTTTGGATTGATCGATCCCCGAATCCCCTAGCTATCAATTTCCTGAAAACTATACAGGGAAGCTGTTGAATATTTTGTAACTAATTAGACTGGGTGCTGTTGCTGCCTATGGCAGCAACAGCGCCTAGACAAATTAGTTTCAAAATATTCAATAGAATATTTATTAAATAGTAAAAGCAAACAATTCGTACAACAAGGCATAGACCGTCTTCAAATATGCGTTCGTGACGTACTTATCGACATCATTCATGACGTCATCCATTATGATGTCATTCTACACACCGCGTAGATGATTATGACGTCATATGATGGGTACATACTCTGGAAAGGTGAATTTCATTAAACTGTTCTTCTGAATCACAATTTTGGAATTTCTTTTTCATGATGGAGACTTGTTGAATAATTTGAAACTACTTCACTGTTCCCTGGAATGTGTGGCTGTCAGCATTGGTTCTCAGCCAAATTAGTATGCAAAATACGTATTACACTGTAAAAGACGTTGTGTTAGTTGAAGGTTCAACGAGACAATGGACGAGACATGGCAATATGTGTAGAATGTATGCTGAATAAAGTATACTTGCCCTTTGACATCATAGGTACTGGAGTCGGCAATTCCCACAATCTCTTTTCAATATAATCATTACATTTCGTACATTATATCTATTTACATTTTGAAGCAAAAACCTAGTAATTTGACAACAACACAGAGGTCTATATTTACATCCAAGAATGCCGGAAATGGCATCTGTGAGCCTCTAGATTGTAAAGTCCCCCAGGGGAGAACACACACGCACACCACCACCCCTCCCCGGAAACCCATCCCGATTCGGGGGATATTCTACCTGAGCGCGGGGCCCGAAAATCTGTTAAGATGACCCGGGATAAATTTACAATTTAATACATGTTGACTATTTTGAAACTAATTTTCTTGGGAGTAGCAACACCGCCCTCCCACCCGGTCAATGATCAATAGCTTACCTGTATATAATTATCTTGAATTTGATATTCTGGAAACTCAGGTATCAATATGTTAAAATGTACTCCAACATGAAAAAAAAGTTGCCTGATCCTAGCTGGTAATGGGATAACCATAGAAAGAAATGTATCCCTCCATACGGTAGGGACCTGCATCCTTAAGCAAATCTCTCAATAGCTTTCAAAATATACACGCTGAAAGCTATCACTGTCGTCGAAAGATGATTTAAGAGAAAGGGCCTGTAGCTGTTAACTTTCAAGAGAAATAAAATTGCAACGCTAAAGAGAATTAGTGAACAATGCCTTCTATAAATCGAACAATATTATGTTGATAATGAATGTATTTCTCAATATTTCATACCCAGGTGATGTCCGGACCATCATTGCGTAAACGAGGATGTGGAGCGCTGTCCAATAGTCCCAGATCCACCAACGCCTTGGCAGCGGCAGTATAGCCCTGATATAAAAGAAAGTCACCAAGTAATCCATTCATAATTTGCATTGATGAAACACACAAAATGGGCTCTTCATGCAACTAGACTGTATAGATCCATTTCTAGCTATGCCCCGCCTCTTTCTATTTAAGCTCAGCCCATGCTGTGCATGTGTTGGGGGTTGAGTAATATCTATTGAATCAGGAATTCCCAACACCACAATCTTAGGTAACTGTACGGGTAGCGTGTTTTAATATTTTGAAACTAATTTGCCTATGCATCAACATCAACAGACTTAAGACATGGACCAATTATAGGGGAGGCCAAGAACCAATAGGTCCGGTATCCTGGCCTCCTGGAACCTATTGGTGCTACACCTGATGGTACCGGACACTGGGCCTCCCACGAGCGCCGGCGGCACCGAGCGGTATCCGGACAAATAGGTACCGGACACGGCCGTGTCCAGTCGGAATCCCGTGGGCGGGACCAATAGGTACTGGACAACCACACCCACCCAGTGTTCAGTGCCGGACACTAGGCCGGTCACCAGCGTGTTCAGGACCAATAGGTTCCGGTTACCAGCCTGTCGGGGAACAAGAGGTTCAGGTCGCAGGCGGCATCCCAAGCGTCGGCGGGACCAATAGGTAAGCGCCTAGACAAATTAATTCCAAAATTGACAACATAATATCTATTAAATAGTAAAGACATACAATGATTACACTCGCCGGACAATGTAATATTCCTGACGCACTGAATAACATACATTATTCATTTCCATTGCACCGTCTGCCTTTTTGTGGTCTAATTGAACTTTCCAGTGTATCCATCCATCATATGACGTGATAAATAACTACGTGACGTTGATGATAACGACATAATCAATGACGTCATGAATGACGTAATTAAGTTCGTCACCAACGCATACATTATGATGGACTAAAGCGGTTGTTGTACGAACTGTATATTTTTACTGTTTAATAAACATGCTAATGAATAGTTTAAAACTAATTTGACTGCCCGCAGTTGCTGCCATATGGTGCTTACGTGGAGATGGCCGGGCCATAGTTAAAACTGGAACGATCCATTTATTATGATGTCATATACCTGAGTAACAGATCGGATCTATCCATTCAAGTTTTTTGTTCAGACAAGTTATTGGCAGAATATACATTTAGAGGGTGAACGTGTTGGCTGAACCTTTCTCTCAGTGATAATTCAATAGTTGCGATGCAATAGTCCTGCTGGTATTGAGAGTCTGGACAAGGCAGACTTATCAGCGATGCCCATAGATGCATCTGTATGTTTACAAAAACGTTGTATTATTAATTGCTAAAATCTAAGCATAGAAATTTCGAAATAAACAAAAAGAAAATTTGGTTACTGCTGACTGGAAACCAGAGTGTATGAATACAATATGTCACTCAAGTATAAGATGACATAATGAATTAAGTCGCATGTAGGGCAACGCCACAATCAGAATGCGTAATGAATGACGTAGCTAAGGCCGTCAAGAATAAATGCCCGTCATGTGTACGAATTGAATATTTTTACTACTCAATAGCCATGTTAAATACTTTGAAACAAATTTGACACGCGCAGCAACAGTAGCCAGAAAAAAATATTTTCAAAATGTTCAACAGCTTACCTGTATAGTTTTCTGGAAGTTGAGATTCAGAAAGTTCAGGATTCGATCGATCACAACACGAGCAAAGCGATGGCGGAGCCTAGCTACATATGGGAGAGCATAGCTAAAAGAGGATTCATCCATTGGATTAATCAACACCAACCTTAAATACATTCCAGAGAACATTCAACAGCAAATGCATTGTAAATGGAATGGAGGCTGTGTTGAAGAGGTTAGTAAGTTACGCCCTCTTGTGTCAACTTACTCCCGTGATGGTAACCTAGCCTAATGGCTTCTCGAGTAACCTCGAGGAGTGCCCATTCGCAGGGCAAGTGAGGAATAATTCTGAGAGTTTCCCAGTCATTCCAGTGGTAAGTTAAAAGATAGTCTTCGCGTGGCCTGAAAATTGGCACTGATCATCAAGCTAAGTTAATTTAGTATCTTCTTCGCGCCGGCCAAAACAGCCTCGATTTGTAGGATACCAGAAAGGTATTTTGTATAATTTCCATTGGTAAACCTATAAAGGTTGTCTTCACTTCCCGCGAAAATAGCCATTTCTGTTAAAATTGTTCTTCAATCTTGAATACACAACACATAGGAAGTATTTTGAGCGCTTTGAGGCGGTCTTATCACACATAATATACCTTATATCTGATTGTGCCTCTGAGGAATGTATTTGCTGTCTCGATTCCGTAAGACTCGGCATATGGGGTGGAATCACGGTTTGGAAAACCTTCAAGGTTGAAGCCAGGTTTGAATGTAAGTTCTCTGACGCCTTTCGTGAGTAACTCTCCTGGTTCAATAGTATGAACCTAAAATGATAACGTTGTTAAAGGATAACTAGCCCCATCTCTCGATAGCTCTATAGGTAATCTAGCATGTCACTCATAAACTATGCAGGTAATTTTAAACTTTTTACCATGGCGCTAAAGAACGATATTCAGGTTTTAGTAGCCAAATGTTTGTACATTTCTACACCCTATGATGGCTGTCATGATTTACTTTTCAACCAATCAGAAAAAACTGGCATGTGCACCCCCACCCCCTACCCGCTCGGTCATAGAGGTGTCAGCTATAGTTTGAAAATTTCGTATAAATGCAATTATGCTGGTACGCTGTTGAATATTCTGAAATAGGCATCAACAACTTCCAGTTAAATTAATTTCAAAATATTCAGCGTTATAACTATTACATATTAAAGAATATAATGCATTGGCACTTACATAACATCAAGCGCTAACACTTGAGGAGACAAAATGGTGGCGTCACTGTTCTAAACTTACGTGATGTTACAAAGCAGATAAGTGTGGTACAGATATAGAAATGTGACAGGACATGAATGATATGGAATCTATAGACCATAAACTATAGCTACAATTATTTTACAAGAGCTGAGATGAGATTAGCTTCCCTTTAAGTATGCAACCTCGGTTAAGGCGCACGCTGTAGCTCTCAACGCGATATTATGAAGGGTCGGTAGGTATTACGTGATTTGAAACTAAATCAAATATTATCTCCTTGTGTGATGCTTCTAGCATCATCCATTTTCTAACTTAGAAAACAATTTCACCAAACTATTCAATTCCATTCCAGGTCATGTTACTATAGTATTAAATGGAATACAATGTCTTGTTATTAAATTGAGGAATGTTTAATTGCCCTTAACAATGATAGACGATGGGCTAAGTGTTCGTGCCACTCACGTGGATCCCCTAATATACGTGCCCGTAATAGCATTCATATATTAACTCGTTGACTCACGCGTTGCAAGAATCTCAATTTTCAGTTAATTATATTGGTAAGGCGTTGAATATTTTGAAACTAATTTAGAAGGAAGCTATATGTAGCAATAGCTCTCAGTAAATTTTGTTTTAAAGTATTCAACATAATATTTATTGAATTATAAATGACGTTTCGAATTTGGTTACGTTTTAATGGTTACGTTTAACCTCACGTATATATGCTATGCCGTATCTTTTAACCCTTTACCCATCGAATTTGGTCAAGAATATTTAAATCGTCTCCTAGAAAATGTCAATTTGCAGACCAAGAGAAAATTTACGACTGGAATGATTGGCTCGATTACCGAGACAATCATTCCAGTGGTAACGTACGTTTCAATAATAGTCTTCTCTTGGTCTGCAAATGGCCATTTCGCAAGACTACTGCAGAATCCGGGTTTTGCTGATATGGGTGTTAAAGTGTTAACATGTGGATACGTTTTACGGTACATAAGATATGAGAGAGAGAGAGAGAGAGAGAGATAGAGAGAGAGAGAGAGAGAGAGAGAGAGATCGAGAGAGAGAGAGAGAGAGAGGGAGAGAGAGAGAGAGAGAGAGAGAGAGAGAGAGGGAGGGTCAGATGAGATAGAGAATGAGAGCACGCGCGAGAGAGAGAAGGTGGGGGTGGGGTTTGAGAGGAAGGTGGGCGGGGGTTGGGTGTGGGGAGGGGGTTGGGGTGGTGTAGACGGTGCGAGAGAGTTAACGTGATAGAGTCGGGCGAGAGAAAAATGAAGGGATTGAAAGAGGAAGGGAACGAGAGACAGATGGATAGAGAATGAGAGAGATAGATAGAGAGAGAGAGAGGGAGAGAGAGAGAGAGAGAGAGAGAGAGAGAGAGAGATAGAGAGAGAGAGAGAGAGAGAGAGAGAGATAGAGTAAGAGGAAGGAGAGAAAGAGAGGTGTGCGTGTGAGTGTAGGGATGGAGGGCCATATTAAGTGAGAGAGAGAAAGAGAGCGAGAGAGAGAGAGAGAGAGAGAGAGAGAGAGAGAGAGAGAGAGAGAGAGAGGGGAGGGAGGGAGGGAAGGAGGGATGGAGGGAAGGAGGGAGAGAGGGAGAGAGAGAGAAAGAGAGAGAGAGAGGGGTGGTGGTGGTGGTGGTGGTGTGGGTGTGTGGGGGGATGGCTGACGACAAAAGTCAACTAGATGGGGGAGAGATAATCAGAGCAAAGGATAATAGCTTTAATCCAGACTGGTTATGACAGTATTATAACATAAGGAATTGTCTTACTTTTCCATCCTCCAAATATTTTCCACCCCTCATAAGTGTCATCAGTGCGCCCTTTGGGAACCAACTATGAACAGACAGACACTAAATGATGGATAATGTTAAAACATATATGGCTGAATTGTTAGCATCTAGTAAGCCATTTTGTTCACGTAAATTTAACTAGAAATCTATTTGAGGATGATTGTCTCTATTCTGAAAAAACCAGGTTATAAAATGATTTACCTTTGAGAGCCAATAGACCCTTTCAACATGGCGCGAGCAATATGAACACACATCATCATTCCATTCTCAAGATCTCGATCTTACAGAAGATGTGTCTAGCTACGCGTAAACATAAATATTCCATTAATAATTCTGACCTTCCAGTTACATTTCCCACCAAGTAATAGAAAGGAACCGCTTGTCCGTGATCCTTAATTCACCTTAGGAGCTTTGTGGATAGAGTGAACACCCAGCTTCGTCGATGTTCTGCCTGCCCTCCACGTTCACAATATAATTTGTGTCCTGACATCTTGTATTCATTCTCTATCTAATGCGCAGTTACTTTGCCTTCTTGGCTATGTAAATAGGTGACTATGTGCAAATATTAACACACAGCTGCAATCAACATAGGGGCGCAATGTACCCCAACAAAGAAACAACTGTACATGCTACCATTTTCCTAAAGGCATACCTATATGCCTTCATAATTATTTCTAACGAGAAGAGACACTATGAAGACAAGACAAGTTTTGTGGCTTGGGGTGTGTGTGTGAGGGTTGGGGTGGGGGTGTATGGTGTACATATGCGAATTATATCCATACCAATTGTGCTGCAGCCACTGCCTTTGGGAACTTCCTTCATGACCAGAAGTCACTTTGATCTGCGACTAGCCGTTTTCCAATATGGATATTCAACGTGCCTTTAATCGCGGCGAATGTCGATGCGGACCCTGGCTGTGTATTTGATCTAAGCTGTCTGCTAGGATCCACTGGGAATAGCGGTCCTGTGTACAGTGGCTTGCGAACAACTCGGCTGCGTTTGTATTATCTACTGGACAATGTTTACACGAATAGTGTCCATGTTCCCATCATCAACAGACCACGTGTCTTAAAGAATTGTATTGCCACAAACAGTTTCTATCCATGTAACTGATCATGAGACATACTGAAATGGGTGTTCAGTGTTCGTTCCTAATGAAAGTAGCTCTCCATTACAGTGTGAATACATATTTCACAGTCTATACACCAACATAATTTCGATGCGATAGTATAAACTAAGAAATAAGCGAAACATCCAAAGTTGAAAATGCCCAAACTGGCAATTATGATATTACCTTTTCAAATTCTGGCTATAGTTGAGGCGGCTACGTCACTATTGCGTGGGCTAACATTGCCATGCATTGGACTCAATAGAAAACAACGCATATATATACTGAAAGCCGTGTCGCTGGCATTAGGTCTCGTATCGGAGATATTTTACATTTTTCTAGTATAGTTTTTCTGCTGAATGCGATCTTACACGTATATTTCTTATTAAATAAACTGACTTAGGACATTGCTTTTAGAAGAGGTGTATGCTAAATCTGGCTGATTGTGTCAGTTTTCCTTGAAATTGTTGTGCAAGGGAGATAAATGTTGTCTAAGAAAACTAAAATTGGACCAACATCTTAGCGTGATTAGGTCCCATATACGTGCTAAATTTTCCGTTGGAAACCCAGCTTCATGTTGGTGGCAGACTGCCAGATACTGGGAAAAAGCTGTTTGTGTTATTAATTGAGAACTTTTAAGGTGAATAGACAGTTCCAATTTATCCATCCATCATATGACGTCATAATCAACTACGTGACGTTTAAGATGACGTCATAATCATGACGTTATGAAAGTTTCAAAATAGTCCGTGTTTAACCCTTAATAGTCCGACACGTTGTATGAATTGTATGTCTTTACCATTCAATAAACATTCTGTTGAATGTTTTGAAACTAATTTGACTTGACGCTGTTGCTGTATTGGCATCAACAGCGCCCAGTCAAATTAGTATCAAAATATTTAACAGCTTACCTGTATAGTTTACTAGAAATTGATAGTTAGGCAGTTCAGGGATCGATCGATCACAATACGAGCGATGTATGGATGGAGTTTAGCTAGAGATGGGCTCAGCTAAAGCTGCAAAGGTCCATTGGTGTGTAGTTTCTGAAATAATAAGGTATATGTGATCTATTTATGCGATTCTGTATGGGGGGTCACCCATACTTTAAGCATTGACCTCTAACGTCAATGCCAATCTTAAAATTGTATCTAATTATATTCTTGATGCAATTGATCGATAATGGACATTTCCATTTTTAGCTATGCCCCGCCCTTCATGAGCTAAGCTCCACCCACACATCGCCGTGTTGGGATTGATCGATCCCGGAAGGCCCTAGCTATAAATTTCCTGAAAACTACACAGGGAAGCTGTTGAATATTTTTAAACTAATTTGACTGGGCGCTGTTGCTCCCTATGGCAGCACCAGCGCCCCGTCAAATTAGTTTCAAAATATTCAACAGATTTTTTATTAAATAGTAAAAGCAAACAATTTGTACAACAACGCATAGACCGTCTCCAAATATGCGTTCGTGACGTACTTATAGACGTCATTCATGACGTCATTCATTATGATGTCATTCATTCTACACATCACGCAGTTCAGTATGACGTCATATGATGGGTGGGTACTCTGGAAAGGTGTATTAGAGCATACCGCTCGAGGGTACCTGAATTTATATCGAAGTGGCGTGTCAGAATACTCGGGAGCAGGAAGCCCACCACACCATGACTCATAGGAAATAATCTGAAAAAGCCAACGAGACAACGTAAGAAAGTTAAAGAAAGATTCCCATAGATGTAATAGTGCAGCAAAATCAAGTATGTTAATTAGTGGGAGATATGGCATTTGACACGTACATCCCTGAAACATTAACGTAGTCTTCATGAAGTTGTCCAATTGTGCGACTGATTCTCGTTGAATAAATAGGCATTTAATATATATTAGTCAAGCGCAATGACACTGATCTTGAGTTTATTTGAGTGCTCGCGTGTAAGCGCACGCGGTTACTGGCGATGTTAGAGCAAATATCCTCGAAATACAACATACATATTAAAGTCAACGATCTGTCTTATCGCTGTGACATTAACTTAGCCGCTCTGTCAAGATAATCTCAAAACTAGATCAAGGTATAAATAAAGCTACTGACGGAACATTATGCAAACAATGACTTTTGACTTATACCAACGGTCATTTCAGGATTCATATTGGAATTACATATTTAATTTCAGCTGCATTTGTTGCCTTCAAATCGGACGTGTCTGACTGGTATGGTACACTGGGTCCGCCATGTATATCTTAATATATGACAAAAGCAAAGTCTACCTACAATCTTTGTCAGTCGAAAATTGGCGCTTGAGCTATGAATTCAACATATAATTCTTCATATAATTGGACACATATGTTTAATATATAGCGCATATAGCGAAACGGAGTCCACTCAGGCAGCTATACGTCAACAGCTGTAAACAGGGCAATTTCCTATAGTTTACTATGCACGGATCCGATCAATCATTCACATAGATGATGTCATAATCAAGTACGTTACATGTAAGATGACGTCACAATCATAATGGCGTATTGTAACTCCACCATGGTGCTAGAAATGTCCGTCACGTGCGCGAATTGTATGCCGTTTATGAATTTACGATTCAATAAACGTTATTTTGATTATTTTGAAACCAGAGACGGCAACATCCCCCACCCAAATTGGTTTCAAAATATTCAATAACAACTTAACTGTATAGGCACTGAAATTGGGATTCTTGGAATTCAGGATTCAAAGTATATAAATTGCGTGCGCAAAATCTGTGCGGAGCTTAGCTAGAAATAGACGGCTATAGCTGAAAATGAACTCCTGTGCTGAAATGGGAATATCGCTATGTATATCTAATTAATTTCGATTGTGTACGAATGTAGAAAGCAAGCAAGAAGATATCAAGACAAGCGAAATGGTGTTCACATGAATTACGAAACTCGCCAGTGTGTTATAACTCTACTCATAGAGTGTATTTATAGAATCTGACACAGCGGCCTTTCCAGTTTATCCATCTACCATATGACGTCATATGACATCACAATCAACCCAGTGACGTGTGGGATGACGTCATAATCAATTACATCATAAATGACTCGATTTAGTCCGTCTTAAAATGTATATCTTTGCTATTTAATAAACATGTTGTTGAATATTTTGAAACTAATTTGACTGGGCGCTGTTGCTGCCATAGGCAGCAACTGCGCACAGTCAAATTAGTTTCAAAATTTTCAACAGCTAACATGCATAGTTTTATTGGAAATTTAGAGTCAGAGAGTGCAGTGATGAACTGATCCCAACACAAGCGAGGTGGGGTGGAGCTTAGCTCGAGATGGGCCGTGCATAGATAAAATTGGAAAGGTACATTACTATCAATGTACAGATTAATGAATCCGTGGGTTCGTGACCCTTAGCCCGGATTTCCTCGCGATGACTATGCTGACTTTGGTGGGGGTGGGGTGGGTGGGGTGGGGGTATCGTACTCATATCATATGAAGTAAGTTTACAAATAACACCTTTCCTCCTTTTTCTTTGACTTTATCAAAGCAGTTCATGGCCAACATGTGATCAATGCCTGGATCCAGTCCAATCTCATTCAATATTATGATACCTGCAGCTTCAGCGCTGTAACAAATAACAATACGCGATATATGATTTACCGTGGAATAACATCTAGCATGCCATTCATGCTGATACTACTACTTAAATACAATTGGCGGATTTTGTGCACACATAAGAATGGATGCAAGATACGATATATCTTCACATAGCAACATGTTCATTGGTAATATACAACGCTGTCGGTAGCTACTGATTATAATGATATGATTTGTAGTTCACAATAAGCTTACAATGCAGCACATAGCACGATAGCATCATTACAGAATACAAAAGAATGATAACAGTGGTTAACTTACATAAGCTATATGGTAGTAATTACTTACGCCTCGTGCAATTCCTTCATTTCGGGAGACGCGTAGCTGGCTGTGACCATATTAACCTTGTGTTTAATGCATAGTTTAGCCGCGACAGGGTGAAGGGTAAAGGGCAACAAACTGAAACAAAACAAGAACATGTTCAAATATATTCAATCCTGTCAATAGCTGACAATTGTATTTGTGGGCATAGCCATGATTACAGATGGTAGGTCTACTAGCTAGTTCTTGCGCGCTATGCCGATATTACATATAGCTATAATGAATTCTGCAGCCACTGATGCCTCCAACAGACGTATCCATTTCTAGCCACGCCACGCCCATTTCGAGGTAAGTTCCACCCACGCTTTGCCCGTGTTGGGATTGACCGAACCCTGAATTCCCAGAATCCCAGTATCACGGTAACTATGCAGGTAAGTTGTTGAATATTTTGAAACTAATTTGACAGGGTACTGTTGCTGCCTATAGCAACAACTGCGCCCAGTCAAATTAGTTTCAAAATATTCAACAGACTCTTTTTTAAATAGTACCGACATACAATTCGTACACTTGATGGAGTATTCAATATTTCTGATGGAAATGTATCCGTCATTCAGTGGGCATGTTGATTGTGACGACAGCCTAACTGTAATGTAATTAATTATTACGTTATGGACCTGATATATACATTGTTCGATGGTTTTAAACGAAATTATTCATTCAACGGCCAAGTTGTCCTCTTTCAAGAGGCCACCTGACTTAAAGAGCCGCCATATCCCAAAGAGTGCTTTCCAAAGTTAGTTAGCCTGTATTGAGAGACAATCTGTTTTCAAGATCATAAATTGGCAACTCATGTTTCTGAAGAAGTTCAACTATGGTCTAAGATTTGCTAATCCTCATTGGCCGCTTGCCACTGAGAGTAGGAATAACACCATCTGGATGCAAACATCTAAAAGCGAGTATTGCTGTTTGCCTATTACGAAATGCGTATATGATAATAACTGACCTGATAACAACGTCGCTGTCACTGATCAATTTCCCTACTTCAGCCTCATTCTGACTGATGTCCACTAGAATTCCTTCAGCTCGATGGTTTGCTGCCGTGACTCTGTCAAGGTCTTCCTTATATTGGGAAGCTAAACATAGGTTAACACATATATATTATAGCATACAGTGAAACGCTGACATGTATTACCATCACACACATTAACGAACCGAAATCAGCGTCAGTCTTTAAAAAAGTATTAAATACACTTTGTTCAGTAAGTAATGCAGTCCTATGAACTGCTTTTTACTAGCTAATGAAATGACATTTGTCCCCAACACACCCACCCCACCATTACAAATTCAGAAATATAATGTTGTACAGTGGTCTAGAACAGTTTTAAAATATGTATAAATCATGCAAACCAGCACAAGCGTACATTTTGAAAATATACCACTGGAATGAAATGATCTGTTCTCGAGCCAGTCATGCAAGGGTAAAATTTTCTAAAATATTCTTCTTTTGGTCTGCAAATGTACATTTTTCAAACGCAGTGCAGAAGCCGGCTTCTCCGCCTTGGGCGATACAGGGTTGAGTAAGCTGTTAGTGTATTCCCTGAACCGTAAACGAATACGCATTTCCTAATGGATCTCTCCAGTTGTAGCTATGCCCCGCCCATCTCTGGCTAAGCTCCACCCACAATACGCCCGTGTTGGCGTCGATCGATCCCTAAGTCCCTGAATATTAATTTTTTCAGAACACTATACAGCCAAGCGGTTGCATATTTTGAAACTAATCTGACTGGGCGCTGTTGCTGCCAATGGCAGCAACAGCGTCCAGTCAAATTAGTTTCAAAATATGCAACAGCATGTTTATTAAATAGTAAAGACATACAATTCATACAACCTGACGGACCATTAAGCGCTTAATACGGACTAAAATCGATTAATTCATGACGTAATGATTATGACGTCAGCCTACACGTCACATGGTTGATTATGACCTCTAATGAGTGACTGAGGAAATGGATTAATGTGTTATATAGCAAATGTTCCTGCGCACATGATAAGCCATTTCTCAGAAGCTGTCCCCTGGTGTAAGAGAACAGATCTAAGTGAGTGATTAGTGACGTCAATCTATATCATGCAAAGTTATCATGTGCGTTGTTTTATCTTTAACCCTTACCGCACTGAGTTCAATATTCTGTCGTTTACTGTGTCAATAACAAAGAAACTGGTGTACATATTTCAACAATTTTTTCCACCAAATTTGTTGAAAACTGAACACCAGTTCATCTTTTAATTTAATTTGAAAATTACAAATTTTGTCATCAGAGCGGTAAGGGATAACAAGATGCTTTCATGCATCAGCACACTTCGCATATGTGGCTGTATATAGAGACAGTCTGTCAAACAAAACATTGGTTGTTGGAGGTTTGTTTGAGGATTACGATCACTCAAGTTGGACGTAGTATCATTATACACATTTCTGTTCGATTTTCATATTCACACACTGAATACTATTTTTCTTGCATGGTCTACACGAACGTTAGTCATGTTTTCGGTGTACTTATTGCTACTATTGGTTTAAATATACGAAGCGTGGATGCGGATGAGCAGAGTGTATGCCTGATTGTGAATAGGACATTAATATATATATATATATATATATATATATATATATATATATATATATATATATATATATATATATATATATATATATATATTACCAAGACAACATGCATACTGTGGTCTAATGTTGGCTCATAATACTTCAGAATATTGGCTCAATCTTGACTGTACAATTTGGGGAAACTTCAGTGGCCCTATTTCAGTCTGCCAGGTTGGTCCTAATGTGTGCACCCTACATTGGCCGATCGTATCAACTCAATATTGTGCCAATGCTATAAGCAAACTATTCTCATTTCATTTTTCATTTTTACGATTTGCTCTTCGTGATCAAGTCAATATATATTTGGCGCACGTGAACCGATTGGTTTACGGCAAATTCGGTCGTTAGAGGATAATGGGCACATTTATTGAAATTCAAATTTCTAATGCTTAAGATGCATGTTCACAGCATTGGACACTTTTGAGCATAATGGGTATTTAAAGGACATCGTTGATTTCGGACATGGGGTTGTGGACAACACCCATACCCTAAGAACTTTTTTCCGGATGGAATACAAATATAATTCAACCCAGTAAATAACGTGCTTCGCGATTTAATTTCCTTCGAAGCAAATATAATTCTCATATCCAGCAGTAACCGTGGTCCAACATGTACACTGATATATAGATCTTAAATGACAGTATGTAAGCCCAATATTTTCCCATCGTGTGCATGATAGTTACTATGTATATTGGTCCTAGGCCTAGATAGTTACAACAACTATAATTCAAGAGCAATTGTGCAGCTTCTTTGCCAACGTTAACTCAGCTGTCTTTGTCCAGCAGTGACACAGGCACACAACTGTCTACAAACATACATTGCTGAATTGATTTGCTATGACTGTATTTAAACCCAGGTTTTGTCTAATATGTAGGCCTACATATGATTTATTGCAGACATTGGCTATGAAGTTGTTGACATACGTTGACCAAACGACTAGAGGGTAGCAGTAATTTTGCCAGTGTCTTGCCAACGTTGGCCTAACCCTCTCTTGCCAATGGCCAATGTATCACACACATGCCCAATGCTGAACTAATTCCTGATGGCCAACGTAGACTTTCTCAACAAATTATTAACGTTGGCCAGATTTAACCTTTTAACACTCACATTTTTAAAAAGAACATTTCAGTTTTCTCATAGAAAATGTTCATTTGCAGACCAAGAAAAGCCGATATTTTTAACATTTACTACTGGAATGACAGGCTCGATTATCGAGTATATTTTCAAAACAGTCTTCTCGCGGTCTGCAAATGGACATGTTTCAAAATCACGGCAGAAGCCGCTTTGGCTGATATGTGTGTCAAATGGTTAAGTTATGTGGATATAGATGGTCACTCACCAATAGAAACATGTATCTTGTCATCTCGGCACAGGTACTCCACTACAGGACCGGAGACGTGTCCCGCACCGAGTATCAGTACTTTCTTCTGAGACGACATCGCGCGTAGTTTGTATTTGTTTTCAAATCTCGAAATAAATGTAAAAAACCCAATAATTATCTGACTTGAGAGAACGTGTAATGGCGTGCTGTTTATTTGAAAGACATAACCAAGCAGGAAATGTAATTTAACTACGTCCTCGTCCATTTAACAATGGATAAACATATTGAGTTGTAAGAATATTAATTAACTCAAGCGGAAGCGCCGCGCAGTCAGGTACGGACGGACGCACGCGCTCACGCACGCACGCACGCGCAGACGCGCGCACACACACACATACACACATGCACACGCACACGCATACGTATACGTACACGTACACCTCCCCTCAGATAACGCTCAGAGCAGCTCGTATGTCCCTCTGTTCCTGGACCAGGTGAGCTAAAACTAATTCAAAACGGGTGTATAAAATTATACCACAATCACAATGTAGGCCTACATATACGGCCGTCACAATACACGCTATATACGCTCTTCTTTGCCGTTACTTACCAGTCGGACTGGGTATATTATTCTTTCGTTAAAAGTATTAAAATATCATCAACCTAAATGTCCTGTATTTGATTAATTAGAGCATATTATCATATCTAGAGATAGCCAGTACCTTAAAAGCCTTTAATCCTCAACTACGTTCCAAAGATTTTCCATTTTCTACAGCAAATGTCAATTTGCAGACAAAGGGAAGACTATTTTTTGAAGCTTTAACACCGAGCCAGTCATTCCAGTAGTAAATTTTCAAAATAGTCTTCTGTTGGCCTGCAAATGGGCATTTCTAAAGCCCAGTGCAAAAGCCGTGTTTAGCTGGCTTGATTGTTAAAGGGTCAATCAGCATGGATATGAGGCACACTTGAGTATGGAAATCTAGTCTATAGACAATCTTGTACACGTTTGATTAACGAACTAGTGTCAACTATTGAACAACTATCGGACCGTCGAACGCGTCGTGTTAGAGCTATCTAGTTCGAAATCTATGTCTTGCAATGACAAATAGTCGACTATTATTAAAGGCGCGCATTCACACTAGGATGTGTGAAAATAATTAAACTGTTTAATGTTAGCCACTTACATTCTGTTTCTCAATGTAATAAATCGAAGGAACATATGGTGATTTCATTCTTTATAAATTTAGCGAGGAACTTGAATCAGGGATATGCCTACTGGTCCCTAATTCAACTTCACAAAAATGATCATAATTTATACGGAATGGCATCATCATATATCAAAATATATTTCAATGCATAGCATTGATGTAGAAAAATCAAGCCTATAAAAGTATTTAATTTTAGTTTATTTTCAAGAAATCTGGCGTGAACACGTGCCTTGAAATGTAAACTATATTATCCATTGAGCTTATCCAATACGTCATGCATAAACTAGGCCCATATATATGCACAGCGTTTATAGCGTTATATCATGTTGTTAAACGGCGTGCCTATTCACGTTTTAATAGCTAATTGTTGACTTGCTTATAGGTTTGGCTGACCTATATAGGTTGGAGTCAGTGATATCTAGCCCCATCCATATGCTTGTCTTTAGATCTGGAACGGATCACTAACGTTTATGCGAGCACCCCCAAAGGGGCCGAGAGAGCCCCCCCCCCCCTACGTTAGGCCCAGGTTAGGCCCTCGCCATCCCCCACGCCCAAGCATGAGGAGCAACAGAACAGCCAGGGACAAGAACAGCACATGCCATCTTCAACATGAGACAAAATCGAGACACAACGATCAAAACACACACACACACACACACACACACACACACACACACACACACACACACACACACACACGCACGCACGCACGCACGCACGCACGCACGCACGCACGCACGCACGCACGCAAGCTAATGCACGCACGCTACGTCACGCACGAATTCACAAGAATTCACGCACGCACAAAGGCCAGGCGCACGCACGCTACGCACGCACTGGCAAATAAACGCACGATTACACGCACGCACGCACGCACGCACGCACGCACGCACGTACGCACGCACGCACGCACGCACGCACGCACGCACGCACGCACGCACGCACGTACGCACGCACGCACGCACACACACACACACAGAGAGAGAGACAGAGAGAGAGAGAGAGACAGAGAGAGAGAGAGAGAGAGAGAAAGAGAGAGAGAGAGAGAGAGAGAGAGAGAGAGAGACAAGTTAATGCACAAACCTACGTCCCAAGAATTCACAAGAATTCAACAGAAACCACAAAGGCCAGGCGTGAGTCTGGACCCTAGCATTGGGAACTGGCAAATAAACGCCTTAAAGATTACAACACGCACGCACGCATGCACGCACGCACGCACGCACGCACGCACGCACGCACGCACGCACGCACGCACGCACGCACGCACGCACGCACGCACGCACGCACGCACGCACGCACGCACGCACGCACGCAACGTGTATGCGTGTTCTCGTTCTTGTAACAAAGCCCCATTGTCCACTCTGCCTCGTCCCGATTTAGATAAATCCTTAAATATCAAAATCTTAAGATTGTGATAACACTTGAGTCGGTAACTTGAGGGGTAACTATCGATATCATGGACGGAAGCAGATTTTCGATCCACCCCGCGGTGCGCTTTGAAGAGCGCTTCACCCGTAAATGTAAGAATTACTACTGCGTTATTGATAAAACTTGAGTGCCATATTCTATGGGTTTCTCTTGATATCATTACGGAATTATAATGTTCTGCCTCCATCTCTCTGCGACTTTTATATGGGTGCACCACTCAGAACTTTTAAAATCGATCCTCCTCTGCTATTGATGAACTAGCGCGATAAGGCTGGAAAAGGATATTTTAGAGGTCGGTATCAAGGATTGGGGATGCACTCAGTCCGCCACATCCTTAAATACTAACCCTTTCAAACCCGAGTTTCCAGAATCCCTATTTTAAAACCATCGTGCAGGTAAGCTTTTGAGTAGTTTGAAACTAATTTGACAGCAACCATTTGCTGCTCTCAACAGGCTAATTATAAAATCGCTAAGGAAGTCACCTTTCCAGAGTATCCATCCATCCATCATCTGACCTCGTTTGACGTCATAATCAGCTCAGCGCGCGTGTATGGTGACGTCATAATCATTACGTCACAAAGGGTTCCATATAGACCGTCACCAAATCTCAAATGGTCTGACACGTTGTATGAATTGCAGGTCTTTGTAATTCTTTGCTATTCAATAAACATGCTGTTGAATATTTTGAAACTAATTTGACTGTCAAATTAGTTTCCAAATATTCAACGGTTTACCGGTATAGTTTTCTTGAAATAGATAGTCAGGGAGTTCAGATATCGATCGATCCGAAGACGAGCGAGGTGTAGGTGGAGCTTAGCTAGTTATGGGCGGGGCATAGCTATAATGGAAAGGTCCATTTGGGGTTTGGCCTTTCCGTTCAAATGGTTAAGATCGCTACAAGGGACGCCTTCGTTTTGATGAACGGCACTTGAAAAAGTGTAGGGGTATTTTAGGGTGTAAATATAGCACAGGCTTATTACGCGGCCCTATTTTTATTCACCACCTCGTGCTTTTTAGAAGGGTAGACCAAACTTACATATTAAAATAGCGTCTCTTCACTTATTGATGACAGCATGAATCCTGATAAGATTTAAGTTGCTATTCTAGTAGTAGCTGTTAATTCCAGAACCTGATAACCTGGGCCTGATAGCTCGTACGTGATTATCCTCTCGTTAAAAAAAACGTCGGGTATATTGTAATCTCCTTCTTCCGTCCGTCCGTCCGTCCGTTCGTTCGTTCGCCCGTCCGTCCGTCCGTCCGTCCGTCCGTCCGTCCGTCCGTCCGTCTGTCTGTCTGTCCGTTCGTCCGTCACGCTATCTCCTCCCAAACCGTTGGGTGGAATTCAGCCAAATTTGGTATGTGGGTTACCCATATGATTCCGCTTTGCAAGACGATATTTACATTTGGCTTCGCCGACAGTGTGGGTGGGGTGGTGGCGGTGCAGGTGTCAATGGGTCAAATCACTTGTAATGCAACTCCTCTGAAACCGTTAGACAGAACTCAACAAAAATTAATAGGTGAGTTACTCATGCAATTGCGGAGTGCAAGAGGCCATTTAAATTTGGCTCCACTCAATGTGCTGGGGAGGCGTCAAAAGGTAAAATCACTTGTACTGCAACTCCTCTCAAACCGTTAGATGGAACTCAAGCAATTTGATCTGTGAGTTACCCATATAATTCCGGAGTGTAAGAGGCCATTTACATTTGGCTCCGCTCCTAGGAGGCTGGGGAGGCGTCAGAAGACCACATTTTAACCTGCAGGAATCGATTGTAACGCATCTCCTCCGACACCGTTGGACAGAATTCAACGAAATTTGGTATGCGAATTACCCATATCAATGGGGAGTACATGATGGCATGCACATCTGTTCCCGCTGCCCCGGGGTGGGGTGGGGGTGGGTGTGGTGGTGAAAAGGTAAGCAATTGATTGTAATGTAACTCCTCCGAAACCATTGGACGGAATTCTACCAAATGAGTTACCCATATCAATCTAGAGTGGATGAGCACATTTGCATTTGACCGTGCCCCTCTTCGTTGGGGGATTGGGTCAAAAGTCAATAAATTAATTGTAATGCAACTCCTCCGAGACTGTTTTGATGAAAGCCAACCACATTTGGTATGTAACTTAACCATATCAATGTGGAATGTATGCGCACATTTACATTTGACCACGCCCCAGGGGGTGGGGGATGGTGCCAAACGGTAATGAAATTGATTGTAATGCAACGCCTCTAACAGTTTTGGGCGAAAATCAGCAAAATTTGGTATGTGAGTTGTCCATATGCGTATGGAGTGCAAAAGGTCATTTCCGTTTGGCTCCACCACCGGGGGTGGGTTGTGTGGTAGGGTCAAAAGTTCAAAGCAGTGAACTTGGGGATTAGCGATGACATGTCATCGACCAATCAATCTAGGTTTTCAATCATTTAGCCTCTTACTGTTAACTTCCAGAACCTTTACGCGGGTAGCCATGCGTGCTTTTATGTGGAGAGAGGCAATGAGGGCGAAGCATTGGAGGTATCCAATTTTAGCTATGCCCAGCCCATCTCTAGCTAAGCTCTATCCACGCTTTGCACGTGTTGGGATCGATAGATCCCTGCAATCGCTGAATCTCTATTTCCATACAACTAGACAGGCAAGATGTGGCAGCAACACTGCCCAGTCAAAAATATTCGGCAACATCTTTATTACATAGTAGACATACAATTCGTATTACCTGACGGACTATTGAGCGTTTAAGACGGACTAAATCGAGTCATCCATGACGTAATTGATTATGACGTCAGCCCACACATCGCTGATGATTATGTCGTCATATGATTGCCTGAGAAACTGGATTCATGAATAATACAGATTTCCAAGGAGATTCAGTAGTCCACAGAGCTGTCAAAAAGCAACTCATTGCGATACAGATAATCAAGTGTCTTGCGAGGTGTATAATATGAAGAACCTTAATGGTATGGAATACCTTACTCTACCAGTGCAATAGATATCTACGAGTGCAAATAGCACTTTTGAGTTGAGATTAGTGTCCCTTTAACTATAGTTCTTGAGCATAACAGGAGGACCCCCACCCCCTCTCTTCCCCCTAGATACGCTAACATCGCGGATACGTTAGCTGTCTGCATTTAGATTTGTGATAAGATACGCTGCCCTTATCAGCATCAACGTCTCGGAAGATCAAATCAAGCAGAGGTAATATTTATTAAATTGATTTTGTTTGAACTTTCGGATTTAAACGACAAACAACAATGACATTTTCAAATCGGATATTAATCCAACGTGAACAACTCCATAATTTTGGAATTTATGTGTAGCAATGTCTAGTTTAGGAGTCCATTCAGGACACGTTGATAACCATGCTACCCGCTATGAATGAGTGGAGGAATCAAGTTTTAGCTAGGCTCCGTCCACGATTTGCCCGTGTTGGGATCGATCAATCCCTACAGTCCCTGAGTCTCAATTTCCGGGAAACTATGCTGGTAAGCTGTTGAATAGTTTGAAACTAATTTAATTGGCGGCCCAGTCAAATTAGTCACCGCCCAGTCAAATTAGTTTCAAAATATTCAACAGAATGTGTATTAAACAGTAAGGACATACAATTCGTAGAGCTTGACAGATTAAGCGATTATGACGGACTAAATCGCGGCATTTATGACGTAATTGGTCACCGCGTCAGCCTACATATGATGTATAACTTGATTATGACGTCATACGATTGACTGACAAGTTGGATGCACCAAACTAACTGTTCAACAATTCTCCTAAAGTGTTGCCTTGAAATCGAGACCATGGAATCTTACGAGTTAATGTGGAACAAGCCGTGGCAATAGACATTTTATTTAAGTAGACCGATAAATAACATTTGGTCATTACGACCTCAATATATATGCACTCCTGAGTTAACATTTATGAGATTACGACCTACACGACTAAAACCATCCTCATATTATTGATAAAGAGCGGACAAAAGCAGCCACGTGCTTAAAGTGTCACGCTATATCGAATAATTAGATAACACACGAAGACATCATTATAAATGAAAGAAGACACCATTATAAATGAAAGAATACATCATTATAAATGAAAGAAGCCATCATTATAAATGAAAGAAGGCATCATTATAAATGAAAGAAGGCATCATTATAAATGAAAGAAGACATCATGATACATGAAAGAAGGCATCATTATAAATGAAAGAAGACATCATTATAAATGAAAGAAGACATCATTAAAAATGAAAGAATACATCATGATACATGAAAGAAGACATCATTATAAACGAAAGAAGACAACATTATAAATGAAAGAATACATCATTATAAATGAAAGAAGACATCATTATAAATGAAAGAAGACATCATTATAAATGAAAGAATACATCATGATACATGAAAGAAGGCATCATTATAAACGAAAGAAGACAACATTATAAATGAAAGAATACATCATTATAAATGAAAGAAGACATCATTATAAATGAAAGAGGACATCATTATAAATGAAAGAAGACATCATTATAAATGAAGAAGACATCATGATACATGAAAGAAGGCATCATTATAAATGAAAGCAGACATCATTATAAATGAAAGAAGACATCATTATAAATGAAAGAAGACATCATGATACATGAAAGAAGGCATCATTATACATGAAAGAAGGCATCATTATAAATGAAAGAAGACATCATTATAAATGAAAGAACACATCATTATAAATGAAAGAAGGCATCATTATAAATGAAAGAAGACATCATGATACATGAAAGAAGGCATCATTATAAATGAAAGAAGACATCATTATAAATGAAAGAATACATCTTTATAAATGAAAGAAGACATCATTACAAATGAAAGAAGACATCATTATAAATGAAAGAAGACATCATGATACATGAAAGAAGGCATCATTATACATGAAAGAAGGCATCATTATAAATGAAAGAAGACATCATTATAAATGAAAGAACACATCATTATAAATGAAAGAAGGCATCATTATAAATGAAAGAAGACATCATGATACATGAAAGAAGGCATCATTATAAATGAAAGAAGACATCATTATAAATGAAAGAATACATCTTTATAAATGAAAGAAGACATCATTACAAATGAAAGAAGACATCATTATAAATGAAAGAAGACATCATTATAAATGAAGAAGACATCATTATAAATGAAAGAAGGCATCATTATAAATGAAAGAAGACATCATGATACATGAAAGAAGGCATCATTATAAATGAAAGAAGACATCGTTATAAATGAAAGAAGGCATCATTATAAATGAAGAAGACATCATTATAAATGAAAGAAGACATCATTATAAATGAAGAAGACATCATTATAAATGAAAGAAGACATCATGATACATGAAAGAAGGCATCATTATAAATGAAAGAAGGCATCATTATAAATGAAAGAAGACATCATTATAAATGAAAGAAGACATCATTATAAATGAAAGAAGACATCATTATAAATGAAGAAGACATCATTATAAATGAAAGAAGACATCATGATACATGAAAGAAAGCATCATTATAAATGAAAGAAGACATCATTATAAATGAAGAAGACATCATTATAAATGAAAGAAGACATCATGATACATGAAAGAAGGCATCATTATAAATGAAAGAAGGCATCATTATAAATGAAGAAGACATCATTATAAATGAAAGACGACATCATGATACATGAAAGAAGACATCATTATAAATGAAAGAAGACATCATTAAACATGAAAGAAGACATCATTATAAATGAAAGAAGGCATCATTATAAATGCAAATGAATAGCGTGTTTGCTGTATTTGCTTGGAATCGTTGCAGATTATAACAAGGACATATTTTTCAGTCGGGCTGCAGTAAGGTCCAACTTTTATATTTTGGAAACAATGTCTCAGAAAGCTGTTGCTGTTGCATTTTAGTTTTTGGTCGTTAAAGCGATGCTAATCTCATCTCAAATGTTGTATTGCACCGATAGAATATGGTTTATAGATTCCATATCACTCATATCCTGTCACATTCCCTGATCTGTATCGCAATTGTCTGTTTTGTATTATCGAGCACATGTTTAACAGTGATCGACACCATTTTGTCTCCTCAAGCTATTGTGTGTGATGTAGGATTGCTTTTATACCACATTGCCAAACTATAGCTGGCGCCTCTATGACTGAGCTTATATGCCGAGGCAAACACACTAGGGTTTTTCTGATTGGTTGAAAAGTAAATCATGACAGCCATCATAGGGTGTAGAAATGTACCAACATTTAACTACTAAATCCTGAAAATCTTTCCTTAGCGGCGTAATAAAAAGCTTACAATTACCTGGATAGTTTATGACCGGCATGTTAGATCACCTGAATAGCTATCAAAAGATGGGATTAGTTATCCTTTAAATGTGCATACGTCTTCGGGACCCCAGAAACACACATCAACCCAGGTTTGAGTTATTGAAAAATGCTTCATAAATGTCTATTTTGTAACAATGTTGCTGGAAAGCTGTTGCTGTTGCATTTTAGACTTTGGACACAAAATTGACAAACGTGTTCGGGACCACATGGGCAAGCTTCCACCATGTTTGGGGGAGAGTGTCCCAGTAGAACCAGCGTTATTGAAGATAGCGTAAAATGTATATTTTGTAAACCGGTGCTAACAGCTGGTGCTGTTGCGTTTTAGACCCGCACTTAGATTGTGTGCTCGGGACCATATGGGCAAGCTCCCACCCAAGTTTGGAGACGATTTTATCAGTAGAACCAGCGTTATTGTAGAATGCGTAAATTGTCTATTTGAAAACTGTTGCTACGTGTTGTTGCTGTTGGGTTTTACACCAGAACATTTGCATATCTACTCGGAACCCCGCGTGCATAGGCCTTACTTCTTCTCAAATTTGCAGAAAGGTCCTCCAGCAGAACCGGAGTTATTAAAAATGTCTTAGTTGCAACAACAAGAAGAAGCGCTCCATGTTCGCACATAGCCTTGCATCTAGCGACGTGGGTTACACAATTTATTTGGTCAATTTCCTACTGACTTGCAATGAGCTGGTGAGCAATAAAGTGACCCATCCGTAACCATGGACCGCCCATTTCGAGGTTATCTACGCACCCGCTTTGACCGTGTTGTGATTGATCGAACACGGAATTTCCAGATTCCCAATATCAAGACACCCCTTCGGTGTTACATTGACGGGATATTGGCGAAAAACATGGCATTTTGAATTTCCACATGCAAATCTAGCTTTGTATTAAGATCACGAGCTTGACCTCAACAGTCTGATTCGCTATGCTGCTCCACCTAGTTGAGATAACTATATGACGATACTTAGTTCCAATAATATTTTCAATTCTGAAATAAAGGCCAGACGAGATGAGCAGAACCAAACTGTTAAAGTCTGTATTTTATACAAATGCTACAATGACCTTGAACTCTGACCGCAATATCATTGTAGTTCATACAGGTAAAAACGTGACCAAGTTAAATTCAAGTAGGGTGAATCAATTCTGAGATATGTTGAGCTAAGCCAAAAGTGTAACCGAAAAGAATCGATCTTTATAATGAAGTCACAGTGAACCCAACCTTTGACCGTATGAGATACACTGCATCAGGTAGATACCAAGGCCATAGCGACCTTGAACTTTGACCTCATGACTTCAGTATCAGGATGCTCCATTCGCGTGCTATAAGAAAGCAGATTTCCATGCTCTGTCCCACTAGTGTGAGACTTCCAGCATTATATATGACGATATGTTGAGCTAAACGCAACACTGAATCGTAAACAGTTGAGTTTTATAGCAAGGTCACGGTGAGCTTGAACTTTTACCTTATGACCTCATTATCATTGTTCTTGATTGACTTGATTTAAGGAAGCAGGTGTCCAAGTTTAGTCCCATTCGGGTGAACCGATCCTGAGATATATACTTAAACGAGATTGGATGCAGACAGTTATACAGACAGCTCGACGGACAGACGGATGGCTAGACAGACGGACGGACGGCCAGGCGGTCAGACATACCCCATCGACATATTGGCGAAGATTTTAGTGTTCGCCAATAATGATTCAGGTAAGCTGCTGTATATATTAAGACTCATTTGACTGGGCGCTGTTGCTGCCTATGCTTCCTATTTTATCAGGAGCCTATGGGAGTAACAGCGCCCCGTCAGATACGTGTCAAAATATTCAACATGTTTATTAAATAGTAAAGAAATGGGATTCGTGCACTTGCCAGACTATTAAGCGTTCATGACAGATTTAGATACGTCATTCATTGCGCACTTTGATTGTCAGCCTACACGTGACGTAATTGATTATGGCGTCATATATATCTGGTTCTGCTGGAGTGACCGATTGAATCCCTTCATTATGTATGCTTACTGTATTCCGCGGCTGCAGTAGTAGAAACATCCTACAGCTGAAATCAGTGCTTCTTCGCTTTGGAACACTCTGTCTTCTCCTCTGCCAAAATCGATAGCTTCCCAACGTCCATTCTTGATCTGAGTGTACCGAGACCTGTTTTCCTCAGGTCACTTCAAACATACTTAAGAAGTGACACCCTCTCCTGGGTGTATATTTGCTGGCCCCCAGTAGGGCGAATTCCAAGGCTCTCTGTGCTGGTGTATCCCCTGGCATTATTGACATTTGGCCGAACATGAGCCATCCTTGCTGGGCGACGTTTACGGACTGTGGCGATGTAGGCCCTATTACAAATCCTATATTGTGCATCGTTAGAAAGTATGCTGTCTGGTCATCGGTTCCCAGTGATGGTGCGAAGGTGTTTGCGTTGGGAGGTATCAATTTTGTCTAGAGCTACCTTGAAATCTGCCCTGTTACAGTTATACAGCATCAACAATATGCAGGTTGCATTGTAGGGCCTATACACGTGATCCTTTTGTCAAGGGGATCTTTGATCTACGAATTCGTAGCTTCCAGAAGGACTGGACAGCGATGGTCCCCATGACACAGCGTACAGTATTGTCAGCAGTACTGCACAGCAGTGAATCCAGGAGTTTATTTTTCTTCCACGGTTCGCCGCCAGGAACTGTATCGTCATTTGCTTCAGTTCAATGTTTTGTCAATAGGTATATGTGGGCGAACTCGGTTTCGATTCATTCATAAAGAGATTCTCAATTTTTAGTTTGCTTGTAGCTATTAGGAGTTGTTTGTCACGGGGTCTTCTTTACTCGTCCATAGAATCCACAAAGTCGGCTTATTTCATCTCTAGCGGCATACCCAGTATGGTCACTGGAGTGAGCTTGGCGTTAGGCGGGTGTCGTATGGAGAGGGCACACGTCTTAGTTCATGTCAAGTCAATAATGTGCGTGCGTGCGTGCATGCATGCGTGTACGCGTGTGTGCGCGTGCGTGTTCGATACGCCTGCGCGCGTGTGTGTGTTTGTGTATGTACGCGTGCGTGTGTGCTTGCGTGCGTGCGTACGTGACTTGTACAAAGATTATCAGTCCATCGCTGAGAATAAAAGCAAGGGACGTAATTCTTCTTGGATAGTGTGATAGTGAGGGGCAGTTTCCCTTGGATAAAAGCTACCCAAAAGCAACTGTAGCTTTGCTTGATCCGGCCTGTGACGCGTCTATTCAATATGTACTGATCGGTCCATGTTTATACACGCGTCCCGCCAGTCCACAGATTAAGTCTCGGACCATCTCACCTTACCTCGACAACCAATGCATAGTCTAGCTCAATCCACACAGCAGTAAATAGCAGTAAGATTTGTTCCATGGAATATGTTGTACTCAATTTGCTTGGAAGCCATTGCAGTCTACTCAGTAACAATGGCTTCAAATCAAATTAAGACCAAACTATTAAACAATATGTTTGTTTTTGCGATATTGATTGGGAGATGAGCGTCATGTAGTCCACCATAGATCTTGCCGGAATGTAGATTGGTCTGGGCGTATGTAATATTTCTCGGCATCGGTTTTGCCATTACTTTTCTGGTGGCCCGAAACCCTCATACGTTTCCTGTTAACCAGCGTCTATTGGTTAATTGAAGATGCGCTTTTATAATGTTTGTTTACTGTACAATAGCATCTCGTTCATAGTCTTGTAAATTATATCCACCGGAGGCTTCAGAATAATTATCATAATGACACCAGTGCACGTGCTTCCCTGCTTAGCAGTGGCGTAGTGTGGGTGTGGTCCAGGTGGGTGGGGTGGGGTTGATGGGTGTGTGTGTGACTGCCCCACCTGGTAGGAAATTATATGCACCAGTCGGAAACTTGAGACAAGTTGTAAAGCATGGGTTAGATTCCTATTTAGTCTCTGCTCCTGTTGAATTTCCAACTTTCTACCTCGTAAAATTACGACTGGCAAAGTGAAGAGTAGCCAATCTTAAGCTCTTTAGGGCCACCTCTTACCACATCTGAAGTATTAATAAGTAAAAAAATCACAGGGAATTTCGATATTGACGACGTGACTATCAGCCAGACTAATTCAGTAGGTGCTATGCCTATATAGCTAAAATTTGGTAGAGACGTGTAGCTCGTCTTCATCTTTGAAGTTGCTAAATTTCAGGTTAATCTGATGATACTGAAGAAAAGGTTTAATCCCTCTAATGAAAGACGATACAAAAAACGTTCTATGCCTAGGTATGTGCTATATGGTGAAGCTGGTGATATACCGCTAACACCTTTAATTCAACACCGTATAATATCGTATTGGTTGAGACTTGCTACAGGTAAAGAAAAGAAAATATTTGCTCCATACTATAAATATATGTTTACTAACTACTCTAATGGCAATAGACAGTATAAATGGAAGATAATGTCAAACATATTCTGGACACAACAGGACACATTTATTTTTGGACTGCACAGAACGTGCACAATTTCAAGACAGAATCTATCAAGATACATATGGTACTTAACGACCAATACCTGCAGCTATGAAATAGCGAAATGCAAACGTCATAGAAAGGAAACACATACAATGCTTTTAAAATCTATCTAGATACAGAAGAATACCGTTCTCTTTTAGAAGATTTCAATAGGGTTACATTAAGGAGATTGAGAACCGCAAATAATTATTTACCGATAGAAACAGACCGATGGGGTGATACGGTACTACACGTGAGAACAGGACATGTAATCTATGCGCACAACATGATATAGGGCCTAGGTGATGCCAATCACTATATTCTGACCTGAAAGATCTTCAAATAAAAACACATAGAACTAATCCCAAAAACTACCATATCCTACGAATCTTTGTCGGGGTCTAACATTATTACAATTATAACAAGAGAGTTTTCCAGCCGACGTTGCCAACATCAGCATTAGCAGCAGCACTAGCAACAGCAGCAACAACAACAACACCAACAACAACAGGAACAGAAGCATCAGCAGCAGCAACAACAACAGCAGCAGCAGCAGCAGCAACAACGACAACACCAGCAGCAGCAGCGGCGGTGGCAACAATAACAAGGACGACATGGATAACAATAACAATATCATTAATTCGACCTGAACAACGACAACCACGACGACGACGACGACGACGACGACGATGACGACGACGACTACTGCTGCTGCTGCTGCTACTGCTACTACTACTACTACTACTACTACTACTACTACTACTACTACGATGATTACGACGACAACACGTAAAGACCTAAACTGGCGATGGCAATAGTGGGACAAATAACAAAAGCAAATAATAAATTACAGCGAAGCATCCTATTTTTATAAAACACAGAAAAAACTGTGTGTAGTCTATAATGTGTATTATACTAATACCTCATACATCAATGTAAAGTTTATCTAATTGTAAATAAAGTTCAGATCAGTTCAGTTCAGAAAGTGTTGGACAAGCATTTATAGTAGTTAGTCACGGTAGTCTGGTTTTTTTTTATTCATATTTTGTTTCTGCTTATCCTGAACAAACATACCCTCGTCCTCCCATTTGTGTTATGCTGTAAAAAGATTTCAGGTTTTCTCGATTTTTGTCTGATTTTTTCGGATCACGCTCAAAATGTGATCAAACTCGTAACAGTAGTTTGTGAGATATCCACATATCAAGAATTTGATCCAAACCGGATCTGTGTTCTATTACGCTGATCATGACCAGCATTTTGGAAAATATCTTGCACAATAACTTCCTTCGTTGTGTTAAAATCTAGGGCCAAATTAGATCAGTAGTTCTCTTTAAATGCAGCGCAAAACAGACAGAGACATTCCGACCGACCGACAGGCAGACATACAGACAGACAGACAGACAGACAGACAGACAGGCAGACATACATACATACATACATACAGACAGACAGACAGACAGACAGACAGACAGACAGACAGACAGACAGACAGACAGACAGACATGCAGGCAGACAGACAGGCAGACAGACAGACAGACAGACAGACAGACAGACAGACAGACAGACAGACAGACAGACAGACAGACAGACAGACAGACAGACAGACAGACAGACAGACAGACAGACAGACAGACAGACAGGCAGGATCGTTGTACCATCTTCCCGTTACGAGGGAAGGATAATAAATTAATAATTTTCTATGGCTTTCTGTCTGCCCTGTAGTTTTATCAATTTCGAAATAAATAGTACGTGTCTTGGCAGTTGGCTGTGAGGAACTAGTGTATCTAAAGAACTGGCGTGCGTGGTGGTTGTGGTTGGGGTGGCGTCTATGTAGATTCACTACTTATTCGTTGTAAGTTGGAAAACATGGCCAAACGGCTGCAATCTTGGCTCTGGCGATTACCGACATGGCTGTCAACTGAATTGGAGGTCGAAGACAAGTGGTGCAAGTTCAAAAGTTGCTAGACTGTAATGCACACTGAAGGCCCATATTTTCATCTAGAAAGGCAAGAGATGCTCTCTGAGACAATTTAGATTTCGACATGTGTTTGGGGAGTCGGGGTAGGAGTTCAATGGTGGTTGGGGTCGTGTGGGGGATTCGTGGGGGACAGCCCATAACCCCCATCCTAGAGGGAGGAGGACATCCATCCCTAATCATCTACAAATTTACAACCAGTTCGCCCCACCCGGAAAAATATCACACGACGCCACTGCTGCTTAGAGTATGTTGTTTGAGAAGAATTGGCAGTGTTTAGTGTGTACATAGCCATGGAGAAACAGCCATAATTCACCATTTTCCAGTACAATTCTAGATAAGTTTAGAATCGTGTGGTGTGCTATTAACCCCACTTGTGCCGATATTCGTTGACTATGGCAGCGACCGCTCCCCGCCAAATTAGTTTTAAACTATTCAATATAATATTTATTAAATTGTGAATCCGTAAATATGCAATTCGTATACATTCGTGGCGAACTTTTCGATTTGTATGACGGAGGTACGCCATTCTGATTGTGACGTCGCTACAATGTAACGTATTTCATATTGAATTTTAAGCTTTTTATCATCCTGTCAAATAAAGATATTCATGCTTTACTAGCTAAATGTTGGTACATTTCTACAGACTTAATTTTCAACCCATCAGTAAAAACCTAGCGTGCCTGTTTCGGTATATGTGCTCAGTCATAGAGGTGCCATCTATAGTTTGACAATGCGGTATAAAACCAACCATAGAGGTAAGCAGTTGAATAGTTTGCAACAAATTTAACTAAAAGTTGTTGCTGCCGACCAACCGACCTAACTAACTAACTAACTAACTAACTAACTAACTAACTAACTAACTAACTAACTAACTAACTAACTAACTAACTAACCAACTAAGTACCCAACTAAGTGACTAACTAACTAACTGACTGACTGACTGACTGACTGACTGACTGACTGGCTAGCTGGCTGACTGGCTGGCTGGCTGGCTGGCTGGCTGGCTGGCTGGCTGGCTGGCTGACTGACTGACTGACTGACTGACTGACTGACTGACTGACTGACTGACTAACTGACTAACTAACTAACTAACTAACTAACTAACTAACTAACTAACTAACTAACTAACTAACTAACTGAATGGACGGTTTATTGAGCTGCTACCTGCAGGTAAAAACATAATCACGTTCGTTTGTACAATTTGGAACGCTATATAAGAAACATTCTGTTGACTATTTTGGACTTAATTTGATATCTTCCAATCAAAATATGTCCACAATATTCAACAGTGCGTTTTATTTTGCTTTGAAAATAGATAACGTTATTTCAGTTCTGTATTTACATCCTTCGCGCCAATGATGATCTAGTGATACCAGTTATGGGCTCTACTTATGTGGCCTAAAATAGACCTTACAAGTTTATCCATCCACCATATGAGGTCATAATTAAACATGTGACTTGTAAGATGGCGTCATGACCAATGACGTCATTAATGACGTAGATAAGTAAGTCACGAAGGCACAATTGGTGGGATAACTGTTGTTGGATGAATTGTATTACTATTTAATAAAGATGATATTGAATATATTGAAACTAATTTGACTGGAATATGACAGCAGCCAGTCAAATTAGTTTCAGAATATTCGACAGCTTACCTGTATAGTTTTCTGGAAATTGTTAGTCAAGGAGTGCAGGGATCAATCGATCCCAAGACGAGCGAAGTGTGGGTCGAGTTTAGCTAGAGATGGGCAGGCTCCTATGGAACGGTGGGCATGTGTCTTGGCGTGATGCGCCCCCCAGTTACATTGACTGGGCGGACGTTCATTTCCGATGTTCGCAGACTCGGATAGCAACGATACTACTGATCGTCACCACCAAAGTAACACCACCCGATTCCGTCTTCAGGCGCACCATGATATCTACCATCATTCAAGCTAGCCTGGAAACATGTCCCATACCACCTCGGTATCTGCTAGCGCAATACCCTGTGGTATGGAACACCCTCTTCATGTGACGATGTCAAACCGTCCAAGATATTAGCTGCAACGAAATTCCCAGCGTGAAATCGATATGTATCGTCCGGACCTGAGATTGAGAAGCTGTCATATTTAGCATACCCTGCATGGGCATTGGCCCGTGCGAAACCACACAGGTCCACACGGAGCTGGACTGGGTTACCTTGTTGTGACGTCAGTGCGTCCAACCATTTGAGTCCGACCCAATACTCCCTAGATACTTCTCCAAATCCTGTTAATAAGCAAAGGAGGAAATCTTATATCCATATTCTTTCTAATGGACCTTTTCCGTTTTCGCTATGCCCCGCCCACCCCTGCTTAAACTCCACCTACACCTCGCTCGTGTTGGGATCATTCGATCATTGAAGTCCCTGACCATCAATTACCAGAAAAAACAATACACGTTAGCTGTTGAATATTTTGAAACTAATATGACTGAGTGCTGTTGCTGCCTATGGCTGCAACAGCGCCCTGTCAAATTAGTTTCAAAATATTTGACATAATCTTTATTAAATAGCATAGACATACAATTCGTACAACGTTTAGGACTATAATTAAGCGTTTACGACAGACTAAATTGTGCCATTCATGCTGTAATTGATTATGACGTCATCCTGCACGGCCCGTAGTTAATTATGACGTCATGCGATGGATGGATAAACTGAAAACGTTTATTATCGGCATGCACAGCCATACGGGAATAAAATTGCATTGTAATTTATCAAGTTTCCCACCAAAAGGTTCACAAATGGCTGTCTTGAGTGTAACACCCATTCTTGCAACACTATTGGACGGTAGCAATTACTCTGTCTGGCGTTATGACGTCATGGAGGGTTAACCCTATACCGATGGGAGAATGGGTAGCGCCTTATTAACGTACTAAGGTGTTCATTGTAATATCAAGTCAATAAAAAGTCAGACATCGCATTCTCAGAATTTTACTTTCAAGGTAGCTATTAAGGAAGACTTGCATATTTTCAAACCAATTTGACTGTTCTCTGTTGTAAAAGGAAGAAGATAGCACCGAAATTTAAACTCCTAATGGAAAATGGATGAGGAACAACGAACTATTGTTTGAGGAATATTTGATTAAAACTGCCCCATCGACTTTTCTGGCGCTCGTAATATGTGGTTATAACCTATGTGCCCGTCACGTGACCATGCCACAAGAATGGGTTGGTATGCAGATAAAGGAGGAACCAAATTTTAGCTATGCCTCACCAATCTCTAGCTAAGTTCCACCCACGCTTTTCCAGTGTTGGGATCGATCGAACCACAAACTCCATGAATTCCCAATTTTCAGAAAACTATACAGATAAGCCGTTGAATATTCAGAAATTAATCTGACTGGGTGCTGTTTCTACCTATGGTAGCAACAGCGCCCAGTCAAATTAGTTTCAAAATATGCAACTTAATGTTTATTAAATATTAAATGCATACAATTCGTACAACTTAGCGGACTATTAAGCGTTTATGACAGAGTTAGATACGCCATTCATGACGTAATCTATTGTGGCATCCACCTACACTTGACGTAATTCATTATGACGTCATACATTTGACTGACAGATTTGATTACCCTATTATGTCCGACTCTGACAAAAAAAAAGAAAACGTGTCAATTTTGTGCATTTACTCTCAAGCAGTTTGGAAAGTCAGTATCAACCGACATCCAATCGTAAATCATTATCAGGACTCGATAAATCCAACAAGTCATATATGTGTCCTGTAATAGTCAATGGGAACAATGACAACATTTACCTAAAGTAATGTTTATTGGATGAAGGATATAACACAGCACATGCTGTCTTATTCATAGCCCATGGCATACGTGTCAACAGCTTTTACCTTATTAAAGTTCGATTTTCATTTATTAACGAAATGGTTGGGCACTGCACATTTAGCGTACACTCAATACTGTGGACGACTTTGTAATCCAATAGAATTCATTTGCCAAAGCGTATTTGTCATTCATAATGCAGATACATATTTCCTATTCTAACGAATTCTGCTCAGAAATTTAGGCGTAATTCTTTTGAAATGGATATCTAAACGGTATTCTTATGAAATGCGTGTCTCGGCCGGAGAACACCTTAGATTGGTTATGTATTATTTAGACACGTTCTGTGGAAATATGTCTACAGTTGAATGGATTGGGCTATCTGTAAAATTGACACAACGCGCTTTCTAATGGCATTGACCGACATGAAAATTACCTCACAAATCACCTACTTGAAATAAGTACAAGTGTCCGCATGTATTCAATGTTCATGCGACCACACAGACAACATATAAATCAAAAAGTAAATTTTGGCAAACAAATCTCACGGGAGACTAATGGACATTTCCAAGTTTATACAGCTATCATCTGAACTCATGTGACGTTATAATTAACTACGTTATGTGTAGGATGACGTCATAATCATGACGTCATGAATGATTCGAGATAGTCCGTCTTTAGCGCTTACTAGTCTGTCACATTGTACGAATTATATGTCTTTATAATTTAATTAACCTTCTGTTGAATATTTTGAGACTAATTTGACTGGGCGTGGTTGCTGCCATAGGCTTACCGGTATAGTTTTCTGGAAATTGATAGACAGGGTGTTCAGGGATCGATCGATCCAAACATAAGCGAAGTGTCGGTGTAGCTTAGCTAGAGATTGGCGGGGCATAGCTAAAAGTAGAAAGGTATATTCGATACATAGCCAACAACATGATGAGATAAGCTACATATATGTACATAAAATTACCTTCTTCATGCTCCTGGAAAGTTTGTGCAAAGTTCAACGAACCATCGTACCTTCTCTGAATGACCGTCCACCCACCTCCATCTGTTGTCATATCACATCTCACGCGAAGAGGCGAAAACGCTGGGGCAGGATAAACATCATATGTCCCGTCATTGGTAATTCCCCCTCGGTTGTACAGGTCTCAACAGTCTTCGAAGATCGTAATACTCTGTGTCGTTGTTCTCTGCAGATCTTCTACTTGCCTGGGAAAAAAAAATCTCGATTTCTACAAAATGATGTCGCGATATGGCGTCAACGATACAATGATAAATAACCACGGATTGATGGCCAGGTATTTATTTTGTAGATGTGTATATATAATGTCACTAAGTTGGATACACAATCAGGTATTGAGCTTCTATTATTTAAACATTTAGTAGCTGTACAACAGCAACATATACACCTGTATCCTAGAACCAAGTGGATATTGCTATTCAGAGAAGGCCACCGTTAGAATAATATCAGACATAATAGAGGGATCCATTTCTCGCTAAGATGTACTCACGTTTTCCGCGTGTTGGGATCTATTTGTATACTCAGAACCCTGAATTCCTAGAATCACAATTTTAGGGTAACAATGCAGCTATGTTGTTGAATATTTTGAAAATACTTCGATTTGGTGCTGCTGTAGCAACAGCTCCAAGTCAAATTAGTTCAGAAAGTTCAGCATCCGGTTTATTAAAATGTAAATCCCTCAAAGACATACAATTCGTACACTTGACGGATCTGTCAAGATTCATGACGGAGTTATAATACGGCCTTATGTGACGTAGTTAATTTTTACGTCATATATTTGAACACCAGATCTGGTCCCTCCATTGTGAAAATTACTAACGACTCTTGTCTATAAATGAACAAGAAGCTATAATTTACTGGCACACGTACTCATTGCATATGCGAGCATTACATGCATCCTGAGTGCAGCATCTCTGACACTTCATGGATTCTCCAGGCATCGATTCTACAGCATCGGGTGTACTAATCAAGAGATGATCACACAAGGCCTGTAATTAAAGAACAAGGCTTATAGGATTTCGGTGGCTGCGGGTTCCGGATTCTGTTGGAATGTCCGGAATTCTTTCAAAGCACGCCCAACATTGAGGACTCCTAGTGTATGATTATACCCTTTCCTGTGTTATAATTTGAGCCAAATCAGACTAGCAGTTTCCGAGATATTTACTGCCCAGTATTTGATCTGACCCGGATCGGGGTTCTTTTATCCAGATCACGACGACAGTCTGGACATCCTCATGCATGGCGCGTGTTGCTGTGTGATAAAATATGAGCCAAATTCATGAATCCAGTTTCTCAGGCAATCATATGACGACATAATCATCTTCGTGATGTGTAGGCTGACGTCATAATCAATTACGTCACGAATGACTCGATTTAGTCCGTCTTAAACGCTCAATATAGTCTGGCAGGTAGTACGAATTGAATGTCTACTATGTTGTTGAATATTTTTGACTGGGCACTGTTGCTGCCACAGCTTACCTGTGTAGCTTTATGGAAATTGAGATTCAGCGATTGCAGGGAGCGATTGATCCCAACACGTATAAAGCGTGGATGGAGCTTAGCTAGAGATGGGCTGGGCATAGCAAAAACTGGATATCTCCAATGCTCCCCCTCATTGCCTCTCTCCACATAGAAGCACGCATGGCCACCCGCGTAAAGGTTCTGGAAGTTAACAGTAAGAGGCTAAAATAATTAAAACCTAGATTGATTGGTCGATGACATGTCATCGCAAATCCCACGTTCACTGCTTTGAACTTTTTACCCTACCCCGCAACCCACCCACAGTGGCGGAGCCAAACGTAAATGCCCTTTTGCACTCCATACTCATATGGGCAATTCACATACCAAATTTGGTTGAATTTCACCCAAAAGTGTTAGAGGCGTTGCATTACAATCAATTTCATTACCGCTGGGCACACCCGCTCCACCCCCACCCACCCCCATCCTCTGGTGCGTGGTCAAATGTAAATGTCGTCATCCGCTCCACATTGATATGGGTAACTCACATACTAAATTTGGTTGAATTCCGTCCAATGTTTTCGGAGGAGGTGCATTACGATGAATTCCTTGACACTTGTACCGCTAAATGTGCTCATACACTCCACATTGATATGGGTAACTTACATACCAAATTTGGTTGTCTTCCATCAAACAGTTTCGGAGGAGTTCCATTACACTTAATATATTGACCTTTGACTCCACCCCCATCCAAAGGGGGCGCGGCAACATATAAATGTACTCTAGATTGATATGGGTAACTCACATGCGAAATTTGGTAGAATTCCGTCCAATGGTTTCGGGGGTATTACAATAATTTTTTTACGTTTTCACCACCACTCCTCCCACACCTTGGCGTGGGTGGGGAGTGGTGGAGGGGGGGGGGCAGGAACAGATGTACATGTCATAATGTACTCCACATTATTATGGGTAATTCACATACCAAATTTGGTTGAGTTCTATCTAACGGTTTGAGAGGGGTTGCGTTACAAGTGATTTGACCGTTTGACGCCTCCCCAGTCCTTGGAGCGGGGCCAAATTTAAATGGCCTCTTGCACTCCGGAATCACATGGGTAACTCACATATTAAATTTGGTTGAGTTCTGTCTAACGGTTTCAGAGGAGTTGCATTACGAGTCTTTTGCCCTATTGACACCTGAACCGTCACCACCCACCCACCTTACTAAATGCAGGAGAGTTATTTTCAATGGATTCTCGGTCAAGCATGTTAATATATGTTATTTCAATGTCAGCCATAGAAAGATAAGCCCCATTTCGGGTATGTGTATCAACGCTGTGGATAATTTCAATCAAGCTTGCGATTTGCCTGGAGAGATCTTTCCAAGTGATTCTTTTATTTTCTGCATCTCGTAGAACTTGAAAGACATGCTTCCTCCAGCATGGCTTGTGATAATGAACATCAATTGCATGCTCATCACACGTGGAAAGCGAAGTGTTTAATATAGTAATTAAAGCTGTATCTTGCGATATTTCCAAAGCGTCTTATAGTGCTTTACCCGCATTATCTGTTCACAACTTGAATAACTGCTGACTATGATCGATGGTCTGGCAAAAGAAACACAGTTCCTTACGCAGTGGAACAGCTGATGAATGTGTAAACACAGATGATGAAGATGATGTCGATGGCTCATATACTGAGCTTTTCATTCCATGAGTCTTGGTAATGTAAGACCCGGTAGATAATGCATACCCCTTGCGATGTCGTACACGTCGTATTTCTGCCTTATTAGTGGCAGTAGATTAACAACCTCGATGCCAACCCGCTTTATGTGAAGATAAGACGCCCTCTGGAAAAATTCTTTTATGAATTTGAACGTATGCACAATCTTGTAACGTTGTTCTCTCTTCAACTGCTTGTAGCAAATTGCTAATGGGACTATTCTTGGATGCTGCACCATTGGCACTTTAACAGTAGCATCTGTCTGACACAAAATGCATAACGTCCAGTTTTTGTGGACCCCTGTGTTGTATCAGGCTGTTCCTTCCTCAGGGTTTACTCAATTTGAGGACAAAATAAATTAGTTTAACCTTTATTACAAACGATATTGCTGACAACAATTGATGTCTGATTATGATTATTGAAAATCCGTGAGAAGACGATCATTTGAACATTTTTTTTGCCAAGATATGTTTTCAGCTTACTTTCATGACCAAATTAGGAAATTACCCAGGACCATCAATTATGATAAAATTGTTACAATTGTTGGCATGAATGCGCTGGGCGGTTAACCAGTTTCACGTTGTTCACCATATGTATACTCTATCATAATATGTCTATTAATACACGAACTGGAGTGCTGTAGTAGTCTAGCAGCAACTTTTATGACACATTTCATTGATTTAATATAATCAGTGTATGAATATTCCACGTTTAATCGACTAAAATCACGTGGAAATATGATAATATAAAATATAATTTGCCAAGACGATTTGTAATGGTATACAAAGGCACGTAAACACCCTAATTTTGCAAAAAGAATTATCATTAGATATCAAAACGAAGCCAAGATTGTGGCTATTTTTGGCAATAAGACAAAGAGATTGAAACGACGAGGACTCAATTCGTGAAGTCTATATGTTAGTTGACAATGTTACTACGTAGAAAATAGGACATTGTCTGAACACGTAATGTGCTAGAAATAACTGTGTTAGATGCTAAAGAAAATTTCAACGGTATCATAAAAGGTGCACAATTTTCAGATGATGTCTGCGAATTACACATTAAATCGGTCAAATATGTCAAAGCAGCATTTCTTTTGTTTAAATGTTATTATAAATGTTGGTAATGCATTCATTGACCGAGAAAATATAGATATAGACATCAAATTGATGAATCTGGGCCATTTGGTTGCCGATATATCACGTTTCGGAGAATATGTCTGGCGGCCATTTTGAAATCCAAGATGGCCGCGATGAAGCCATTGGTGAAAATGCAAACAATGTTTTTTAGGGATTAGGACAACGAATGCTTTCTAAAATTATATAGTTTTACAAATTCCCAAAAAATGTTAACGAAAATACACAGTGCACCCTAATACACCGTTCTTCCGCGAGTACAGACTTGGTAGCTCGTGTATTAAGTTTGATAGATTGTTGGTTTGGTTGTTTGAATAAAATAACTTAATAATGTTCTATACATCTTGTATACAGTTTTATTTGTTGGTGATTTAACCTCGAAATTGATATCTATAGTACCGTGATAAAAGCAATATAGACTCATTTACGACGTAATGATTATGGGGTCATGCTCTACACAGCTTAACTGATTATGACGTCATATGCCGTCATTACTCTGAACATGTCCATTCCAACTGTAAGACATTCTCATTCTTTATGACAAATTCCCTACTACGTTGTATAGCTTTTGCAGCTGGACGATGGTGCAACTCGGGATTAATTATCAATTTCTCAATTCACTATCAAACGCACTAGCGTGCAGTTTAATCCCAACTTGAAATGTTTCTCCATTACCTTTCTATAAATGAATTCTATTTTCACGCAAACAGGTGATGAGAGAAGATGGTAGATATTATATGTATATAATCTATGCATTGTCCGGATAATAATAGCGTATAGATACAATATATGGATTTAGGTTAAACAGGAATGTTACATATTAGGTATTTACAACTCAGCCTTTCAATGGGCAGATGGAATATCGAAACCTTCTGCACTTTGCGGGCTGCTACGTACAATAATGCATTCAGTTATGATGATTAAGTATTCTTAGGCTGGGTGCAAAGAAAGTCTTTTGTGGGAGAAAAGTAAAGAAAAAATGTTTTTAAAATCTTTTAATCACCCCATAATATCTTAGACAAAATCCCCATGTGTGTGTTGTGAGGAACCCTTTTTTTAATCAATTCACCTTTCCCGAGTATGCACCCATCATATGACGTCATAATCATCTACGTGATGTGTATAATGACATCATAATGGATGACGTCATGACTGCTGTCGATAAATACGTCACGAACGCATATTTGAAGACGGTCTATGCGTTGTTGTACAAATTGTATGCCTTTACTATTTAATAAATATTATGTTGAATATTTTGAAACTAATTTGACTAGGCAGCAAAAGCGTCCAGTCAAATTAGTTACAAACTATTCAACAGCTTCCCCGTATAGTTTTCAGGAAATTGATAGCTAGAGCATTCGGGTATCGATCAATCCCAACACGGCGAGGTGTGGGTGGAGCTTAGCTAGTGATGGGCGGGGCATAGCTAAAAATTGAAAGGTCCATTGTTTCAAATATGGGACTTAGTCACACATGGGCATACGGTGTAAGTATAGGAAATGTGCCATTCCTGCGGTTCTAGTTGTGCTTTTATAATAACAATTGGTAGGCATTCATAAATAGTATTACTCTTTATTGACGTCATTCAAGAGTTGCACAACCAGACTATCTAATTAGCAGTACGAAGTATATACGCTTATTAAAGTAGACTATGTATGTAACTGCAATGGTGACTGTTGGCCTTGTACGTCTTGTTGTTGTGCGTGTTAATTTGGGTTGACGTTTTACAAGAAAATATTCTAGCTCTCAGTAAGTTATCTATAGTTAATATTAGCATAACATTATTGTTGTCTCACCGGATGAAATAATATAAACCATCTATGCTGAGTAACCGTGTTGGCACACATTGTTGCTGCTATGCTACTCCAGAGGATACATAATATGCAAATGGATCAAAGATATGGTTCATACCTGTACACAATAGAGATAATCCTAGAATTGCACGATGCGAATATAAGTATGGGTAGCCCGATTAGGTATGGTAAAATCACTATATACTATTCTTGTGCTTATTGGACGCACAAAATGAATGCTGATTAATCCAACTGTTCTGGAAATTTCACTGTGCCCTTCGTTTTGTGTGAGTTTTAGGATGTTAGCCCCGTGCCTTTTAAACAAATGCAACACGCCAATAGCAACTGATCGCAAAGTATGGCAATCTGTAGAAAGCAATGCGTCTTTTATTTAATAGGTCTAAAAATACCAAACCCGTATTGTGTTGCCATTGTATGAGATAGTATGCATTGCATAATAAATGGCCATTGGCATACTGATTTAACGGGAAAATAACCGCATTGACAAACATCAGTTTAATATGAGGGAAAATCTTACCTAGGCCTGGGCTAGAAGCGGATGGCACTAAGGCTGCGCGATATACCGATCTCACATCGTAAACCGGTTCAATATGATGACGGTTTGTACACCTCCGTAATCATGCTCAAACTGAAAAATCGAGTCTATTTAAATTTCCGGTTTAACCAATACTGATTAATCTTTTCTTACTTGTAAATATTGCAACTAAATCAGCCTCTACATTGGTCTTGAGATTTATCAATTTGCAGACATAAAGGAGTCAGTCCAGCTGTAAATCTTCAAAATAACATTCCTTAGTCTGCAACTTGACATTTTCCATGAGATAATTATAGTCTTGATGACCAAATTTGTCCATTAAAGGGTTAAAACACAGACGCAATTGAACATATAAACGTCAACATGTCCGTTATGTTCTGTTCCCACTAAATTGCTTATGATGAATGACAGGCTGTCTCTAAGCTTTTCAATATTTTGAAAGTAATGTGACTGCAAGATACAGATGTGGTTTGTAGCACAACATATTCAATCGCACGCGATAATATGTATCAAATTGTAAATGCTTGACTTTCTATTGGTCTTTCGTATCCAGTATTAACGTAATCTAATTGGGTATAAAATGATTACGTTCGTTAATTCGTGTGCGCATGATTGACGCTTGATCAGCGTGTATGCTAATGGATGAGGTGTAAGTAAGTCAGTTATCACAATTCTGTAAAAACACATAATTACATATATCTAAGAATAATTGTTCAAACATTCCTCTAATATAAACAGGTAGTCCATATCGCGAGTTCCAAGGGATTTTAAAATTAATGCAATTCAGATACAAAATAAACATGTTTATTGGTGCTGTATTTCTGAACGATGGGGGGGGGGGGTGTGTTATCACAACAAAGCTAACTAACCCACCTCGTGTTTGGACACCTTTTTAAAGCTCAGATCACAAGTTAACGACTACCTTGTTATCGTTATGTCAGTTCGCATTATAATAGCCTTAATTCAATAGACGTATGCTCTAACCACGCCGCCACCCCCGCCCCCTTCTAACGGGCCGAAATCACCATTACAGTGATGTCTCACCAATGTAAATGGTACGACTAGATGAACGTTTGCCATCTGAATGTTAAAATAAGAGTAATTGATTGAAAGTTCTTGCTGTCTGTGACACCAACAGTTTTCAACAAGCAGTCTAAAATCGTAGCGCATTAATTAACTGATTAACACAATTAAGATATATATACCGTTGTTCGACTCCGAATGATTAAACAAACGAGAAACCTCGTGCATTAGAATTAATCGATTGTAAATGGAACACATTGTATTATTGCTATTCCGTAAGAAGTTAGATTTAAACAATTACTGGCGTAATCGGAAACGAATGTTATAGGCATAAACCTTATTCCAGATGCTTATAGAGATATTAAAACTCGTAAGCGTGTATTTTGAGTTCCCGACAACACACGTGCACTTACTACATGTTTATCGAGAAACCCTTACATAGGCTTAAAATAATTGTTCCCACTTATTCTTGGCCCTACCCTACCCAATAAAACCGATATACGGTACAAACTGGTTTGAAAATTGACATCGTAACCGGTTTAGCATTATGGCATACCGCGCAGCTTTAGATGGGACGGTTGGAAGTAACGTACACCAACAAGCAAGATCTGCTGGCATAAGTGTGAATGATAACTTCCTCAAAGAAAAATAATATTTATTTTACATATTTCCTCAGCACACCGGAGAACTGTGTGCAGGTATATCGCCGCCACATGCTGTCTTTTCTGCAATATGTCACCCAATAGCACACAGCCAGACTTGAGGGAAATGTATGCACTTGGTAATTATGTTTTAAGGCTTCGGACACAAAACGTTTGCCTTATACTGCTTCGGATTGCTCCAGAGGATAAACTATATACACATGGATTAAGGATGCTGTTACGGTATGTACAATGTACCGAATAAACCAAAATTGGGAAATGCTGAGTCAAGAATGGATAACCCAGCACTGAGTGGTAGATGTTATGGAGAGCATAAAAAAGTGTAATAATTAATGGCACTGTTCTTGAACTGTCAATGTGACGTTGTTGTTGTGTAAGTTTGGGACGTCTGAATAGTTTGTAGATCTTTAGCAAATGTAACACGCTGATAGCGATTAATAGAAACGCATGGCAGAATATAGAAAGCATTACCTCGTTAATCGCATAGTTACCAGAAAGGCAAAAGATTCATAGTGTGTTACCATTGTACAAGACAGTGTGCATTGTATAATAAATAGCCATTGGTATTTTGAGTAAAAATGAACATAACCACATTGTCACACAGCACCTAGATATGAGGGAAAATGTTACCTTTGCCTGGGATAGAAACGGGTGGCAAAGTTGAAAATACCGCAAGCCAGCAAGGAATATCAGATGACACAAACTTGCATTATAACTTCCCGAAATAAAAATACTATTTATTTTACTTAGTGCCACACCACCTCTTGGGAGTCTGTTTGTTGGTATAAACCATGTGACTGCAATAGCTGTTGCGAAACATGTCATTCAATCCCATACAGACAAGCTTGCGAAAACTGTAAACACAGGTGACCTATATTTGCCTGGTTTGCAGAAATAAACCAAGATCAATGTATTAGCGGCAATTCCAATGCCATGTACGCTCAGCAGCAGATGCCTGGTGGCCCACTCCGGGATTGCTAGACAGGATGCCAAAAACCATAATTGTTGAACATCTAGCAGTGAATAATGTTCAGTAGAGTTTTTGTTCCAGGAGATTGCGATCTGAGTAACTCATTATTAAGTTCTTAATGCTATGTCTTACTTTAATCTTCTAGAAACGTCAGCGAATTTAGATTGTATATATGTTTTATATATTGATTTTAAGACGTTGATTTCACAATAGCTATTCATGTGGTTCGGTAGTTATACTTTCTGTTGTATTCGGTATACAATGGACCTTTCCATTTTTAGCTATGCCGCGCCCATCACTAGCTAAGCTCCACCCACACCCCGCCGTGTTTGGATTGATCGATACCAGAATGCCCTAGCTATCAATTTCCTGAAAACTATACAGGGAAGCTGTTGAATATTTTGTAACTAACATAGGCAGCAACAGCACCCAGACAAATTAGTTTCAAAATATTCAACAGAATATTTATTAAATAGTAAAAGCAAACAATTTGTACAACAGCCCATAGACCGTCGTCAAATATGCGTTCGTGACGTACTTATCGACGTCATTCACGACGTCATTCATTATGATGTCATTGTACATACCACGCAGTTCATTATGACGGCATATGATGGGTGGGTACTCTGGAAAGGTGAATTAGAGACACGGTGATCAATCGGCCATATTCTGAATACAATACAAATAACTGCACAACGAAGTAAAATTAAAACACTCGCGCAAATGAAAATTGATCAGCACTTATCGACGTGCATAGCATAGAAACGCGTTTGTCTATGTACCCCTACTTGATCAACCACAACAGATGTGTATAGCGTAGAGAAGCTTTCGCATAGTTAACCTACCACTTATGAGCCAGTTTGGAAGGTTACTGGAAGATGAACTTGTATCTCAACACGATAGTCAATCATCAGAAAATAAGCGAATCATAACTATTTGTGACAATTTATCGATGGTGTTCAGAAATATTCGCGTATAACACAGCGGCTCTGCGAACAGCTTTTAACCGTGCGTCAGCAGCGTCCTAAAGCGATAAAATGCTGCTTTTATCAATTAACGCTTTAGTTTATCAAGATTTCCCCCAGTAAATTGAAATATTTGCTTAGTGATATGACCATTTGTTGGCCAAGAGAAGCGAAGTGTTTATGTAAAGTTACCACTGGAATATAGAAAAAATAGTTTTTAAGGCATTTTGGACCGGCTTGTGGATTAGTGTTAATGATCATATAGATATTTGCTTAGTCAGTGCACACTTGCCGGACAAGAGCAGATTATTTTTTAAAATGTAACCGAGCCAGTCACTTTAGAGGTAAATCTTTAAAAATAGTCTTCTCTTGGCCGGCAAATAGACAGTTCTCAAGACTATTGCAGATACCTTCTTGGCCGGTTTTTCCACTACAACGACACGTTGACACAACAGGGCTTAATATCGCAGTGGCAGAGAATACGGTACCCAGGTGATATAAATATGTGTCGAATGTATATTATAGCAATAGATTTAATCCATTATGCTTTTTCGCAACTATCCTAACCATTGCTGGCACAGAGGAATGTGTATCTGACATTGTGCGCACAATATGCATAGAAACCCAACCTGTTTGATCTCATCAAAGCGCCATTACCCATTTGACATATTGTCTCAAGCGCATTGATATGTTTTCTTTGTTCTATGTATAGCAAGTTATTGATAATACAATCAATCTCTCATGATACCGATATGTGTAGCGTACTGAGGGATAGATAGACAATACTATTAGGTAGAGTTTACGCCCCTAGTAGAGTAGCTACTAGAGTTACTAGAGTAGCGCCTACACGGCTAGAGTACTTACTCGGGTACGTACTCGAGGCTACCCACCTATCAACAAGGGCAAGTCGAGTAGGTCATGTGTTTGCATTTAAATCAATGTAATTTAAACACGTGACCATTTACCCGAGGGTAACTGATTACATGCGGATCTACCCTAGAGTACGTACGAGAATTTTCGCCTAAACTCGCTACCAGAGACACACAATAAATTGGCCTTGATAACTCAGGTTACTGCGCTTATACTGGGACAATTCCGAGCTAATACGGCCCAGCATTGGTGCAATAGCGGTAACCTGTCCTATCATAGGTTTGGCGCTACACAGACCCCATACTGTACAGGTCCACCACTGAATGCACTGCAGTATGACGGGCACTGTGCATTCACATGTTTAATGTGCTGTGGTATTGCACGTGACGACCACACTCATTTCACCCTTGACATTTAAATGTATCTGCTTTAAGACACCGATACAGGAAGGATGTTGAATATCTTTTATAAACTGGAAGCTGTGATGTTTGTGCGTGTGCGTATGTGTCTGTGTATCTAGATGCGTGTGCGCGCACGTGGGTGAATGGGTATGTGTTTTCATGTGCATGCATGCGCTTGTACGCATGCCCTTGCGTGTGTACGTGCATGCATATCGGAGTGGGATTGCATTCCCTAAGGTTACATGGTGGAACATTATGTTATGGTGTACGATTTTTGCCAAAGAAAAGGTCCCACTAGCTAAGGTTCTGGATCATGCCGCTCTACTCAACAAAATGGCGGAAAGGTATGGTTCCACTGTACAGGATTGTTTTCCATAACATTCCATTGGCGGATATTTCGGTACACAAGCCTTGCGCACTGAAAGGAAACCGTTACAAACCGTTTTGCAAAATCTAAAAGCTATAACAATCTGCTATTTTAAGATTAATCACGTCATATTATTTATATACTGAAAACGCCGAATTTGCATGTGCAAACGTGTTCCCGTTTGAACGCAATGCTGGTGTCATTGATCGAGATTGTGAACTATTGTGCCCCTCTCAACCTGCTAGTTTCGCATAATGACACATTAAATAATATTCGGGAATATAGGCTACGACTGGCCGAGGTTGCTGAACCTGATGACGAAAATAAAGTACTGCTATTTCAAACGTAGAGACGAATAGTGTAATGGCCCTTTCCAAGTTTATCCATCGATTATCTGACGTCATATGACGTCATAATTAACTAAGTGACGTGTTAGCGTGTGGGAGGGAGGGAGGGAGGGAGGGAGAGAGAGGGAGAGAGGGAGGGAGGGAGGGGGGAGGGAGGGTCATTCCAGTGGTAAATTGGTTATCTTCGCTTGACCTCACGATTTCTGTAGAGGCCGGTTAATTACGTTTCTACCAAATCAGCAACCATATTGAGTACTGATCATTTCCACGTTATGTTGTGTCATCCCTATATTCGGCTCCATAATATGGGATGTGGCTGACAGCCGAAAACGCTGGTACATTTCAAACAATTGCCGCAAGCTGGTATTTTGGTGGAGGTTACTACATAGTATATAAGTCAATATGTGTTCGCGTTCACTGCAACCCCACCCCAATCAACCCCACCCACCACATCCGAAACCCGCCCATGCAATTATCTTGAGGAGTATTAATGTACAGACTAATACGAGACTATTTTCGAAAATGTATTACTGGAATTACTGGATCTGTAACTGACCCAGCCATTTCAATAGTGATTCTAAAGAGTCTTAGTCTGCTTATGGGCATTCAATAAACATATCTGTATTTTCCAGGTTAAACCTATCCAGTAACGGAATAAAGGTGCACTGTTGTGTAGAAGATTAAATATTTGGCTGCCAAAATGGATTACAACTCGTTTTGCTGTATACCACTCTGACAGCATGTGTCATTTATATTGAATATCAATGCATCTCCCACCAATAAGAACGCGATGACGCTAAGGACTCAAATTTGAAGATTTCAAACTACTACAGCCGCAAACTACTGTATATCACATCCGCTACTATCCCATGGCTGGCAAAGCTGGTCATACGCAATTTTATCGTATTTCTCATGTCAAGAACGGTACAAAATGTAATCTATGTGCCAATCTACGCGCCCTTTGTATTCACACTGCGCTGTTATCTATGGCACAAGCATAACCGTTCAAATACACGACTTATTCTATGATCTCATGAAATCATTTTTGTAATATGTCCTTCTATTGTCACATTTGGGGCTGTTAATCCCGCTCTTCGTGTTGTATTGTACTGATAGCTTATTGTATATAGATTCCATGTCATTCATATCCTGTCACATTCCCATATCTGTATCACGATTATCGGCTTTGTAATATCGCGTAAATGTAGAAGGGTCATCGCCAACATGTTGTCTCCTCAAGCGATAGAACGTGATGTCATGTAAGTGCCAATAGATTGTATGAGTAGTGTATTCTGCGGCTGTGGTAGTAGCAACATCATACAGCTGCAATCAGTCCTTCTTCGCGTTCGCCCATTATGTCTTGTCCTCAGCCGAAATCCTTAGCTTCCTCAGGTCCATTCTTGTCTTAAGTGTACCGAGGCCTGCTTTCTTGAGGTCCACCCGTAGCACGCTTAGCAGATTTATGCAATGCCGTCCTCTCATGGCTTTGTATTTGCTGGCTCCGAGTAGGACGAATGCCAATGCTCTCTGTGCTGGTGACTCTTCTGGCATCCTTAGCACATGGCCAAACATGGACCATATTTGCTGGGCGACTTTTACAGACAATGGCGACGTATTACACATCTTGTATAGTGCATCGGTGGAAATTATGCTGTCTGGCCATCGGTGTCCAGTGATGGTGCGTAGGTCTTTGCGGTGGCAGGCATCGAGCTTGTCTAGAGCTGCCTTTGGAGCTGCCCAGCTGTTACAGTTATTCAGCATCAAGGATACGCAGGTCGCATTGTATAAACGTAGCCTCTTTATTATGGGCATCTTTGATCTACGGAGATCTTCCAGAAGGACTGGAAAGCTATGTTCCCCATGATGCAGCATGCAAAAATGTCAGCAGTACTGCAAAGCAGTGAGCCATGGATTTAACTTTTCCTCCATGGTTCGTTCCCACGCAGTGGGTCGTCAATTTCTTTAGTTTCATGCTTTGTCGATAGGTATATGTGAGGTGAGTGAACTCTGTTTTGGATTCATTCATAAAGAGATTTTCAATTTTTAGTTTGCTTGCTGCAGCTATTAGGAGAAGTTCGTCAAGGGGTTTCTTTTCCTCGTCTATGAAGTCCACATCGTCGGCATATTCCATCTCTAGCAGCATGCCCAATATTGACACTGGGGGTGGGGTGGGGGTGGGGGGTTCGTCATGTGGAACTTTCCCGCACAGGTTTCAATGCGGCAGAGAGGTAGCAGGTGAAACGCACAGTAGGGATAGACCATCTCCCTGTGGGGAGCAGATTGATGTCTCAAATTCTACAGAATTCACTGACTTCACTCGTACTCTCAGCTTTGTGTCTGCAAGCAGTAGTCTCACTAGTTGTAGCTCACCTTCATTGCAACTGGCCTGGCCTAGTACACCTAGGATCTTTGAGCGTTTACTTGTGTCGAAGGCTCGTGACATGTCAATTCCCATTTTGTGGAAGTCCCAGTGTTTGGACATGACTACCGACACAAGCATGCGTTGAGCTCATACAATGTCTGCGCAGCTGCGTCCACGTTTGAAGCCACTTTGACATGATCCGGTGAAGTAATCGATCTTGTCTTGGATGCGGCATAGAGTAACACTGGATAGGATTTTCCGTATACTGGTGAGGAGCACAATATGCCGCAGATTGGCTGGGGGCCCAGGTGGCTTCTTGGGCTTGGATAGTGCGATAAGGGTGCCTTGGCCTACAGCGTAGATGGGAAGCTGGTGCATAAAAGCTGAATTGATTAGGTGTGTGATCGGTTTTGAGATAATGTCACTTGCATATTTGAATAGTTCATTGCTCATGCCATCCGGTCCAGATGCCCGCCCATTTTCAGGGCTTTAAGTGCCTTCTCAACTTCTGCTGTTTTAATTGGTGTTAGTAATGGAGTCTCCTGGGAACGGATGCAAGGCCTCATTATCGTTGACAGTGAACTGTTCCTTGAACCATTCTCAGATCGCCTCAGCTTTTCCCTTGTCAGTCTCGAGAAAGTGTCCTTCAGAGTTGTGTACGGTGAGTGGTGGTGTGCAGTCAGTAACGTTCAGGGCTAGGGCTGCCCGAAATATTTTGTGACAGTCATCCATGGTAGTGACGTCCTCTGCTAGGGAGTCTGCTGGTTGAATAGCAAGATCTTTTAAGCGTTCCCTAATGTGTCGCAGAATAATATTGTGCTCCCAGCGTAGTTTGGTGCGTTCTTCACTTTGGCCACTTTGATAGATGTGCAGCCGCAATGCTTTCTGCTCTGCTGACAGTTTTACTACTAAAGGGTATACAGTATACCTAGTTTGGTTGATTTTTAAGAACACCCATAGTGCTGGTAGCGAATGATGTCATAGCTTTCAAAAGTTTCGTTAGGGTTTCGTTTGCATCGGAGCTGACCTTGATGTAAGCTATCTACTTCCCGAGGGCTTTTTGTACGACATTTGCGCGTCAGTGTCGCGATGAGCTTGGTTAGGTTGTAAGTGACTCTACCCTCTGGCTTGGTATGGTGTTTATATATTAGGTAGAGATCGTTCGTCTGAAGGCGTGTAATGACTAGCTTATGGTCAGAATTGAGGGCTGTGCCTCAATACGAACGAGCGGTCCGGAGTAAGGGTTGTGCTTCTCCCTTGCATAGTATGAAGATTATTTGGTTGAAGACAGCTGTTGTAGCCTTAGACCCTTTTGGCGCATTGCGATCAGTAATGTATCCAGTCTATGTTGTCAGATGATGGCATGGGTGTTTGAAAGCCGTGTTTGTGACAAATAGGTCATTGGAACTAAGGAATGCCAATAGTGCATCTCCATTGCTGTTGCGTGTACCCCTCCATAGGATTCCATGCATAAGCAAAGTCTTGAACTTTTGTCCACAATTCCGAGTTTACCCAGCTTCGAGTTGAAATCTCCACACAAGAACAGTTGCCATCTAGCTGGGATTGTAACGGCGGAGCTCAGTTCTGCATAAAAGGAATCTAATATTGCTGGATTCTCTTTGGCTTTTTCGGTAGTTGGGCCCGAATTGCTTTGACAATTCGACACTTAGTGGTGGTGTGTTTTCGCGTAGGTATAGCCAGGTCGATGAATGCAACGCGATCGCTGACGTATCCAAAACTAATGATATGATCCAAGACCTTTGTCCGATTGCGAAGCCTAAGGCCCAGTATGTGGCCTGATTTTGCTCCATGAGCACTAGCTTCTGGCCTGGCTGTAGTTGCTGCTCTGAGTGTTTAGCTACTTTAGCCTCTTGAATGCATACAATATCGATGTTATTGTGTTCACAGTCTGCACCTGAGGTTTGCCTCTTTGATGTTGCACTCAGATCACGTACATTCCACGTAGCTATGCTAAGCTCCCGAGAAGATTGCGTCATCCGAGGATGTCGAGCACAGTTTCTTGTTTGAATAAGGTTAGACATGATCAGAGTTGCCTCTACATTCGGATGCCAGGCCGGAATCCTTGATGACTTAGTTTCCCAACACAGTTGGTACTTACGGAGGAGACCGGCGTGAAGGTGTCATCTTTCTTGCCAATACATTACATTCTTTAATATGTAATACGTATCTCATTGAATATTATGAAACTACTTTGTTTCGGAGTCGTTGCTGCCTATGGCAGCACCTACTTCCAGTCAATTTAATTTTAAGAAATGCAACAGGTTACCTCTATGATTGCTATTACACCACATTGATAAACAATAGATGGCACGGTACCTCTCTGAACGACCGCATATACCGAGGCAAACACACTAGGATTTTTCTGATAGGTTAAAAAGTAAATCATGGCAGCCATCATAGGCTGTAGAAATGTATCAACATTTAGCTACTAAAACCTGAATATCTTTCGTTGCCAGCATGATAAAAAGCTAAAATATCAATAATAAGTATGGGTGGCAAATTATATCACCTGAATGGGTAGAATAAGATAAGATGAGATTTCCTTTAACCTATCTAATTAAACTGACTGTTGTTTTGAAAGTAATTGCCAACAATCTTCCACATGCCTTATTCAATGGCCGTAGAGTGGGTATTGTGATACACCATGTATAGTATAGCATAGCGTATAGAATCTGTCTATACAGGACACAATATAATGCACTGCGCATGCTATAAATGTCACTGAAATTTATGACTCGTGATAAAGGATGTGTGAACCTAGCAGACAGGCGATTATTGTTTATCATCTACACCGTCTGTGATCCACACTGCTGGAGTTAGATAACTTTCGTTCAGTAAGAAAGCAGCACACGCCAGAATGTGGAAGCTACTTGTTGTCACCGTCGTGTGTCTGAATATGGTAAGTGTTGATTATCCTCCCCGTACTTGCGCGCAGGCGTACGGGGTGCGGTCACGTGAGCGTGCAAGCATGTGGGCGTGTGGTCGGGCGAGCATACAGGCGTGCGGTAGTATGAGCGTGCTGTGGACCGTGTTGGTGGGCTCCAAGGTGAATTAGCGCCTGAGTGCGTACCACTTTGCACTTTTTTTTAAATCTCAAGATAGGTTTCTACCTCAAACTTGCAGTTCAAAACTATGATCATGATTCCGATTTAAAAGCCTGGATAATCAAACGTCACAATTAAAAAAACACGCCACGTACTAGCTGACGTCACAAATAAAATGATGGCCCTTCTGACATGTCTCTCAATTTCCAGTGCGCCCCAACATGAAACCCTTGGAAAAAGTTGCCCTATGGGGGCAACAGCACCCAGGCAAATTAGTTTAAACATATTTAACAGCATGTTTATTAAATAATAAAGACATACATTTCGTACAACTACGCTTAGTCCGTCATACATTAAACGTTTGCATCGAACTTATCTACGCCATTCATGACGCCATTGTTCATGGCATCATCCTACACGTTCCATTGCATGGCTGTGTCGAATCCGTAACAATTCGTAACATTGTTAACCACCAGTAGCTACGCTCTACCCACACTTCGCCGTGTTGGGACTGATCGATTCCAGAATGCCTTGACTACCAATGTCCTGAAAACTATACAGTTGTTGAATATTTTGAAACAGAGGCAGCAACAGCATCCAGTCAAATTAGTTTCAAAATATTCGGCATCATGTTTCTTAAATAGCAAACACATACAATTCGTACACGTGTCGGACTATTAACTATAAAGGACGGGCTTAATTGAATTATTCATGACGTCAGGATTATGACGTCAGCATACACGTCGCGTAGTTGGTTATGCCGTCATATGATTGAGTGAGGAAATGGATTCATGAATTATTGCAATTCATGTCTAATTTGTTGACACTCGTGAGTGTATGCAATGCTATCTAACAATAGATACACCTTTCAAAATGTATTTTTTCGATATTTCAGGTACTTGGTGAGAACATCGTGCCACGACAAAGTAAGAATACGTACACAGCGTACACTTGATGAAATATTATATACTATTATTGTTCTACAAGAAATGGAAGAATCTAATCTGTTGTTCAAGTATATGACGTCATACTGCATCACTTCACATATATAGGCTTGGCTGCGTCACAATCAAAATGCATAATGAATTACGTAGCTAAGTCTGTCATGAACATTTAAAAGTCCATGGCAGATTTGTAAATGTCCATGACAAAAATAACTACGTCATTCAATGCGCAATTTGATCATGACGTCAGCCTACACGTGTACGCATTGTATGTCTTTGCTACCTAATAACCATTCTGTTGAATATGTTGATGCTAATTTGACTGAGCGCTGTTGCTGTCATAGGCAACGACAACACCGACCCAACTTAGTTTCAAAATATTCAACAGCTTACCTATTAGTTTTCCGGAAATTGCGGTTCGCGGAGTTATGTGATTTATCGATCACAAGGCGGGCAAATTGTTGGCGGAGCATAGCTAGAGATGGGCCGAGCATAGCTAGAGATGGAAGTGGCATAGCTAAACATGGGCGGAGCATAGCTAGAGATGGACGTGGCATAGCTAAACGTGGATTCATCAATTGGTATTATGTTTTCTGGAAATGGCTGTACGTCAGAATGTAAGGGGTTAGAGTATGCTTAGCGAGAGTATCAGTATGTATATATTCCTTTACAGGTGTAAAAGTTTTTCTAGCATTTCTAACTAAGCTCCGCCCATTTCTAGCCAAGCTCCGCCCCCACCCACCCACATGTTCACGCGTGATGGAGTCGAAACTTTCGAAAACTGCATATACAGAATCTAAATTTCAAGGGACGATTAACAGGTAAGCTCCTGAATTTTATAAACTTTTAAATTGGGGATGGTGTTGCCTATGACCCCAGCCAAATTAGATTCAAAACAGTCAACAGTGTCGTTATTAAATTGTTAATTCTTGACCGACATACAAATGGCAAACATCGGCATGTGACGTATTTGATTATGACATCATGTTCTTGAGAGACGGAGCCATACCTCCATTGTAATTAGTTGCCAAAGGATACACATAAGTTTAGATTTAATTGTACTCCTTATAGCATTAGAATATACAAGTGCAGAGAATACAATGTATATTTTCTAAGATCAAGCATAATACAATGTTATAAAACACGTTACGCACTCATGGCACTTACTTCGCATCTCTTGTGACGTAATCCCTATTACCTATTACATACCGATGGACTGATGTATATGTGTGATACCAATCCAGTGGAAATGGAAGAATCCTGTTTTAGCTATGCCCCGTCCATCACAATCTAAACTCCAGCCATACATTGCTGGCTTGGAATCGATCGATCCCTCTACTCTCTGAATCACGATTTCCGGACGACTATACTGTTAAGCTATTGGATATTTTGAAACTAATTTGACTAGGTGATGTTGCTGCCTATGGCAGCAACTGCGCCCAGTCAAATTAGTTTCAAAATATTCAACAGCATGTTTATTAAATAGTAAATACATACAGTTCGTACAGCAATGCTTAATCCGTCATAAATTAAGCGTTAGGGGCCGAACCCAGCTACATCATTCGTGGCATAGTTGATTACGACGCCATCATAGTATGGTCCGGTGACGCCATACTAAACACCGTGCCGTGTATGATGAATATACGACTGACTGAGAAATCTGATTCATGAAGGGAAACGCGTGTGTGGGCAAGAGTAGGCTGGTCTTTAATATGGGTACTGTACTCATATTTACACCATCCGTCATATAGATAAAACCTTCATTGGGCACCAACGTCATCTCGTATGGCAAGCTTTGCACTAATTATATCAGCTAGTCAATATACTGGCTTGCATTAAATGACTAATTAAATTAATATTCAATATTTGATCGTAGTAGTTGGAGAAATTGAAGCAGTGCGTCTGGTGGGAGGTAAAGATGCACGATCAGGGAGGTTAGAGGTCAGGTCACGTGGTGTCTGGGGATCTGTGTGCGATGACGGCTTTAATAACCGTGAGGCTAGAGTAGTATGTCGCTCCTTGGGTTTCACGTACGTATCAATAACCATGAGGTTAGAGTAGTATGTTGCTGCTTGGGTTTCACGTCGTATCAATAAGCATGAGGTTAGAGTAGTATGTTGCTGCTTGGGTTTCAAGTATAAATAACCATGAGGTTAGAGTAGTATGTTGCTGCTTGGGATGCATGTAAGTATCAATAACCATGAGGTTAGTGTAGTGTGTTGCTGCTTGGGTTTCATGTAAGTATCAATAACCACGAGGTTAGTGTAGTGTGTTGCTGCTTGGGTTGCATGTAAGTATCAGTAACCATGAGGTTAGAGTAGTATGTTGCTGCTTGGGTTTCATGTAAGTATCAGTCACCACGAGGTTAGAGTAGTGTGTTGCTGCTTGGGTTTTCATGTAAGTATCAATAACCATGATGTTATAGTAGTATGTTGCTGCTTGGGTTTCATGTACGTATCAATAACCATGAGGTTATAATAGTATGTTGCTGCTTGGGTTTTATGTAAATATCAATAACCATGAGGTTAGAGTAGTATGTCGCTGCTTGGGTTTCATGTAAGTATCAATAACCATGAGGTTATACTAGTATGTCGCTGCTTGGGGTTCATGTACGTATCAATAACCATGTGGTTATAGTAGTATGTCGCTGCATGGGTTTCATGTACGTATCAATAACCATGAGGTTAGAATAGTATGTCGCTGCTTGGGTTTTATGTAAATATCAATAACCATGAGGTTATACTTGTAGATCGCTGCTTGGGTTTCATGTAAGTATCAATAACCATGAGGTTATAGTAGTATGTCGCTGCTTGGGTTTCATGTACGTATCAATAAGCATGAGGTTATAGTAGTATGTCGCTGCTTGGGTGTCATGTAAGTATCGATAACATGGAGCCTAGAGCAGTTTGCCGCTCCTTAGGTTTTACGTAATTATCAATAACCGTAGTATATGCCGTTCCTTGGGTGTAGCGTAAACAATAATAAGCGCGAGGCAATTGTTGTATGACGCTTCTTGTGTTTCATGTACGTATCAATAACCATGAGGTTATAGTAGTATGTCGCTGCTTGGGTTTCATGTACGTATCAATAACCATGAGGTTATAGTAGTATGTCGCTGCATGGGTTTCATGTACGTATCAATAACCAAGAGGTTATAATAGTATGTCGCTGCTTGGGTTTTATGTAAATATCAATAACCATGAGGTTATAGTAGTATGTCGCTGCTTGGGGTTCATGTACTTATCAATAACCATGAGGTTATAGTAGTATGTCGCTGCTTGGGTTTCATGTATGTATCGATAACATGGAGCCTAGAGCAGTTTGCCGCTCCTTAGGTTTTACGTAATTATCAATAACCGTAGTATATGCCGTTCCTTGGGTGTAGCGTAAATAATAATAAGCGCGAGGCCATTGTTGTATGAAGCTTCTTGGGTTTCACTTAAGTATCAATGCATACAGCAATAACATACAGTCAGGAGGCAGCAGCTTGATGTAGTGACTAACACACAGGACTACTTAATTTGAGCTTCGGGTTCGCGCCTGAGCTGTGCTCTCGTCATCATTGGAAACATGAGAACTCAATTTCCTTCGCTCCTTGCCTCGTCCAAAACAGGAGTATTAAGTAGGACTAGTGTAACATCTGGGGGGAAAGTTACCAATAATATACTGAAATAGAACCAGCCTAGATATGGTGTGAATGGGGCCTGGAATCAGTGGAATCAGTAACTCGATAGACGCCAATTAAACCAATAACTTCTTCAATAACATATAGTCACTAACTATGCTGGTGTGGCTCGAGACACCTTTGTAAGCATGTCGAAATCGATTTTAACTCTTTGAAAACTAAATTCCCAGGATCCTGATTTCAAGGTAGTCATACACGTACTGGTTGACTATTTTGAAACTACTTTGACTGGGAGTTGCTGCTGCCCATGATAGCATCACTCACAATGGACCTTTCCGGTTTTAGCTATGCCCCGCCCATCTCTAGCTACGCTCCACCCACGCCTCGCTCGTGTTGGGATCGATCGATCTCTGAACACCCTTACTATCAATTAAAAAACTACACAGGTAAGCTGTTGAATATTTTGAAACTAATTTGACTGGGCACTGTTGTTGCCTAGCGTCCAGTCAAATTAGTTTCAAAATATTCAACAGCATGTTTATTTTATTGCGAAGAATTACAAAGACATACAATTGATACAACGTGTCGGACCACTTGAGATTTTATGACGGTCCATATGGAACCCTTTGTGGCGTAATGATTTGACGTCATCATGCACGCGCTGAGCTGATTATGACGTCATACGAGGTCATCTCATGGATGGATACTCTGGAAAGGTGAATTATATTAGTTTCAGAATATTCAACAGAATATTTATTAAATTTTAAATTCGCCAACGACACGTACAATGGACTTGCCCCGCCCATCTCTATCTAAGCTCGACGCACACCTCGTCCGCGTTGGGGTCGATCGATCTTTGAACTCTCTGACTATCAATTTCTAGAAAACTATACTGGTAAGTTGTTAAATATTCAACAGAATGTTTGTTTTATTAGATAGCAAAAACATACAATTCGTACAACGTGTCGAACTATTAAGCGTTAAAGGCTGCCTTAATCGAATCATTCATGACGTCATGATTGTGACGTCTGCATACACGTCGTGTAGTTGATTATGACCTCATATGATTGAGTGAGGAAATGGATTCATGAATTCATACACTTTAGTGACGGAGATTTTGAGTTTCATTACAAAACTACACCATCTTGAATTTGACGTCAGCTAATTACGTGGTTGCGACGTAAGATACGTGAGTGACAGATCAGACCCCTCAATTTGCGCAAAATAAAAGTCGTCGAAAGTGAAAGGGCATTTTTTGTGCTGTGCAATATGAGTCCACATATTTATTATGACGTGTGTTTGTGATCAATAAGGTGGTCAATTAAAATATGTTTTACTTTATCAGGAACATCAGCACGGGTGATGGAAATGCTGGAAGTGCTGTCACTTCACGCAGCTATTTCGGCGATGCTCCCCGTGGAATGAGTATTTTTCTTGACGAAGTCACGTGCCGAGGCAACGAATCATTCCTGAACGAATGTAATCATAGACCTATTGGAACTTCTAACTGCTTTCATTGGGAGAATGTTGGCATTTTCTGTAGTGAGTATCACTATATATAAAGAATGAAGAGATAGAGAGAGAGAGAGAGAGAGAGAGAGAGAGAGAGAGAGAGAGAGAGAGAGAGAGAGAGAGAGAGGGAGAGAGAGAGAGAGAGAGAGAGAGAGAGAGAGAGAGAGAGATGGAGGGCGAGATAGAAAGACAGAGAGAGAGAGAGAGCGAGAGAGAGAGAGAGAGAGAGAGAGAGAGTAGGTGACTGTTTCCATTTGCGAGATTATATACTTATGCAAGAAGTCTGCCGGCTCAGCCCAGTTTTTCGAAGCTAAGTGTTTAATCTTTGTTGTGTTAATTGTTGTTGCTTACTGTTATTAAATATTAAATATTAAATGTTTTTCAGGGTTTAAGTAAAATTAAGTAAATTAATTTAAATTAATTTAATTTAATTTTAATTACTTTAGTTAAATAGTTATTAGCTCCTTGCTTAATTATTAAATGTAACTAATTATACTAACATTGCTTTCCAGTCTTCGTAGTCCTAGATTGATTGATTGATTGATTGATGAGTGATTGTTTGATTGATACCCACTTAATAAATAAATAAATAAATAAATACATTAATAAATTAATAAATTAATAAATTAATTAATAAATAAATAAATGAATAAATAAATAAATAAATAAATAAATAAATAAATAAATAAATAAATAAATAAATAAATAAATAAATAAATAAATAAATAAATAAATAAATAAATAAATAAATAAATAAGTAAATAAATAAATTGATTAATTAATTAATTAATTAATTGATTAATTGATTGATTGATTGATTGATTGACTGACCGTCGACAAGAGAGTTCATAGGAGCCGCAATGGTAAAGGGTATAACAAACTTGGTCTCGCTAGTAACCCTCGTCACAATACTCACCAACACAAACCAACCAACCCAGCCATTGCTAGGCTAATCAAGGTATATTACCGCATCTTGCAATGCTTTCATCACGTGATGGTCCTCACGACGCACCTGGAAGGGGGCTCTCTTCCTAGGGGCATGGGCAACGCGGTTAATGAATTGAATCGGTTCTGCAAACCTGCTATGCCATGCACAGAGGTGGTTGACTCACTGGCTAAGGCCAATCTCGCACGGATAGATCCACTATTACAACAATGATGCACCGCTATGAATTCCAACTTGGGGCTTTGAGCGCCGAAATCGCTTCAGCCCAGAAATAGCCAGGTGTTGACCTTGAAGGTGTCCAAAATGTAGCTGTAGGTTGGGCTAAAAAAAATTATCTAACGCAAATTAGAAGAATATGATATTACTTCATTTTTCGAATTCATCAAACCAGTAGACACGAAATCAAAAGTTCAAAGGTCTCAGAACCCGCTGACACCAACAATTCCGCAGACTGTTGAGCCAACTACACGACCCCGACAGAACAAACGCCCTGGATCACCAGCAGAAATCTCACCCCCGCTGAAACGTTGGGATAGGAAACGCTCCCCAATAGCAGTAGTGGGTGGCCCATCAACATCTAGCTCTATTGGCACTTATGCTAACATATTTGCTTGTCTATCTCCACCGTCCATCCCACTGCCTGATGATACACCACCATCACGAAGTGCACAGTATAGTACTCAAATTGTCAACTGTATATCATCACCTACGGGATTTCCACCACTTGCTCCACGGTCTCTACAACTGCGGAAGAGAAACGGCAGCCGATACAACATCAACACGCCGCCTCCTTCCCCAGCATAGCCCAGCCTAGTTTCACACACACACCAGCCCAACCTAGCAATCGACCAAACATACAGGTTCATAACAACAAACCTGCATCATCGGATAAGACCACTTTCTGGAAATTCCGAGCTTAGACAACAGTCAATTGGTGTCTTCCTACAATATCAAAGAACGTTCTACTCTGGCTCATCCAATCTTAGTAAGATAAATCTGCCTCCCCACCCTGAGATGGATGTTGCCTGTTTTCCAGGGGCCAATTTGAATAAAGGCGCACATCAACCTGAGAAAATCATCAATATCATGTGGATTAATGTTAAAGATGCAAATCTGAACATCGTGAAATCACGATTGCAACTTTTGTCCAGCGACATCTGCCTGAAATTCCCTAAGGCACAACTATTCTTTGGCCTCCTAGACTATTCAAGCAAGCCAGACTATGCACAGCAAACAACCATCAGAGAGATAAACTCAGCAGACCTATCCTCTAGGTCCAGTATCAAAACGATACCAGCAATCCTTTAAGCCCAATTCAGAATGGGCTCTGAAATAATCACTGGACAGAGGAAATAGCAAACAAAATATACACCCACTGGCTGCATTGCGTAAATTTAAACTAAATTCGGGACAAGGTCATAATCACTCAGACACTGGTCTATGTATTAATATTGTTAACCTCACTGGCTCGACATTAAGTGAATCAGAAAGATTACGTCTAAATTACGGACTAACCTTTGTTCCAACACCTAAACCTAAAACTGGGCCAGCCGCACTACTGACTAAAGTACATGAGAAATTGAGGAATTTAAGCGCCACATTAAATTAGCAGACTTTTTGGTAATACTACAGGTGATTTTCTCTCTTTGGTAGACAAAACGGGCTGGGAACCGGAACTGGGACGTGTTGACCCAGCCATCAGTGACAGTATAAAACTCCCAAAAGATCGAATAGGCGGGCTAGTAGCCACGTCAGATAAGCAAAATATATCTGCACATGAACGCCAGGCACGAAAATGTTTACGCAACAATAATAATATTATCATCAAACCAGCAATTACGGGCTCGGCTACAGTAAAAATGGCAAAAGTACATACAGGAAGCTCAGAGACAGCTGAACAAGGTTAAGCAATATAAACAATTGGATGAACCTATTCGGCCACACAACTATCCCATATTTAATGAAATTCTCGAGGCATTACTAAAAAATGATAAGATCACTAAAAAACAATTTAAGTACTTGTCTGCCAAATATGATTCCAAGCCACGTACGTTTTACTTACTGTCTATAATTCACAAACCGATAAGCTCTTGGATAAATCCCATGACACCACCAGGTAGGCCGATTATTTCAGACTGCGGCTCTGAATCATACTGGATCAGCGAGTTTATCGATTATCGTCTACAGCCCATTGCTAATAGGTACCTGAGCTTTATAAAAAAACACTGAAGATTTCCCAGCAAAGCTGGCCCAAATCAAAATCCCACTGAATGCATTCCTAGTAACTCTAGATATAGATTCAGTGTACACAAACATTGATATTGAAAAGTGTATGAACTCGGTCCGACGGGCCTTTAAGAAATACCCAGATATTCAACGTCCTGATACAGAGATCGTGTCCCTATTAGCACTTAGTTTAAAAGGCAATGATTTTGAGTTCTATGGAGATATCTACCAACAGATTAGTGGTTGGGCCATAGACACACGTTTTAGCCCCAGTTTTGCAAATATCTACATGGCAGAATAGGAAGACGCAGTCCTTAAAAGGTGCAATAAAACCCTCTTATCTTTAACTGGTATCTGGATGACATCTTCTTAATTTGGCCACACTCGAAAGAAGACTTCACAGAATTCTTACTCAATCTAAATAGTCATGATCCCAATATCAATCTTAAGGCAGATATCAGTGATAGCTCAGATGACTTCTTAGACCTAACGGTCTACAAAGGCACCAAATGCAATGCATCCAGTTATTTAGATCATAAGGTGTATTTCAAGCCCACAGATTCACACCAGCTACTCCACAAAAAATCGGTTCACCCTCCACCACTTTCGAAGGACTAGTAAATCACAAATCATTCGATTTCATAGGAACTCTAGCGACAAAGAAGTCTAAACTCAGCACGTTCAACTTTATTTAATCCACTGAAAACAAGAGGCTACTCCACCCGCCAACTTCGGAAACCTTACAGAAGATAACATATAAACAATATAACACTACAGATCAGGCCACCACTAAGATTAGCCACAACCAACCTGCCCCGAGGAGGGGACACTCCAGAAAATGTGGACAAACTATGTGTAAATTAGACACATTTCTCCCGAACCTTTAAAAAGCTTTACTAGCTTCCAAGCAAAATACAAGTTCCAAATTCAATCATGCCTTGATTGCGACACAGAAAATGTAATTTACTTACCATCATGCAGGCTGTGTCAGAAGCAATATGTAGGGCAGACAAAAGGTCCATTCAGAGTGGTACCACTAGGCATATATCCGACATAAACATGAATGAGAACACTAGTGTAGCTGAGCATGGTGATCTGCCAGACCATCTTATCCATCCCGATTTTGGAAATCTTACCAATTGAACAGACGACAATTTTAGATACAGAAGAAAAAACGGAAACATGCCGACTTCTCAGAGAATCATTCTGGATTAAATGTCTGCAGACAAAATGGCCTTGTGGCCTAAATGTAGACTCAGGCTTATCAGATAGAAGGGTGGGGGTGGGTGGTAATGCCTTTTGTCCTAACATACAATAGGAAAAATGGTGAAGTTGCGAAATTTTTCAAGAGTAATACAATACATTACACACCAAATTACGTGAACCCTTTGGCTCCAGACCTGTCATTGCCTTTAAGAAAAACTCTAATCTCCTCAGCCTCCTAGTGAGAGCAAAACTATGTAAAGATCAACAATTAAAATACAGTGGAACCTGTCTATAGAGACCACTTTAAGCTAAGTCAAAGAGAAGTCGCTAAAGGAATCTGTTCATTTAGTATTGTCAATTAATACAGTTGGTGGCATTTGAGTCTACAGAGTGGTGGCCCTTCAAGACACGTGGTGGTACAACCGCTCATCTTCGAGATCCACCACACTCTGATCCCACAGGCAGGTGGCAGCTATGGACAGGCTGAACTGTAGACAGAAGAAAACTATTGTGTTGCGCTAAATATAAACTACATAGCATACACTATATTAGAACAAAGCTAATATAAGCGATGATTGAGACAAAATCAACAAACGCGCCAAGAAATAAAATTACTACTACTACTGCTGCTGCTGCTGCTACTACTACTACTACTACTACTACTACTACTACTATTACTACTACTACTACTACTACTACTACTACTACTACTACTACTACTACTACTACTACTACTACTACTACTACTACTACTAATAATAATAATACTACTAATACTACTACTACTACTACTACTACTACTACTACTACTACTACTACTACTACTACTACTACTACTACTACTACTACTACTACTACCACTACTACTACTACTACTTTTTATTGATAACACTATCAATGGATCGTGCGGAAAACCTTTCATATCCAAACATATATAAAAGACTGACGTACAAATCATACAACATACAAACAGTAAATAAACGGCAAGTGAAAAGGAAAAACGTAATCCATCTGTCTTTCAGTATAATAAAATACTTCAACATAGCTGCTCAATAAATATACATATTTAACTCTTGAAAACTCTAAGGGACAAATACGAAAGAAATCATTTTTATTTTAATAAATATTCTTTTGAATATGTTGAAACACATCTAATTGGGAGTCGTTCCTTTATATGGCAGCACCGGGTTCCAGGCCAACCAGTTTCAAAACATCCAACAGCTTACATGTACGATTGCCCAGAACGTGAGATTCGTGGAAGTCTGGGTTCAAAGGATTAAATGTTACTTAACATGGAAAATCTAATTACATATTTATCAGTCTTTCAGTCCTAATAGTAATTTTGAAATATATGTTCTGTCAAAGTAGGTATATACTAATAAAATAAACGCCATATGTTCATTATTATGACCAAATTAAACATCTAGTCTGCTCTATTCTGACTAGATCAGGGTAATCCTTTATATAGCCAACAAAGCACGAGCATTTAAACGCAAATACGTTGCCAGCAATGCGGCGCGCAATAGTAATATCTCCATGGCATTTTAATATTTCTCTTTACTTTTTGAGAGAGATTCTAAAATTATCCGGGATTGTGCATTGCCAAACAATGGCAACACTCGCTGCTCTTTTATAACGAGCTTAGCTACAATGATAAGGCGGTTCCAAAATATAATACAGCAGTTACATCATGCACTACGGAGCAGCACTGTTTCCAAATGTTCCGACTTCCGATGCTTAAGCAGACTAACACAATAACGTTATTATTCATTTGCAAGGTGGTGAAATAAAATATTGTGTGGTGTTATGTCCGATGTAGGAACACCGAGATCTGATAAAATCCTACTTACATACACCCAGAACTGAGCTACCACATGGCATTCAACGAATAGATGTACACATGTTTCCTCAGAGCTTACACAGAAAACGCACGTATTATTATCTTCCGCGCACAGTTTTGCTTTTGTTATGAGATGTTTAACCCACAGTTTCCTGTGTATTAGTCTCCAAACTACATCTCTTGTCTGATTGGGAATATTCGGTAAATGTATGCTTTTCCATGTTATCCCCAGTTCGGCATATTATAACCATGCTGCTCCCATGCATAAATAGCTCTTGGAGGTGTAGCATGTAGTTCCCTAAGGAGATTATCTGCTGCTTACTGCCATGCTGCAGGAAAATTCCTTATCATTACTTGTGAATTTTAGTTTAGCTTCTCATCAATAAAATCAGCACTGTATAGAGAGCACCAAGCTTTTGGTATAGCTTCTTGTATGCGAGCTAACAGACGCGTGGCATCTATTGGTCGAAGAGCAGTAACATAGCAAATCTCAGCTACTGATTTCCATTCCCTCCTAATATGGTAAAAAATGTCACATACATATTTAATGCTTTTCCCTGCCATTGATTGATAGTACATAGCTTTGCCTTGGTGGGTGATGTGATTATTGCCCCATACCTCCAATTGTAAAACATCTTCCCAGTGTAGTGGTACATCGTCAACTTTAACAAACGCATCAAACCCAGTTTTTAGCTCGAGAAAATGCGGACGAACTCGCATATAATTCCGGGGGCGGATCTTTGGCACAAAAAAGCTTTTGGTTGAGAAAGGCATTATGAAGCTTTCTATTAGCGAACTTGATATATTTGTCCATTGAATAGCAAAATGAACTAATGCATTTGAAAGTTTGAAACGCACATGCTCTTCATTTTAACAAGGTTAAGCCCGCCATGAATTAAATTATTCATGCAACCATCCTGTGATACAAGATATGCCTTACCTTCCTATACAAATTCTCTGAGCATTCTATTTATTTCACATTCGACATATATTAGATATAGATGCCCACACATGTCGAATGTGAAATAAATAGAATGCTCCAATAATTTTTATGGGAGGGTAAGGCATATCTTGTCTCAACCAAAATGTCTGGTAGAATTCCATCACCTCCTGGAGCTTTGCCGCCCTTGATATGTTTTAGAGAAGTGGTCAGATCAGCTAGTGTTAATGGGAGCTCACGGAATTCCGTGCTCGATTTTGAGAATGCATTTTTGACGTTGGCTAGCCTCACAGATGACTTTATATCATTACTATTATAAAATTTATATAACATCTGATAAAAGTTTCTACCGTTTCCATAATTTCCTTTTGCGTAGAGCAATTTTGGTTGTTGTTGTTGTTGTTGTTGTTGTTGTTGTTGTTGTTGTTGTTGTTGTTTAAACTCCCAATTAATTTCTCAACTCCTCTAGATTGTTCTAGCCCATAAAAGTATTTCGTTGGTTTCTCTCCTTCGATATACAGTTATGTTCTGCTCCTAGTTATTGCACCTTCAACCCTATATCTATCTATTGCGTAATCTTTGCTTTTATATCACTTAACCGTTCACTATGCTGACTATTACCATTCACAACCTACGTAGGAGAAACAGAGAACGTTCAAGTGCTTTCTTCTCCTTGCGCATCATTCGCGCTTTCCCAATGGCATATTGTTTTGAAATGTGGACATATCCAACTTTTACATCTTCCCACCATGTTATTAAATTGTCATAGGAATTTTTGTTTCGAAGCTTATGTTGCCAAAAACTTTTAACACAAGTTAGACATTTAGATTCATTTAACAGCGAATTATTGATTTTCCAAAAGCCAGGTCCGCGTTTAACCCGGTCGGCATTATCCAGCGTAATGTAAAACATGTCATGGTCAGAGAACGCAATGAGATACATACCCGCATTTACCAGATTCCCTTTCAATGTTCTTTGAATATAAATTCGATCAATCCTAGATGCAAGTTGGCCGTTATTTGAATGCCATGTGAAATCACGACCCTCTGGATTTAATATTCGATAACTATCCAGTAAATGTTCTGCATCACTTATAGCTTTACGTCTGCCATGGAATGTGTCACCATAGCTACAAAGTGAAATTCTGTCTCGCGTCCCATCCGTAACACAGTTAAAATCACCACCCAAGATAATGTTGTCATCATTATCATTAAGAATGAGTGATATATTGGACAAGAATGCATATCTTTCAAAATACAATGCCGGTGCATTGACTAAAACTAAGGTGTAAGTTGACCATGCTATGTCGATTACAACTTTAGCCCACCGCCCATTGTTATCAGATGAAGAAGAAATGATATTTATCCAGATGAGGCATTTTGGGAGAAACAAAATTGCAACACATACACTCAGTTCATTGGCAACAGAGTAATAGAGTTCTCCATTCGTCAAACACCTGAACCTTTCAATAACATCTATATCTTGTAGTTGTGTCTCCCGCAGCATAATAATGCCAACATGTCTTGCCTTTAATTCATATAATAATGTATGTTGTTTTATTTCGTTATTTAAACCTCTGCAATGTAATGTGCAAATTAACATAAAAAATATTTTAAAACATAAATTTAAATTCGCCATATTTTAATTTGATTTGTTTTTCTTGCTCAATTACGTTTTTCGCCCATTTACCAATCTTTTCATTGAATTCTGAGGTGTTTAATTCAATTACTATCAGATGCTGATATTTTGATACATCAGAATGATTGCGTAACTGACGATAGCGCACACCCTTCTTTGTTATGTATGGGATCAATACCTGCCCTGTTTCAGAGCGGTACATAACCATTTCAGCATTTTGAGAACTCTGTGTACTGACCGATATATCCGAATCAGCAACCAGATGCGCTAGCATCATAATCATATGACATATCATGAACAGTGGCTTCACCAACATCAGAATCTGAACTTGAGTCATCCTTTTGTCGCTTAAGACTATTTTCTGTCTTGCGAGGAATGCTGGAACTGGTGCTTGTCAATTCTTTGCTGGTTCCAACAGCAATATCTGATTTACCTTCCACGCCTTTCAAGGTAACAGTCGGAGAGGCCTGATCTAGTATTGCATTATCAGCGCTTTCAGTGGATGTGATCTGAATCTTGGTTGCCCTAGTTGTAGACCTTCTGAATCAGATGTTAAACTAACATTCTTAGCCATTGGTACAGGAGTTTGTCTCACGTTCGCCCTCAAAACCTCAATAGAATCTGCTATGTCTACTACGACATGATTGGCTGGTTTATGAACATCAGCTGCAGTAGCCGTTTTGTGAACGGCAGCTACATCAGCCGATCCCGGCTCCTGGTGATTCGTAGGCTCTGAAGCAATTCTAGTTTGATCCGTTGTTGCTTCCTTACATCGCCATTTATAATGATCAGCTGACCGGCAAATTAAGCATTTGTCATTATGCGGGTATGCGCTAGCTAGGTTGTCAGTACTGGTACAAATGCGACATGTCTTGATCTGGCCCCTGTACCATAAAGGCAGACAGAAAGTATTGTCAATTGAGAGCGTACTTGGAAGAGGTTTTGAAATATCCTTCATCCACACTCGTCTAACTCCATTGTCTAGAGATCCGTCAAAATGTGGTACGTCTCATTCTCGATTGAAACTATTAGACCATATTTGGCCATTTCTGCGCTAATTCGTTCATTATGTATTTCTAATGGCGCCTTTCACTTTAATTAGCAGTTTATCTGAATCTATTTCCTGTACCTTACATATTACTCAATTGACAATCAGTCCATTCTCCAATATTTCTTTAATTCCCGCATTGCATACCGTAACATGCCACACTGGCCTGCTTATATTAATCAGGCCCTTTAACACCTTGGGACCCGAACCAACACCCTCTTTCAGGCCATGATAAAGGTCAATGGCCCCCACACTCCACCCACCAGCCGTCATCCAAAGGCTCAATTCCTGTTTATATTTGCTAGACATGCTTTAACGGACCGTGAAATGGGAAAAATCCCGACAACAATAGGACAGAAAAAGCAATACACAACAGAGGAGGCCGGCTGAAATGGTCACGGCAGTGATAAATACGTTACTGCAGCCTGAAAAAAACGACTCACAACAAAACGTACAAAATTAAATATAACTAAACTAACGTATATACACTTATACAACAACAGGACAAAAATTAAGCATAGGTGAGTAGTAGAATCCGTCTAAAATCGACGTAGTTAGCCGAGCCAAAAGTCAGCATGCACTATGCTTGACTACTACTACTACTACTACTACTACTACTACTACTACTACTACTACTACTACTACTACTACTACTACTACTACTACTACTACTACTACTACTACTACTACTACTATTATTACTACTACTACTACTACTACTACTACTACTACTACTACTACTACTACTACTACTACATATGACCACTACTACTACTACTATTACTACTAATTCTTGTCTATGATATTTTAGTTGAATTGATTCTCACTGCAGTTAGTAATTCATGAATCTAGTCAACTCTATGGCGTCATACTCAACTACGCGAGGTGTAGGTTGACGTCATAATGAATTACGTCATGAATGACTCGATTTAGTCTGTCTTAAACGATTAATAGTTCGTCAGGGTTTACGAATTGTATGCCTGTACTATTTAATAAACATGCCGCTGAATATGTTGAAGCTAATTTGACTGGACAGTAACAGCACCCAGTCAGATTGGATTCGAAATATTCAACAGCATACCTGTGAAATGGAGGTTAAGAGAGGGCATGGATCGATTGATCCCAACACGGACAAATCGTGAGATGGACGTAGCTAAAACTGGATTCCTCCATTGCATTAACAATTAAGAGAACATCTCTAATATCATTGGAGGATCATCCATCTGAGAATCATCAATGCAGGTTTCAGGCATAATCCATTATCAACGTTTCCGTACAATATGGTGGTTAGTTAGTCAAATATGAAGACCCCCATTATTAGCTACACGTGGTTTGGTTGGTGTACAGGCTAGTATCACCTACGCAAACTGGATATTTCTCAAACAAAGCGATGACCACGTTTTCATTGTTTGAACAGTTCATACAAGCCTGTACAGCACATATTTGTATAACACATTTATAACCTACCAGAGCGAGAGATACCCACACATTAAAGCTGTCATGATGTACAAAAAAACAGCAGCTAACGTTAATGTGGTGGTGGTGTTCGTGGAGATGGCCTCATTGTGTTGGCGTTGTTAGTGAGAGTGGTGAGGTGGTGATTTTGGTGGTGGTTGCACTAGTTGTGGCCGTGATGGTAATGGTGATGATGATGATGGTGGCTGTTGTTTGCGGCATCGTTCAGTAGTGTTCCATACAAAATTAAGTGTCCATTCCACCCACCCCCATTCATTGAGCCATTGATTGATTGATTAACTCATTGATTCATTGACTAATAAGAATATTAGCAGCTGTATACAATTACCCCAATCCCTGCTACAAAAAAGGAACCCCGGCCAGTGACGTAGTCTCATAATGACGTAGGGTGTGCCAATGGAGACCGACAAGAAGGTACGTGAAGATATATTATTTTTAAGAAATAGAACCTGAATTTTATTAGTTTGTGAATAATTGTTCTTCAATTATAGCCTTGAGTATGTGTATAAACATATCGTTATCATTCTTACGTCTTCAGTGGTGGAGAAAGTGTGGTTGCCAGGACAATGTTCTACCCTACATTGTGTCCATGCTTCCTACACTGTAGGCTGCTTACGCGCGTACTATCCTATATTTACCATTATCAGTAAGAGTTTACTTAGTGCATAGTTGCTGTGTGTACGATTTGTATGCAATATCGAAGGGATCTGTCATTGAAAATTGTACATAGAGGACTGGCTACGTGGCTGACATTTTCCCCAATAAGACACTATGCACTGCGTTGCACTACTTTTTTTTGTTTGGTGGCACGATCAATGGATCGTGTGGAAATCCATAGTACCCAAAAATATACTGACTGAAATGAACATTATACATAGGATAAATCAAGAGAACAAACGAGTATATCAGTCATATGTATAAATAAACAATAAATATATGATGGGCAAACTATTAATCTAAAAAAATCAAAACAGCTTGATGTTTCCCTTTAAAAATTCCAAGCTACTAGCCCAATAACATTCCATTAAAATTATAAATGCTCACGCGAGCATAGGCTGAGAAATAACACAGCGACCAGACATATTTTAGACACACAGTCAATCGGGAACAAATTAATCTATAATCAACGCCCGCACAGGACAATCTATAAATGTAAATGCTAAGTGATTACACTGAGTGCAGTGAAGTGAAAATGCAACCTACATAGTTGAAGAGGGTTGAAACTCAACAAACGATTTATAACATTACAATTTACTTTGAAATAGAGATTCCGTAATTATCCCGGTATAAACACAATCATGTGTATACAGGCTAAGTATTTACAATCTATTATTAGGAAACAGCTTAGATTGAATGTTAAATTAATTTTAGTCGAATGCAATTTACTTCGGGATTCAGATTCTAAAATTACCCCGGAAAAAACATTAGTAATAAAAACATTGGTATATAAATCACCTATTTATTTAACTATCAAAAACAATATGGATTAACCTGTTCCAGTGACCACCTGAATTTTGGTACACATTTTAACACTTTCAGAGCAAAGGCTCCACGATTGTTTGGTTACATTCATATCTGAATAGCTGTGAGAATTGGAGCATATGTGTTTGCTGAAGCCGTTACTACGTGAAGCAGATGTTGTTGCTTCACACAGCAACCTACCAAACACACGCACCGAAATCCACTGTTACTGCATATGTATAATCAAATAATAATTCCAGCCAATATAATTATAAGGGCTACACACAGGATTGTGGTTCAAAGTTAACCAACGAATGATATCCACATATTAATACACAAGACACATATTAAAAATGTTGCTACAATAATAAAAAACCTATTAACACATATGTGAATTAAAATAAACCAGAATGCGCCAAAACATACGTCTTACTAGTCAAGGCGCTTTTTTTAATGACAAGATTCTCATTCTTAAGACATACTAGGTCGCCTCTGCACCATATATTTCTAAAGGTTTCTAACTTCCGACTGTTTATATATTTATAAAATTCCCCCCTTCAGCAATCCATCAAATAACGCATTAAATGGCTTCAAATAATCCAAAGTAGGGCAAATGTTGCTATCATATATAAATGAACAAGCGTGCTTCCAAATACTCCAAACACAAATGCTTAAGCAGCAAATAGTGATTGTCTTATCATTCTTCAACATGCCATTTCCTAATTCTTAATTGTGCGAGTGGTTAGATCAGTTCTAGGCACACAGAGATGTGATAATGCTTTCTCTACATATACCCAGAATTTACAGGACAACCAGTGAAAGATGCACTAACGTTTCTTCCGAATTTGTGCAAAATACACAGCCGTTCTCTTCCTCGGTACACATGTTTGCCTTACTCATACGGCGTTTTACCCAAAGTCTCCGGTGAATTAAGCGCCAGACTAAATTTTTTGCCTGGTTCGGTAAATTTGGCAAATGTACGTTGTTCCATACCATTTCCCAATCTGTAATATCGTATCCATGCCGCTCCCAGGACACTATACATTTTGGAAGGCTAAGCTTGGGTTGTCTCAGCAATGAATACCAATTCCTAGCTGTCATGTGACAAGAAAATTACTACAACTACTACAACAACTACTACTACTACTACTACTACTACTACTACTACTACTACTACTACTACTACTACTACTACTACTACTACTACTACTACTACTACCACTACTACAACTACTAGTACTACTACTACTACCACTACTACTACTACTACCACTACTACTACTACTACTACTACTACTACTACTACTACTACTACTACTACTACTACTACTACTACTACTACTACTACTACAACTACTACGACGACGACGACGACGACGACGACGACTACTACTACTACTACTACCACAACCAAAACCACCACTACCGTTATCGGTAATACCACAGCTTGAGACAAACCGCTATTCTGCCTCATGATAGTAAATTTCTGCTTTGCAATCAGCAGCACCAGTGGACATATCGTATCTTCAAGAGATTTTTTCCATCTCGCTGACCGTCGAATTCCCATTCTACTTGAAAATCTCATGTGTCATGGTAATGAGACATCGCTGAATGACTGTGAGCGCCGACTGTTCGTTGATAACCCCATAAATACACTGACTGATCATCTTCATGATGTCGGGGTGGTCTGTGGTGAGTAAGCTAATGGACTTTTCCAGTTTTAGCTATGCCCCGCCAATCTCTATCTAAGCTCCACCCATTCCAAGCTTGTGTTTATATGGATCAATCTCTGAACTCCCTGACTATCAATTTCCAGAAAACTATGCATGTAAGATATTGGATATTTTGGAATTAATTTGACTGGACGCTGTTGCTGCCTATGGCAGTGCCCAGTCAAACTCGTTTCAAAATATTCGGCAGAATGTTTATTAACCCCTACTGTGTTAACTTGTGGTTATAATGGTAACACAGCCTCTGCAGTAGTCTTGACGTCTGTCTATTCGCAGGTCAAGAGAGGACTATTTTTATTTTAATGAACCACACGATTGACTGGCTCGGTGCCCCAGAAATAGGTTGCTAACGCCGTGGTGGTAGTGAGGATCTACAAAATGCACCAACGGCATGCGTCATATATACACCTGTGCAAAAGTTAAGCACCAGCAAAAACAATAGAACGTAAAAACATGATGGTACAACTAGGCTGCCATACTTTTTGTCCCCGCGTTAGCTGACATAATTCCAAGTACGAAATGCACATGCATGCATGACTTCACGCCGCTTGATGTCCGTGCGTGGCGGGAAACAGCACACGTGTTCAGTTATGTAAAAGTCCAGTTTGAGGTGTAGAACATTACATACAGATTTAGGCGACAAGATTAGGAATTTTGTGTTCATGACCGTGGTTTATTTGTACAGAGAGAATTAGCTCTTGATTGTGAACCGCTATGGCAAGACGAAGGTTAAGTGATCGTGTGAAATGGCAAATCATAGGCATGCATACCACTGGTATGTCATGCAGAGAGATTGGCAGACAGCTGAACATTAACCATACTGTAATCAGTCGCTTGATTGCAAAACATGGGCAAACTAACGAGGTGAAGGACAGGCCTAGATCTGGAAGACCGAAGAAGACTACTGCCCGTGATGATCGAGCCCTAGTACGCCTTGTTAGGAGATCTCCATTCACCAACAGCAGAGTGCTCAGCCAGCAATGGGAAACGCGCAATAGAGTGTCAATGTCTACCGTCAAAAGGAGACTGTATGCTGCTGGCATGAAAGCTAGGGGACCTGTCAGACGTCCTCTCCTCACTGCACACCACAAAGAGGGGCGTCTGAGGTGGTGTAACGAAAGAAGACACTGGAACATGAGATCCTGGAGACGGGTACACTGGTCCGATGAAAGTCGGTACCTGCTTCATGCCACACATGGTCGAACTCGTGTATGGAGGTACAGACGCACGGCGTACGACCAACGTAACATCATGGAAGAAGTTCCATTTGGTGGAGGTTCCGTTATGATATGGGGGTGCATCTCATTTGATTGTAAGCTGGATCTGTTGACTGTACCTGGAACACTAAATGGACAAAGATATCAAGATTCCATACTGGATGGAGTTGTGGTCCCTCATTTTGTAAATCATGCACCTGGAACCCACCCTATATTCATGGATGACAACGCCCGACCACATCGTGCTAGAGCTGTGCATGAATACCTCCGCCAGAATGCCATCGCCACCCTACCATGGCCAGCAAGGAGCCCTGACATGAACCCTATTGAGCATATCTGGGACATTCTGGGAAACATGGTGAGAAGGAGGGATCCTCCTGTGCAGAACCTACAGGAATTAACAGACGCACTCCATCTTGAATGGCAACGAATACCACAATGGCGTATCAGTCGGTTGGTGACCAGCATGAGACGGCGTGTCCAGGCCGTCATCCAGGCACAAGGTGGATATACCCGGTATTAATAATGACAGTCTCAAACTCGTGCACAGATGTTAAACTTCGTTTTCAGACACCATTAATGACAATCTAGCCACGTGTGTCAACTGTAGGGCAATAGTTGTCAGTTGTGTCAAGGTAACCATATTCAGGCCACGTTTTCAAGTTCAAACAAAAACATACAGTGTTTCCCCACCATCATAATCAGCATTCCTCTAGTTGCATTATTACCTCTTGCACTAAGATGGATGGGTACATAAATGTGTATGCTATTGCTTTCTTCATAGCACATGAATATACCCTCGCATGTGCGTAAAAATAGGGTGGTGCTTAACTTTTGCACATGTGTATATATCCTCTGGTAACTTAGCTCCGACTACTGGCCTTCCCGTGGCTGGGATGTTTTCACCAACGGTGGAGGTTCGGCAGGCGATTATCTAGCGCCTCAAAACCGGACTTCTCTGTGTAGATGGAACTCATTAACCAAGGTAGGCCAATTCATGTAGGGGATGTTAAACCCTGATTTCCCAGGGCGGAGTAACCCTGTCAAAGACCTCGAGTGCTGAAGTCGGAGACACTGGGATGTACGGCGCGCTCTAATAAATCACTGCACCGCGCACCTAATGCTATATTGGAAACATAATTGATACAAATGGTGCTAGCCCTGTGGGGATTCTCCTGGCAAGGACAGCACCGGGCTCCATGCCTCGAAGGAGCCCTCCCTCAGCTAAAAGTTGTACGGAAGCCTTGGAGACCTGCAGAAAACAGCCCTATTTTATCTCAAATGCTGACCTCCCTGGTATAAGAGAGCGAACAAAGAAGAAAACGATTGGCTCGCTCATTCCAGTGGTAAACTTTAAAAAATAATCGTCCTTTGGCCTGCAAATGTACTCTGACTAAGCACACATTTAGATTTCCTAGACGATTAACCCTATAATCGCCAAGCCGCTCAAAGTCCAACTCTTTAAAAAATATTTTCCTAAATTCTAGTGGTAGATTTATTTTTTAAAAAGCTTCTCTTGGCCAATAAATGGCCATTCACTGAGTAAATATTTGAATCTTCTTGAAAAATCTTGACAAATGAAAGGGGTAATTCATAAACGTAGCATTTGATGGCTTGAGGCGCTGTTGACACACAAGAGTGGTTGCATAGTGAATACATACAATTCGTGCAACGTGTCGGACTATTAAGCGGCAAAGACTATATCGAATTATTTATGTTGTCATGATAATGACGTCATTCTACACGTCACGCAATTGATTATGACGTCATATGATTGATGTTTGAACTCGAAAAGGTCCAATAATCCGTCCGTATGGACTCTTCTTTTTGGTTTGGTTTTCTATACTGTGTTGCTATGATTCATCCGAGCATGAATCCTACTAAATGTGCGCATTCACACTAAAACGCTTGAAAATAAAATTGTTAAACTTGTATCCTTTTGGAGGCTTAAATTGTGTACGCAATGAACTAGAACTAAATACATCTTACCATATGCTGTTTTCATTCCGTATAAATTAGTATAATCTTTTAGTTGTGAAGTTGATTTAGGGACGCGTGTCTCTAATTCAATTTCACAATTTAAAAGGTTTATTAATTAATCTCTCTCTTATTTTTCACGTAAATAATTTCTCTAATCGCAAATTTTCCCCATCATCAGGAGAGAGGTTCGACCCAATAGTGACACAGGTTCGACTCGTGAATGCCAGTCAGGTCCTAGAAGGACGCCTTGAGGTGCTCATGAATGGGACCTGGGGGTGTGTTTGTCTTCGTCGCACCAACAATTACGAGTTTGCCCGTGTTGTCTGCAGAATGCTCGGAGTACAGTGAGTTAAACCTGCCCCTTGGAACCCATTTACTGTGACTTTTTAAGACACACGGGTATATAACAGCACGCTTTTAGGAACCACAGTCTGCGAGACCAAGCAATGCTGTCTTATGGGAACTGACTTTCAAGGAACTCATAAACAAATATTGCACACGTTAGTTGACGTTGCAAACGAAATGATGTGGCTTCGTCAAAAAGATCGAAAAGAGCATCACTGCGGTATATGAATTGCATTTGTTTTTAATGAATTTACAATTCAATACATCTGTTGAACATATTGAAACTAATTTGACTTGGAGCTGTTTCAGTCATTGCGGCCTATAGCGCCAATAGATCCTAGTCATTTTAACTCTGGGATTTCAAGATTCAAAGTTTCAACAAGATTCTACCATGCATACACAGCAGCCAGAGCTTATAGTGAGGGAGCAATTCTAATCCAATGTGCATTACCTGTCTAAAGTATATTTTTGTTTGATTCTGCATATTTAGTATCTAAATAATGCCAAAGATATGTTTGGCATTTCTTTCTAGGTCTATTAACATATGTGACCATGTTAGAAATCTTATGCATGCCCAAATATTGTCACAATCTAAAATATCTCCAAATTGTGGGAAACATTTGGCCCCTATACAATTGTTGGATGCTGACTCAGAATCTTAAGTTAGAATTCATGAATTATAAGTCATTGATGGTCAAATCCCGTTACAAGATTAACATTTCTGTCATTCTCTGACACTAAGTACTGCCATGGTAAGTTGGTAACCAGAGATCGCTTATGGAGAGATTCACAATTCACAAATAGGCCGAGAAGAAAATGATGTAGAAAGCTATACACTGGAATAATCTGCTCGTTAAAAGAGACAGTTATTCAAGTGGTAATATTTTACTCTAGTTTCTGGTATTGGTGTTCAGTCTTGTCTGCGAAGAATCGCAAAGAAATGTAAGTATAGTTGTGGTTAAGATGCCAGTCGCAATGTCATCTAAAATGGTTGGAGGGTGAGACTCGTCATTTGCTGGAATAATTGATGTTTATAAAATAAAGTTTTTTTTAATATTTAAGACTCGGTAATCATTGAAGCTGGATACATACCCAAAATAGCGGGGTTGGAAACTAATTTCTCGTTATGTGTTAGCTGCCAAAATCAGACTCACGGACCTGTTCACAAAATCCTAAGCCATACTCCTTGAAAAAACTATTGACTTTTCTTAGCTAATATGAACATCTCAGACATGGCAATGCACTTCATCATAAAGTTTGCTACAGTGGTATAGTGAACGACAGGAACTTAACATGCTCCACTGAATGGTACACAAATGCAACCATCAACATATTGCGTCGTTCGTTACACTGAAACACGGTCGACCATTCTTTTCACAAACACGTAATATGTCAGCATCCATGAGCAACAATACAGATATTTCACAAAAACAACTTCGATCCGTATCGTCACGATAGGACTCATATCTCTGGACATTGAATTCCTGAGTGCGATTGAGTCTGAATTATTGTATTGGACAGGTAGCTCCATGACCATGCATAGTAGCAATGCGCCATACAGTAATCTGTTGCACGACAATCAGCATAATAATATTAATTCTAGTTACACGTGCTATTTGAAGCAACGTATTAGTGAAAGCATATCAGACATAATGAATTCATTATGCCAAAGAGTCAAAACAAATCAGAAAAATATCTGCTCGACAAAGCCCAAGGATGGCCTTGTTGACTCGGCACTGAATAATATAAGTGGTGATGTCGATCTCCTTTGTCGAGCATCCAAGTTACTCAAGAGCAATAAAGATAAAAACAACTTTTGGCAATTCCCCTTTTTCATTGCCTGACTACAAATCACCTAATCTACTGACCACTCTGAGAAAGCTGACTGGAGACAGAGAAAAGGCACATTGACAAGGTTGTTGACAATATTATACAAATTATAGTACAAAGTACAAAAACAAATCACCAAGTAAACTATGCACCCAAGACCAATAGCACGAAAAAGCTTCTATGAAAGCTAAGCAACGCCATTTGCATTTGGATTAGGACTTTCAGTTCATAAGACAACCTGAAGCATGGACATTGTGAACACTGTTAGCTCCACTGAATTTATCTATTGATAATGAGAAGTTGCTTAAGATAGAAACGGATATAGCAAATTGTGATGGTCGTGCACGAAAAAGTATGGAATCATCATATCAAGTGCAGAACTGTGCAAGTTCTAATCACCTTGCTGTGCAGCACGTGTTAGCTACATTGAATTTATCTATTGATTATGAGAAGGTCCTTAAGATAGAACCAAATATTGCAAATTCTGATATGAAGACGATGAGTGAAAATAATACTACGATCGATAAAGCAAGATGTTCCTGTGTACTTCGCCATTGACAATTGTGACCATAGGAATGACTCCCGGTGACAAAGAGGACTTTAATGATACATTGCAAATTGTATATCAAACAAAGACTACAACCACCACCTGTTATATGATTAATATAGAACAAGATCAAACCAAGTCATGCAAGCGTGAGTTGTGTAAAGCCTGAACCCCAAATCCTAATTATCCGGTATTTGTATCAGCTACTGTTGGTGTAGACATTTATCGGAAGTGGGATTATATCTGGTTTCTTACAGAAATATTAAACCCAAATTCGGAAAATGTAACTCTAACATGGGCAGCCTATAACTCCATGATCACGGATGCACTGCTGATCACAATCTATTACGGCATCCCACTATGCACTGGTCCACCAACAGATTAGACAAACTTTACGAGGCACTGTGGATTTACCAGAACAACACTACTACTACATCAAAGCAAGGTAAGACAATAAATGCCATAGACCTCCAGTTATATGCCAAACCAATACAACTCCGTGTAAAAGAAAACGTCAACCACAATTTTGTATTCTGGCCTTCATATTGTATTCGCTTTCTTTAAAGCAATTGTAAAGTATGCTGAGTGTAGGGGGCCTGACCACATTTTTATCAAGGCCAGAATTTATGCGCCAACTTCCTTAGACAAGATTCTACGTTGAAATCATATGAATCATGCTATGGAAGCATACATCACCCGCCTGCCTTGCATACACTATACATCAAGCACGTCTTCGTCAAATTGCCTGTTGTTGGTCGCTTGCATCAGTGTATCTACTGAACTTTGAAAATCAGAGTTCAGCTAAACCTACACTTCGGCGTACCCATGAGGAACTGATTAATGATCTTAATGAAGCTGAAATCGTCACCAATTTGCAAAACTATGGTAATTTCTTGACACAACAATTACAGTTCTTGAGAAAATTCATGACTATGTATGAGATATTACTTTTCTTCACATGTGCAATTGGAACTTCCACATTTCTACACTTGATCTGATGATTCTATACTGTTTGGTGCACGACCTTCACAACAATGTCTATCTCAGGGTCCTTATCACAAATACATCAGTTGAAAGAGAAAAACCCAGATACATGGCGATATATAGAAGAAAATGTGTCAGTCAATAAAAGCGTTGCAGCATTTACTCCTCTTGGCCCAGTATCAAGCAGGACACCTGTGCAATGAAAGTTGTGGGTGGGGTTAAAATTATCTTACTTAACAAGGCAACCATGTTTCGATTTGGTATAGTTGGCCTGAGTTGAACCAGATATGTGATGACTTTTCCATATCCAACAATGAGATGAGCTATGCGAGAACACATCAGTATCAATGCACTGGCTTGATGAATGCTCGTATTATGTCCAACGTTAGTAAGAACAAACATGACATTCTTTGAATTCTTTGACATTCTTGAGACTTTTGATGTCAGTTTTGACGATTCACAATCAATCTACAATTTGATATCAAATGTCTCACCGAAACGGCATGAATTTGATTTACATAAACCTTTTGGACAGTATGAATTTTCAGTCACATCACGTTTTCTATTTAGCTTTGATGGAAAACGCTTGCCATGCAATGGTAAAAACAACCTTCTGCATACTATTGAGGGTACAACTAACAAGTCAAACTTGCTACGATGCATTGTTCAAAGGCCCGCTTTGGCTATAAAAGGCATAAGATGGCGCTGGCGTCACATCTATCAAAATCTAAACACCTGTCACATCTAGGTAGCATATTTTTAAAAATAAGGTATAAAACCCTTACATATTTCTTAGATATTTGCACAGTAACTTCTTGGTATAGCACTGGTACTGTCATCTCGAAGAAATTGTTGGACACTATTCATTTGAATGAGAATCAGCTAAAATAACACGAGAGCTGAATACAATTTGAATTTAGTGGGCGGAGCTAAAGCTGTGACGTCAAATTGTGGGAAAATGTGCTCTGAATGGTTTATGAGTGTAAACAGCTGATAACAGCCACGTGTATTATCCCACATCATATATGGGGAGAGAACATGCAGTAATAAATAAATAAACCTATTACCTTATGAAGAAGCAAGTTCCTATTGCTGCCTATAACTGGAAATACGGGTGGTGTGAGCTGATATGCAGCAGCAGCCGTCAGCAACAGTGTTTAAAGACTGCCTATTAGCCTCTCTAATACTGGCTTTGTAACAATTACTCTTTTGATGTCAGTGTGACAAGTATTGGAGAAAACCTTTGCTGTATTTGCCAGTAATAGATATCCTCATTAACATTTTCAAAATAACCACATTGAGAATACTACATGCATCACTATCTAATGCAACTTGCTAATACCGCAATACTGAGCTAAATGTATTGCTAGATAAACTGGCTTAACTGTTTGACTGTTTAATGTCTGCATCCTACATTTTCCATAGAGTTTAACTCTGGATATATGCTGAATATTTTGGAAAACATTTTACTAACATAGCCACCAACCACTTTCAGTCAAATTGTTTTCAAAATATTCGGCAGTTCCAGAGTTATTGTCGGTTGAAATTATTGCAGCAGTCATACATTTATGATTAATTAATTAAATAAATCCTTTTGAAGGAGAATGTGAATATAGTACACACTTGTATAGTGCTACTATGCCTAGGGTGGACTGTCCTACTCTATAGTAAACCAGTCATTTACGTACATAGAATGAGGCTGTGTACAGAGGCCAGGAGCGGAGGTGTCAGATGGTAGGCAATTTTGCTACTTATCACGTATGCGCCATCCGCTTCATCATAGATTCTCCGCCTCATAGGGCATTACTTTCATCTCAACCAAGGGAGTGAGACGTGCGGCTTATGGGCAAAAAGCATGTTGTCACATCTGACACAGAGTGTGTATCTACTATTCCCGAATATCCAGAAATCCTTCGCCATCATAATCAGGAGGAAGCTGATACACGTATGCTCTTACACGCAAATATCGTCTACACCGGCCACATTTTGACTGACTTATTGCATATATCGTTTTTCACATTTGTATATAAGATAGTGGCTATATTTCGTATGATTTAATGCCTAAAAGCAAGAAGGTCACCGTAAATCTGATTGAAAAGTTAACAAAATGTTTTTAATGTTTACAGTATTTTGTCTTGTTTTCCTGTTGCTCAGTTACTCCCAAGAATATGTGGTTTAGATGTTAAAATTGAATTCATAAAAATTTGTATGCCTCGTGCAACATATTTAAATTTTTTACCGTATTTGGACATGTGCGATATTTGAAAATTCTCCATATGTGGTAAATGACATAGAAAGAAAATCACAAACACATTTTTTGCATCACTGAGGGCCGCGAGCAGCTGATAAGAAAAAAAACTGCTTTAGACAGAGATTGCACATGGTATTTAAATTGTGATCATTACCCCTCACTATTAGCCATGCATGTACTTAGTGACATAAGTGATTATGAGGTCAAATAGTTTGCTGACAGTACGGATCAACCCATTGATAGACCGACCGGTTTTGCACCAGCGTGTCAGTAGAAAGGAGAAGATAGGGCCCCCGTCAATACATTTTTCCCTTTGTTAATTAAATGCGTGGGCGAGACACGTGGCCACACCCACGTCAATAATTGTTTTCCTTTATTAAATCGGTGTGAAACATGGGGCCCCTATCGTTCCCGCCTTTTATAGATATAGAGGGCATGGTCACAAGTCCCACCCATCATTAAATCATGTATCTCCTGCCATCCAATGAGCCTCTGGGTGTATTTATTTGTCGGGATATGCTGCGTGGTTCTTCCAAAAAGGTGAGCTTATCCTACCGTGTAATGCTAATTGACAGGGGCTAATGAGGGTAAGCAAGCAACTTTAAAACCTCCGATCTCTTCGAGACAGGCCAATGGACGCTGCGCACTCTATTGTGTAAGGATGCTTGAAGGCTTACTCAGAGATTACTCACATAAAAGAGGTTTAAAAAAATATGTTGCGTTAAGGCTTAATTTTTGAATCTTGATTAAATGATTTGTTCCAATTTCATTATAATTATGAATTCTGCATAATTTTTGGGTTGTGATGTGCCTGTTGCACACCATAACAATGTGTACGCTCGAGTCATGGAATGTATTGACGAATTTCTAGTAGATATGCGCAAGTTTAGTGTTTGTAGTGTTTACCTCCACCAAGCGTTGGGTGTTTATGTCTGACAATACATTTCGCCATGATTCCTGCATTCGAAGAAACTGTACTTAAGGCTAGGTGTTCTGATACAGTAGAGCAGAGTAATTACCTATATGAAATAGAGCATCAATTAAAAGTCACTATAAGCACTAAGCTAACTTGGTAGTTTACTACACCAGGCCAAACTGAGATGAAACCATCGTTCAGAAGTGTGACATTCCCTAGTGACTCATGGAGAATCCTGAAAGAGAACGTGCATGACATGCTCAGCACTATAGCAACCTCTTTTTACAGCTGCTTGTCAATATACAGATAAAAAAACCTCCCGATGGATGAAGCTATGATCTCCAGATCCCAGAGATCAGCTACTAAGTATTAGTATAATAGCTGATTCACGTCATTCCGATAATGGGCAGTAACATGCCTCTACTCTCCAGCTCTAGAGTCAGCTTAAAGTTAATACTTGACGAAGACTCTTGGTTTGAAATAGTCAGCACTCTAAGCACCTGCTCAAACGTTAACTCAAAGCTAATATCTGATGGGCTATACATTACTACTACAGCTGACGAGCGTACACTCACTACAGCTTAAGCAGGCAACACAGTAAAGACTAAAGATTACATATACTCAAAACCTGGTATGACTCGATTACTGGGTGTAATGCCTAAGCAGGACGACAATGCTAACGACTTTGCAGTAGCTGATTCTAAAATAGACTGAGCCATTCAGAACCGTATTGATCGTGTATCCCCCGAGGATCGCGGTGTGTAGGATCTTGCTATTCAACAGGTGTCTACAGATGTAGAAGAAATGCCTTCAGGGTTCGAACATCTACAAGATACTTTGAGCTCTGATTATCAACCAGAGTATGAAGACAAGGTTTTTCCATCGACAGACTCCCCTGTCAATGTTGAGATTTACCCCCCCCCCCACCCCGCCGAATGCTACACCACATAGGTTTGATATTTTCCATCAAGATATTGATTAACGTGAATATCTGAGTTTTGATTCTAAAAACATTCCCAAATTTACAAATAATGGTAAATATTGTCTCAATGCTACCATTATTTTCGCTAAGTTATTGAATGTATCCATCCACAACCTATCAGTTAGTGAAGGCTATGGGTGTCAGCACAACTGTTCATCTCAGAGGGGACACCCATGAATGGCGATTGATTATTTCTTAAGGCCTATCGACAATATCAAGTTACATTACTTAAAAGCGGTAGAAAATGAGTCTAAAATAGATTTCTTTAGTTCATTGTCTACTGACCCCAATTTGTATTAGAATATCTATAAACTCTATAACATCTGTAAGACTGAGTGGCTAAATGATGTACTAAGCGGTTTTTATAAGTTGCTCGAATAATACTTTTAATTAAAATTAATTATAGGTATAATTATAAACCTAAAATTATTGCCATAATTATAACCTCTAATTATTAAATTCGTTTTCTCAATCAATTTCACATGTGTTACCGATATTCAAAAGTGATATATGAGCTGTCTAAACACATGTTTCGCTATTTGCTAACACACCAGCCCACCCAGCCCATCCATTGCTATGAAAAACATTCATACGCCCGCTCAGCCTGAGTGTCGTATTCAGCATTATCGATATACACCAAATCACAAAAACCTCGACTTTCTTACAGGCATTTAATTTGGCGGGCCATTAGCCGTGTGTGTCAGAAGGTGGGTTGGGTGTACAGCTCGAGGCTACACTAAAATATATCTCTGAGAACGAAAGACGACTTTTGAAGATATTTTAATCTGCTTATGTTAAAAACCATCTAAACCCATATTGTTTAACTTTAAGATTGCTCAGATTTGTTGAGCTGTTGTTAATCAGATGAAAATAAAAATTGTATCTGAACCAAGCTTATTACAACTTCCTACACTGAATAGCTATACACCTATGATCTATTAATTTATTGGCTGAGCTTTTGAGGATTCTATCATTTTTTGTTAAATCATCCAATGACGATATAATTGAAATCATTGGCATTCCACCCACACGATAATATAGATAATATATGCAGAACTCGCCACACAGACTAGATAATTTGGGCCGCACTATAAGATCAGTATATATATATATATATATATATATATATATATATATGGGTCACACAATGGGCCCATTTTGAGCATTAGTTCAGGCCATGGAGCGAGGCTGAACGAGTCAAAATATTCAGTTGCATATGTTTCAGGAGATATAATGCAATCCAACGAGTATCTGGGAGGGTCTCATGATCTGTATTAATGTTGAGGAATGCTGGTCTTCTGAAACGTTTAGGCAGGCAGACTTTAGCAAAAACTCCTGGAAACACCTGCCCTAATCTCCAGTCTCCTGCGCAAATGTGTTAAATATTTTGTGTAGTTAACATGTTAGACACCCAGAGTTAATGAACCACCCACCCCGATCTCATTGATGTTAATCCCTCTGCATCTGCCATCAAATAACGCACCAGTTCCATTGAATATAATGATTCCATAAAAGTATAACGACCAGCTGTGAAATTCATGTTGAGAGCATCGCCAGCCACTGTATTATATGGATGTGCATCACAATCTCCATTATAAGCTTTATTACTAATTATACCGACTATAACCCCACTAGGCAGGTCCCCTAGAAAAATATTGTCCCAATTGACGCTGCTAGTATCTGCAGCGATGCCACTTGACAAACACTTCTTGCTTATTATCTTTTGTATGTCTTTTAATAATACTTTTACTCGATACAGCTGCTGCTTAGCATCATTTAAATGAATTTTCTGTTATTCTTCGGAAGAAAATGTACCAATAATGGGATTTTGATTATAATTGTTGAGCTTATATACACCGGATCTGTAAGGTTGAGCTTATCTTGAATGTATCCTCACTCCAAGTGGGTCTATAACTCTTGGTAAATGGATCCTTCAACTCTGACAGCCTTACGATGTCTCCGTGCCTCAACGCTTTTGACATTACTGCCACATACATATTATGCCGAGCTAACACCTCCATACTATGGTCGACGTCTACTGGCTTCATTTTTCTGCTCCACGTACAGTTATATTGTAAGAAGTTACCTGATTAGGTAGCACATCACTATATCTATCAGTATCTTTAACTTAGTCTTTATGGATCGCTGCCATGGCGTGAGAGTTCTGAGATGTGTGGAAATGCACGTCTGTAGAGGTTAATACATGCTTAATTGGGGTCATTCACAAATCCCCACCTTTATCGCTTTGCATTGCTTCAGGTGTTCTAGCGAAAATATTCAGACAACACTCTAATGATTGAGCTAAGCTTTTTGCAGTTTTATTCATTGACAGAATTATCCACAAACATTATGATAGGTAATCTAGTATGAATAGTAGATAATGGATATTGTTATTATGCCCGGCTAAACTCCAGACATCACTTATCACAATTCCCATTACTGATCCATGCTGGTTACTTTGAAGTGATCTCTATTAAACTGTATTCTCTTAGGTCAATGCAGTGTCTAAGCTGGTAGCTAGCAAATTGCATATTAATGGTTTAGACAATGACCCATTAAAGGTCCGATGTAGTTTTTCCAAATATAATATATCCATTTCAATCTGTCAGCTGAGCTAACACAATTTTATTTATTTTTTACTTTTCTTGCTAGCTTTTCCCCCGGCATATTTTAACGAAGTCTTGGATAGTTTAGTGCCTCAAGATCTCAGATTTCTAACAGCCGAACATGTTGTACGGGTGTTCTGTCTATTGATGATTGTATGTTGTAAATCTTTAGACCTGGGCGCTTTTTTCTTTTTTTCGCTTTAGATAGGATATACTGAAGGTGTGTGTCTTCTTCTTCATCTAGTTGGGCTGTATTAGGACTCCCCTAGCCTAGGGACATTAGCATCTGATAAGAGTCTACTGAATGCTGTCAGTAATTTTAATTTCTGAAAAATCCTTAGAATTTACATAGGGTTTCTGCATCACCATTGAGGCTATTACATCTACTAGATTGCTATTTGGATAGGTGACTCCATCTATGGTAACACGATTATCGTTCTCTAAGGATAAACCAGGTGCCCTATGATTTAAGATTTCAATTAATCTCTCACGTTTACTTCTTAAGCTAGGGCTCAACAATTGAACTAAACCTTTATTTCTAGTATGGTTCACATTTAACACCCTGATGTGCTGCTGTCTGGAGATTCCATGAATTCATCAAATCATCTGATGACTTAACCGCTTAACTGGATTGGTTAGAATGATCTATCTGCAGTCTAAATTTGTTAATCATCTGAGAATACAAATTTGATCTTTTTCTAGTCATCAAGTCACTACGATTTAGAATTCACTCATCTGATGATCTACATTCACAGCAGATCTAGGATTCTGATTACTATTTAGAATATTAATCCTAGATGTCGGGTTTATACCATCTATTATATTATGAGGGGCCAACGACATCTTCTGTACACTCTCCATCAGTCAAATCTTTTCAAAGCTTGATATATGCTCTTTAAGCATTACCACCACAGTTGTTTTAAGGTTGTTTTTAGGGTGGTTACCTTTGACAAAAATTGGAAAGTTACACAACTTGTGATAACTGTGAAGTTAGGAAAGCCATTGTGTCCGCGCCGAGGGTAAATGGGTTCATCATGTATGGACTTGTACCCGAGTATCCTATAGAAATTCAAAGCTCACCAGCATCCATGGAGGTAATTATTTATAAGATAACTGGGTGTATTGGTCACTCACACCTAGGTGTATTTAAGCCATGACTGACTCTGAGAGGTGCTTTCCCGAAGTGTTGCGTTGCTTTCCTGAAGTCTGCTATAAATCAAAGACAAAACTGTAAAAAAAATCAAACAATTAAGATGCTGCCTGTTGCTTCCTAATGAACTGTTGTTGGCGGGTGTAAGTGTTGGATGCAGTGTAAGAGGGGTGGGAGGAGGATCGCTTTATTGCACTCGGGGGTGAAAATCAATTCCACCATTCCGCCCACAACGCCCCCACACCACCACCCAACAAAAAAAAAATCAAAAATCACCCGGGCCCTACAAACAAGGATATTGGAACCAAACATCCACCCCCACCACCAGTGCAAACCCCCACATCCACCCCTCACACACATTAGTGGGCCAATGTATTAGAATATTGTCTGAAATGGACACTTAGAGTCGAATTTTCACAATGTTCCCAAGGAAAAATCTCAGGACTGCATGTTTTTCCCAGAGTATTAACCCAGGAACCAAGCCCTCATACACCCGTTCGCCCATTGCACTCCACATGCTCTCTCCATGATTGTAGGGCATTAAAAATTTCTCCCAACATGATTTAGATGGGAGTAGGATTGGATGGGAAGGTGTATGTTTGCATCCATGCCAAAGGTGGAGTGGGATGGTCACCATTGATAGGGTTTGAGGGTAGTCTGTATAATTAAATCTATAAAATAAACTCAGGTGAGAATTATGAAATAAAAAATGTTAAGAGATGAAAATCATAGTTATGGATATCAAATAAAATAAATTAAATTTAGATAGTATCCATTTGGTTAAATAAACAAGAAACAGGAAAACGTATATACATATATAACATAGATCTAGATGGGCAAATGTATGCATGCTTGTTCACAAGTGTTCCTGTTTCTTGTATATATCATCCTAATCACTGATACATTACATGTATGTATAATTTACAAAATATATCCTCATTTACAGTTCGAGAACAATTTATTTTTTAAGATTTTCAATGGAATGACCGGTTCGGTTAGTGAGACAGTCAATCCAGTAATGTTGAGATACAATTCGAATATGATTTACTGCTTACTTCACCTACCAGCTCAGATTTTAACCCTTTAATGGCCTCTACAGTGTTCCTGAGATGGCCAAGAGAAAAACTATTTTTGAAAATGTCACACTGTAATGACTGGCTTGGTTAACCATTGGTATTTTACGCCGTTGATGTTTCTACACACCTCACTCATTCCTATCCAAAGAGAAATAAACAAACATATACACACATTTTGAATTTCTTGTCCATTCATTCATTCGTTCCATATGTTATTGGCTGCTTACACCTAGGTGTATTTGAGCCATGACTCGCTCTTCGAGGTGCTTAACTGAAGGGTTGCATTGCGTCCCCGAAGGGTTTCTCTAAAGACAAATCAAAACTAAAATAATAAAATATTAAGATGGTGCTGGGGGCGTATGCATTGCCTGTTGTTGCCTAATGTTGGAGGGTGTAATTGTTGGATGCAGTGTAAGAGGTGGTGGGAGGAGGATCACTTTATTTCACTTGCGCGTAGGATGGAAGCTTCCACAGTAGGGGTAAGAGATGAGGTTTGCATCCTCATCAAATCAGGGGGAAAATCATTAGGCGCTGTCAATCATCACTGCACGATAGGATAAGCTCACCTAATTGGAAGAACTGAGCAGCATATCCTGACAAAGATATTCACACAGAAGCATATTGGATGACAGGAGACACGGGACTTGTGACCATGCCCTCTATATCAAAAACGGCGGTGGCGATATGGGCACCTGTTTGTTCACAGCTTTTTTCCTTTGTTATATAGGTGTGAACAAATCGTTACATAACACGTTTCATGTGTAATTGACGTTACGTACCAAGTTTCATGTTTAACAGGGGTGGGTGGGGGTATGGGAGGGGGAGGGTGTGTGTGGATGGTGCCCTATCGTCTCCTTTCTACTCGTGTCTGTCATTGAATTATAATAAAACATATATTCACAGAAGTACGAGTACTACTAAAAGTATCTGAGCGTAGGACTCTGTACTACCACTGGCTGCCATCCTGAATCAGCTACTTCCATCTGAGTACAATAATGCTAATCATCTGTAATACTCTGTGTATGCTCAACTGAAACACTAAGGCCGTGTTCTCCCTAGAGAATTAATCAAGAATGGTGTAATATTTCAGTAATGATCACCGGCTAAGGTCCAGGCATACCATTCAGGTCCATCACATGCATCTGATGGAACTAGATGTGATTGCACCCACCACCTTACTTATCACGTAATGAAATTACCTCTTTTATTAATAACATATAATTGTCCTATCGAGACTTAAGCACAAACTGCATCTAATGGTCCTATAGATGTAGCTCGACGGGTAGTGTCGGGGTGTTCCGATGTATCATGTCAACTCGCCACCAAGCCTTGCAACTACGTTGGCGAGTTCATGACTGGCAGCGATGATATCTACAGCCTTGATAAACAGCGGCTGATTAAGCGTGACTATGCAGTAGTTACGATTGTATTTGGATGCCTCACTTTAAGCGAAGAGCAGTACTGTGTATACCGTACTGAGATTGATGAGGTCCAGATTGATGAATGGAAAGGACACTACATCACGCACATGGAACACACTGTCCTTCTCTGTCACCAGGTGATTGAAGCCACCCCAGCCAGGGATGGACTGGCTCCTCAGAGCCACAGATGAGAGCCACAGTGAATCAAGATGTATATTTTCTATGACTGCAGACATCACCTTGAACTTGTTGAGGTCGGTTCCCGAGCTAAGAGAATCTTGAGACCGGCCTTCGAGTGTGTGTTGTATATCTTGATAGGCACATGACAATAGCTGCCCATGTGGTCTGCTGATGGAGTATGCTTGAGTCACGGGACATTGATGGCATGAGGTGAGGATGTATTACTGCGTGGTGTAGTACACGTTAAACCCCCCATACTATGGAATGATTTATCTCCATCCGATGATGATACATTCCAGTCTGCGTTGTCAAACACAAACTGTACGAATGCCTCCTCATTATCTGGAAATGGAGACCCAGCAGTGAGGAGTGACGCTTGATAGAGCCTTGCCTCATTATAAGAACAGCACATCCCAAATGTGTGAAGCATGTCGATCATCGTTCTTGAGTCATATTTTCTGTATAAATAGACCCCAAGTGTAATTAAAAATGGTGACAGATATGACCTTGGTCGCACTGCAGATACTATCATTTGTTCTGTAGATAAACGTTTTCTCCCAGTTACACTATTGTTCAAGACCTTATTACCTGTCTGACTCAAGGGCAAGCTACCTGCAATCAATGAATTAAGAGTTTCAGGAACTGTATCCGCCTCCATTGTACTTAGAGAACAAGGTGACGGGTATATATCACACTCATTGACCATCTCTCTGATGTCGCTGATGTCATAATTATACAGGTTTTTTCGGAACCCGGATCACATAGTTTGTCTGTATACCACTTATCATGTACAATACTGCTGAAAATTTACGCGACAGTATTGTGGTACCGTCCTTCCGCTGCAACCAAGTCGATAGTGTTGCTTAGTTTGATCAGGATCTGTTTCGCATTTTCATCACCAAGCTCCTTAGCACGGTTCTCAATTCGTTCACGAAATGATAACGTCCGACAGTGGTAGATGCCATTGTGTTCACGTTTAAGTCCCAATGACTTCTTAGGATCGTTAGCCTCCAGACCACAGAACAGACAGTGTTTTTGAAGTCCAAGCATACATCAAACTGTGATCGTAAATGTGCGGTTGCTGCTAAAGGAGTTTTAGTCTCCTCACACTGTTTTGTTAGATATGCTTTAATACTAGTTTCACAGGTATAGCTTTTGCGGCAGTCACTGTGCTCAACCAATGGATTAGCGAGTTTAATTGCTGCAGCTACACCATCATTTCTGCGAATGCTAGCGGCTATGATTGCTGGTCGTCCAAGCTCAGTGACGCGGTTGATATATCGCCCATCCTCCAGTGACTGGGAGCATAGTAGACTGTATGCTCCTACATTCATGGCCTGCAACATAAGAAAACAAAAAACAAGAAGTGTAACTATAGATGAATTTGTTGTAAAACAATGCCTTAATTTAATTAGCAGAATTAGCTTTTTAAAGCTGACGACAAATACAATTTATAAAGAGTTATCTCCCTTTGATATATTCTTTCGACTTTTAGAACTAGAAGTAGCAAAAGAAAAAAATTGAAGCCAGAAATTCTGTGTATGCTACAGGGTCGGGGTTAGGAAGTAGTGTTAGGTTAATGGGTAGCGATATTACCATGAGATTGCCAGAGATAACTCAGAAATCTACTTTTTACCATGATTTGCATAATTTTACCTCTAAATGACCTCATTGCCACACAAAATGGCATCTAAATGACCTTGTAGACACACTGTGACACTAAAACCTCAGAAATGAGTTCTCCACCATAAAATTAGTGCAATCAGACATGTTAAATGTTTCTATCGCCTTCAGTTCAAAGGTTATACATTTTACCTTCACCAGTTACAGCCATATTGGAAATGTGCAAATTAGGTACCTTTCACCCCCAGGAAATTTGGGGAACTTTCTGCAAAGCTTTTATAGGGTATTTTGGTCATCTCAGCCAATTTTCATCTATGTTGAATTGTTCCAACCTCATGCAAATTTCGGGTTAATATTACTACACTACAGTACAGCTCCGAAAAACGTTAACATGTTTGCAATATAAAATAAAGCGTAAGCCTACTGTTGAATATTTTGAAGATAATTGGATTGGAAGAAATTGCTGCCTAATGCAGCAACGTCTTCCAATCCAGGTATCTTCAAAATACTCATCAGAACAGTTCTTACAGTACCATATACAAAGTAAACTATAACTGTTTTCTATGATACATGTTAGATATAGATAACTCAGCTGTTGATGGTGAGTGTGACGAGGACGGCAACGGAGACGACGATGACGACGGCGGCGGCGGTAGATGATGATGATGATGATGATGCTGATGATGATGATGATGATGATGATGATGATGATGATGATGATGGTGAAGATGATGATGATGATGATGGATGATGATGATGATGATGATGATGATGATGATGATGATGATGATTATGATGATGGTGGTGGTGGTGGTGCTGTTGATGATGATGATGATGATCACGATGATGATCATGGATAATGATGATGATGATGATGATGATGATGATGGTGATGATGATGAGGATGAGGATGAGGATGATGAGGACGATGATGATGGATAATAATGATGATGATGATGATGATGATGATGGAGATGATGAGGATGATGATAGGGTTGCACGATTATTCACTTTTCATAATCGCGATCATTTAAGAAAAATAATCGCGATCATACGATTAATCATGAACTATATTAACTACGTCAATGCTGCTTAGAGGACGTTATTATGCGACTGCAGATTGTAAGATTATGGGTTAGGCACATGGGTATACATACAACATACATGGACAGAATACGCCAGTTGCTGATTGCAAACAAAGGAATGTATCAATATTTTTCTAGACGGAAAACGGAAGGTAACGTATTTCGTTTAATTGTAGCCTATGCTCTAATAGAAGGCCACCCCCTAACTTTGACATATGAGCTCCAATGATTTCTTAGCAGTTTCAAAACGGCAAACCTCTGTATTAGTAGCCCACCCCGTAACTCAGAAGAAAATTTGTAAGAATAGCATGTATAATAATAACAATCGTGTCACTGGGTGTGTCTACTTAAGACAGATCTCTGCCCTGATACATTTCCGGCCCCTCTAGAAGTCAATACAGGCCTCGGATTTGTACATCTCGACCACCTATTAGATTAATACTAATAGTAGCCCACGTATGTTCAAGATATAATAAGGTTTATTTCACACTTTTGTAGTTAAAATGCGCTTAAAACAGTCTTGGCGTGATTAAATAGCTTCCTTATAAATATATTGTAAGACAAAATTTATGTACCAAACAAGTACGGGAGAAAATGCGCATCAATTTTGTAACGCCGATCAACATTAAATAATCCAAATTGAATTATTACAAACGACAATATAGCCGGCTTCTTAAGTTGGCGACCCGCTGGATCTTTTGCGATGGGAGGCGGCGTGTTCCCGCGAGATATTATACGAGATATTATACGCTAATGGGAGTTTATCAAACGGGTATCCGTTATTCAGATCAGCATAATACGCAGTTCCTATCGCGCAATGATAATATATAGAAATTCCCGAGTTCCGAGTCCCCGATTCCAGAATATTTATATCCGCGTACTCGCTCTAACATAAACTTCAATTGGAGGCGAATCACGTGATTTGTATTTTATTCGTGCGCCATTTTATATCAAATTGTGGATTAATTTTGATGTAATAAACGACCTTTATTAAAGGATACGCAATATTTAGGCGCTCAAATCAAATAATTTCACTTCCACGGGGATGTTGTGAGGTATACATTAAACATAGGCGTAGGCGGTGAGAATTTTTACGTGAGAAAATGCGTTGAATTTCCGTGGTATCAGTTTTTGGGTAAACCGTTAGCGCATAACTATTCAGAGAATAGGGTAACGCGGGATAAGCGTGTGTGAATACAACAACAATGACAAATAGCGACCAAGTGAACACTCTTTATTCATCTAAAACTAATCCTGAGTCAATACAAACAAATCAGTTATTTATTTATTTAGTTTATTTAATCATTCACACATTCAGCTGATAGCCGGATGTTTGTTTCCATGCTTGGTAACGCGAGCAGAGTTTCACAAGCGTAAAAGTGTCTTTTTGACAAAAATTTCAACATGGCGATTATACGATTATTTCATTTTATAATCGTCCACGATCATTTTGAATTATATAATCGCGATTAATCGAATAATCGAAAAATCGTGCACCCCTAGATGATGATGATGATGATGATGATGATGATGATGATGGTGATGATGATGATGAAGGTAGATCACAAGGATGGCATTGGCAGCGACGACAACGACGATGACGAGATGGCCAAGCGCTTTTGCTTATCAACACACCTATTTCTTATCATATTTGCAGATCACCAACAGTTTCACTTCTTGGACGGAGTGACTTTCTTGTACGCAACCAAACAATTCATCTGGATTATGTTGAATGTTCAGGAACTGAGAGTACCTTAAATAGCTGCCGATTTAGTACAGATAACATCGTCTGTTCGCACCAGAGTGCTGTAGGAGTACGATGTGGTTAGTATGCAGCAAACACTGTTTATACCGGACACTAGTCTACTGTGACCAAATATGGCGTTTCCTTAACCATTTAACCCGTACAAGCAAAATGATCTCAGTAATATTGTGCTTAATATTTAATATTTTGAAATACCTTTGACTGGGAATTGGGCCCTATCTGACATTTATTCAGTTAACTTAGATTCATTTGTCATGCATAACTGTTATGGGATTAGAATTGCGAGCTGGACATTTAAGGGTTAAAGGGTTGAGACGATTCACTATATGCGCCAGATTGATATTTAGCCATGCAAATGAGTGGAATTAAGCAGGTCTTCTTCATATTGATGCCCCAGGCGATGGCCAATATAAAGAGGATTGTTCTGTTCAGTCAGCCAACCAGCCAGCCAGCCAGCCAGCCATACGGTCAGCCAGCCAATCAGGCAACCTGCAGCCCCCACTATTCATCCCATCCCCAATCTCACCAGGCCCACTCCAATCCCCTATTCCCACACACCCACCCACCCCGCCAGACCAAGCGACAGACTGACCGACCGACCGACCAACAACCAGCCAACCAGCCAGCCAGTCGGTTATTCAGTCATACAAGTATAGTTCAGGCGGTATCTAATAAACTACTTATCCAATTTGTCTGGACGATTTCCGAATTTGCCCTTGATCCGGATAAAAGAACACGGATCTGGATCAGATCAACTTCACGATCTGCAGATATCGCAGAAACTTCTGCTCCGATTTATCTCAAATATTAACACCAGATAGGGTTTCACAGCTTGGGGCATGCTCCGAAAAACGACGAAAGCCTGTGGAAAAAATCATGAACCCGCAGCTATCGAGATTCTATCGACCTCGTTTGTTAATTTAGTTTTGATCTTCTAGGAATACGTCTCAGAAAAGTCATAATGAAGAAATGAAATTGTAAGAAGCATCATCGATGATATGATATACACTATTGGGTGTTGCCTTCACCCCGTATGGGGAAGAGCGTATTATATTCAGATCCCTCTATATGTCTGTCTGCGTATTTGTGTGTTTGGTCCTGTATCTCAAGAACCACACATCCAACTTGCCTCAGATTTCAACACACTAAAGGAGCCTTGGCCCCTGCTCCGAATACACCACGGATCCCTATCGGATCGGTTAGTCGGTCGAGGAACCTCTCGGACACTGCGGGTCCGATTTGTCTCAGAAATTAACACAAAAACAATGTGTTACTGCAAACAGGATTTCGCAAATTAAGTCATGATCCGAAAAATTAAGAAGATTTGAATAATGAAGCAAACTTACAATATGACACACAAACACACGCGAATCTGTAATCTCTGCTTCCTGCTGTTTATTATTATAAAATGCTGTCTACCGGGTGCCGAGTCGTGCCTAGTCGATTAAATTCGCGATTTCTGTTTTATGTTCGACCGGTTAGTCCTTTCCTATGGGCAGAATGATGCCTCATGTCTAACCATTGACACAAAGCACCAATTACGTCATAAATGATGCGATTTATTCCGTCATAAACACTTAATTGTTCGTCTAGTTGTATGAATTGTATGTCTTTACTATTTAATAAACATTCTGATGAATATTTTCAACCTAATCTGACTTGGCGCTTACCTGGGGTACCTGTATATTTGTATGGAAATTCAGTTACAGAGAGTGTAGGCATCGATTGATCCCAACACAGCTAAAGCGTGGATGGAGCTTAGCTAGAGATGGCCGATTATAATTATGAATGTGATGCAATAATAAACAAGCAAACATTTGTTTTATCTCAGCGAAGCAGCACATATTCAAATGGTAAGTATTTCGTTTTATTCCTCTACATTGCCGGGACCTAAACAACAAGTCGATGTTAAACATAGTCCATGTATTTGGCATTGATTTGACGCCAGTCAAGTCATATTCTCTGGACATGGCACCTTAATTTATTCTACTCGAGCAGGTTGGACGAGACGGCAGTATCGGCTCTACAAACGAGTAATTCCTTCTGCAAGTTACATCAACTGTTATGATACATATTTGAGCTCACACAATGACCAAGTAGGCAACGGGATTTGATGGTCAATCTATTGTTCCCTGTATATGCTGAATACTTAAATGCTTGTCCAATCATATCAATTGCAACGTTCTTTAACATGTTAAAGCGGGTGTGGCGGGCCTTCAAAGGACATCATTTTGTAGTGTAAGGTATTTAGTAATTCTTTTGAAGGCAGTAATGTGGACTGCGACGTCCGTAGGAAACCGTAAGAAAGGACAGCACTGTTTTGAATTAAACTACCATGCACTCCAAACTAAGGGAGAAAATCTCCGATTCAAGTTATGTCTTAACATTCCCAACGTTGGTTTATTACCGTAATATAAATGCATTACGTATATCTTCGCAATAAAATACTATTTTCTTCCACAGTCTGAGTCGAGTTTCTGCAGGTCGTGCCCCAATGAAACAGATGCATAATTAAGCTAATGTAATAAGCACTAAATAAATCATCTATCTATGACATGCTATTGGCTCCGTCTTTTGTCAGAACTCACTAATCCGCCACCAATCTCCATCCTCGCATCCCCACAACTATCACCCCCGCCCATCACCATCATAAGGGCCACAGGCGCCATAACTATCACCACGATGAAAAATACACCCGCTATGTCTCCACCACTAAGACCACCACCATCACAATCGCTTCCGCAGGCGGCTGGTGGCCACCACCACGGCAATCGCTACTACTACCACCACGACCGCAACTACCACTGCTACTACTACCACCAGTATCACCACTACACCACCACCACCACCACCACCACCAACAACAACAACAACAACAACAATAACAACAACAAGAACAACGCCAAAACCAACACCAACACCAACACCATCACGAGCACCAACACCAACACCAACACCAACACCAACACCAACACCAACACCACTAGAACCACCACCACCACTACCACGACAATCACCAACCCACCACCCACCTATGCGCCCACCCACTCAACCACCTATCACCACCACAATGCCCCACCATCACCACCACCATAACCACCAGCACCGCCGCCGACACCACCGATGACGACGACGACGACGACGACGACACCAACACCATCAGCACCACCACAAACTACACCACAGGTAATTTGGAAAATGTACGTTACATAATTATATGTAATTTGCTGGATGAGGACATCGCGTGAAGTGATCTGATTGGACTCAACTCATCGCAGACCTGCGTACTCTGTTTAGCAGATGTTTATTTAACCTTTTAGCACTCACATCAGCCAAAAACGGCTTCTGCAGTGGTTTTGAGAAATGCCCATTTGCAGACCAAGAGAAGACTCCTTTTGAAGATTTACCACTGCAATGACTGGCTCGGTTATCGAGCCAGGCATTCCAGTGGTAATTGTTCAAAAATAGTCTTCTCTTGGTCTACGAATGAATATTTTCTATCAGAAATTTTGTTATATTTCTTGAATAAATTCGCGGGTTAAAGTGTTAAAAAATGGAAAATAAGCTGCTTGATGACTGTCAAGCACTGACTTCAGCATCGGCATACCGCTGGGCGATGCACGTGCACACCCATCCGGTGATCTCCTCCCATTGTCACGGAGCGAGCCTCCCTGTAGTGCTCACTTAAGCGAATCAAATTGGAAAGTTGTTGTCCAGGGGTTAAATATCGGGAGGATCTACCGTTAATCAATTCATTTGGTCCGAATTGCTTAACTAAATCGAAGCTAAGTTAATGCAATTATGACTCAAATGAATTCAAGATGGTGGATTGGCAGAATCAAGAGACCCAAGATGGCGGTCTCTTTTTCAAATTGACTCGATATGGTAACATCATCTTTCGAAGATCCAATATGATGACTTCTTGACCTCATAATGACCTTATAGGGCGATCTCAATATCCAAGACGATACAGGGTTACGAAATGGAAAAACCAATCTGAAGTGTAAATCTATCGGAGACCCAAGCTGGCCGCCAATGACAATTCTAGGATTTCCCAGACGTCGATGGACGCTAAGTTAATATGACGTAATTTATGATTGGACCATCTCGATGAACTTGTGGATATTATTACGTAATCATAAAGTGTGTCAAGATGGCGGACTGTCAATTCCTACTTGGATGACTCGTTGAACGACCCGTCGAGATTAAATTCTATGGTCCCATCTCAACGGTGGATGAATTGGTTGTTAATCAAGCATGTGGATTGGATATCCCAGAAAAAAGTTTCAAATTATTAATTCCTAAGAACGGACTTGAACTAACTGGATATCATTGTTGGCAGCGAATACTTCAGAAAGGGTTAATTAGACAAAGAAAAACAGATACCAATATCAGATGTTAAAAAAATATTTAATATATGTATAGCATTTCAATTTAAAATATCATCAATTGCACAGTTGGATAAAACCGAATAAAATGGATGAGGTGGACGAACAGTAATGGTATATCACAGATAATTTGAATCAACATTGAACGAATTCACGATGCATGCTATTTCAGCGAAAGTTGAAGCATCGGACCTACTATAATTCGGTTTATAAATCAGTCGTTACCATAGAATAATTTGGCACAATGAGTTCATGCTTAGCAATTAAGTTATTAGACGTGTGGTCATAATCAGTTAATGTCTGGAGTAAACTGTTATCCCAACCATTAACTGCTTGAAACCGAAACGTATAAACAACACTAAACATAAAATGTGTGACCTTCATGTCTTGATAAGCGGCGGGATATGATTCAGTTTAAATAATGAATCGAGTCCGTTAATTCGCGTTGAGTCGAATTATATAAAATTGTGCAACTCAAATCTTTAGTGATTTTACCGGCTGGAAATAACTTCTATCATGGGTCTGAGAAATGCCCATTTTCGTAGGAACAGAAGATTATTATGAAAATTTACTACTGGAATGATTCATTCATCACCGACTTTCATTATAAGTGGTAGTCAGTATACCATTAAGTAATTACTAACCTATACTAATTAAATACTTAAGATGTATGGTATATTATGCTTTGTGTTTGTTGGTGTAATGTGATACCAAAATCTGCATATCTTTCGTAGAGACGTAACGACTGTAGTCTGTTATAGTTGAGTTGCTCGATCCTGGAGAGGTGGTCAAAGAAGATGATCCGAAATAGGTCCTGCGAATCCGAAATAATAATCGATATATATGTGTGATATAAGCACAGGCACAAGTAGGTGAGCTAAGTGAGCTGTCCCTAGGGCATGGAGAGGTGTTTGATAGCTGAGTGATTATTGAAATGTGATCGCAGATCAGGCGAAAATGATCGACAGATCGATTACCTCAGTTCTCTTGTAGATTTCACGCCTCCTGCATAGGAATCAATTACGGCACCTAGGACTATCACTACTAATTCAACTTAATATAGAACGTTGATATTCAACTACTTGGCATTATAACTTAGCTTGTTCTTCTTAAACGGAAACCCTACCGCTCACATACAATAATACTAAGAACACTTTTTAAAAACTTTACATTTGAAGAACCAGACACATCTCGCTGGTTTCACGCCTGCCCAGACACCAATTTTGCTTTCACTGACACCTGCTTTGGCGGCAATTTTCGTGCCGAGAAGCATGTATAATGCCATATATGGAAGTTGACTGATCAATCTTAGTATTGAGTGATCACTCAACCATATCGAAATCAGATAGAATAGTACCAGATCAATTTAACCAATTTTGGATCATATTTTGAAAACATGGCATCTATCTTGTCAGATTAACATTCTTAGGCCCATAAGCAGTTTATAAGCGGCCTTATTCACATTTTAATTTTGCTTGTGACGTCATCAACTTAAAGTTCACACATCTCTCCTTACACCATATTCTGTAGGACTATACATATTATGGATACACAAGGTGTATATAACTACATGATAAGCGAACCGCCAAAAACACATCCAGGTATCAAGCAGAAACTTGAAGATGGCCATCATATATGAAGGCGCAGTACCAAGGTCAAGTTCGCTTTATTCTCACAGGCTATTACACTAGCATATGGGCGTAACAGTGTCTAATACTATTATTATGACAGTGGGACTGATGTATGTGGCACATATTTATAGTGGCCTATGTACAGCTAGTATTATACCATGATGGGAGTAATTACATGTATTGTATTGTACATTACGTTATAGTAGTAACATCAGTTGCAGCAGCAACAGCAGCAGCAGCAGCAGCAGCAGCAGCAGCAGCAGCAGCAGCAGCAGCAGCAGCAGCAGTAGTAGTAGTAGTAGTAGTGGTAGTAGTAGTAGTAGTAGTAGTAGTAGTAGTAGTAGTAGTAGTAGTAGTGGTGGTGGTGGTTGTAGTAGTAGTAGTAGTAGTAGTAGTAGTAGTAGTAGTAGTAGTAGTAGTATTAGTAGTAGTAGTAGTAGTAGTAGTAGTAGTAGTCATTGAAAGCTGTGATGAAATTGGCTCTGCTAATTCTGACGAACATTTTCGTCACTACTGCTCGTATTCACTTAATTTTTGTTTTGTTCGCTGGATAAGCGGTTTTGGTTGAGTTTGATGTTTTCTGTTTGTGTTTTATTCGTCGTTGTTTGTCGTATTTTGTGACTCTGGTTTTCCTGTTTCGAGAACTAGAGTCGCCAAGTAAACTGCCATTGTATTTGGCAGTCTTGTTACATTTTGTATATAAGTTTATGTGGCTTTTTGCCTACTATATCTCCGTTATTGATAAGCGCATTTGTACTTGGCGGGCTGAGCTTTCTGCTTAGGCCGATCTCGCTGACCTGTCGAGATATCGCGCTTCGTACGTGCATTTATATTCACTGCAGTAGACAGGCGTAATCTAGGTCAATGTGAATGCTCCCTAGTAACATGTCAAGTCGCTATAAACAGACTCTTAGCCTTAGGCTCACCACTGCTGGGTTGAATGTTGGCGCTATTAAGGTCTATCATGGAATAAAAGACACTGTAGGGGTTGGGCCAAATGTCTTAAAGGGGCCAATTAATATTAGCAAAAATGTCTAGAATCTTACGGTCAGTTCACAAGGAGTGAAAGAAAGGTTTTTGGAAGAGGGCCTGATTGTCAATGGACAAATATGTAAGATCGAAGAGGTTGATTAAGATAAATTGATTGTAAAAGTGAAGGTCCCTCTTGAAATTCCGAATGAACGTATTACAGCCGGGCTGGGCAAATATGGGCAAGTGATAAAAATTGAAAGGGGGACGTATGCCTTCGATAGAAAATGGGATAAGACGGGTGTGCCTGGACAAAATTGACAAACCAATTCCAGGTAGATTGTCTATTAATGGGAGCTTCTTCCTCCCTGTGTGGTATAGGGGCCAGTGTAAAGAGTGCCGTATCTGCACAAGTACTGAACACCTAGCTAGTACCTGCCCTTATAAGAATAAGTGTCTTTTATGTGGGTCATCTGATCATTTTAAATCTCGATGTTATAAAAGATCATCGATGAATGCGGTAAGTAATGTGGAAGAGGCAATTGCTAGCTATATGGATCCTGCTTCTCTCAATTCCAGTGAAGTACACAGTAGTAACAATGTGCCACACACCTATGCACATGTTGTTAGCAAGGCTGGATATCCCATTGATAGCAAGACTGTGGACACCAATGTTAGTAAGACTGGGGGTCCAGTTGTTAGTAAGGCTGATGATCCAGTAGGGGAGAGCGGGGCACAGTAGATCGGATTTGTTTATTTTGACCATAGAACTAACGTTTGAACTAATACACAAGCTGACCTAAGTGGAAATGATGGACACATATGTTGACTAATTACTAATAGAGACATTTTCAGTATATTTGATAGCAATTGGTATATAGCACTAACTTTGTAAAGGAAAAAATCGACTTACTGTACCCCGATCAGCGGGCCACACTAGATCACGACCAGGGCAGAGTAGATCAGCATGCTATTTAAAACACTTTTCATTAATGAATTCTAACTGAACACTTTATTGTAAGCATTTTGCCATACAAGATAATCATTTCGGATTCAAAACATAATTACTCCTAGAACACTAGAACTATATACAGCTTTCACAGTTGGTGATTATGGAAGGAGAATACACAATGTTGGAGTAAAGTCTGCATTCAACATTGTTTACTATCGTACTGTAATCAACAGCTGTGTTCTTTTTTACAGAACCAATCAATACAAATCCATCTTCATCTACTCATGGCCTAACGCAAAGTGTTTGCATATGTTGACAGATCTACTGGAAATAGCAAATGACGAGCGACTCTAGCAGTGCCGCCATGCTGTATTGGGTTAGGTAATTTTGCTATAATGTCATCAATGACTACATCTGAGACATCAACATTTGGGGAAATAAACTTGAATGAGTTTGTTTTTTCACGCCGAAGGAACTTAACCTCATATTCAATGTCCTCATTTTCCAACCTTTGCTGTATCTGACCAATATACATTCCTACTGACCTCTCAGTGGTAAACGGTATTAATGTAAAATAACCATTATTAAGATTTTCTGGATTAGGAACATAAAGCTCCTCTAGGCCTACCTGGTATTCCCTTATCTCATCAGTAATTGAGTATGAATCATCATCAGACTCAGTGCAAAGATCTTTATTTACCTCATCGTCAGTATCACTATCAGATTCATACAATTTCCTCAGTTCTCAGTTCGATTACACTTTGAATTTGGAGCTTAACTGGGGTATCTGCCAGGATTTGTGTTTTACCCTTACATCTACCCGCAGTTTGTTTCCTTGCAGGTGCCTATGGATACGGGGATATTTCCTCAGGCCTAATAATAACAGTGGGTACAGGTGATGAAGTGGGCATATGTATAATATCATCATTGGAGCCATACAGGTCAAGTATATTAAGATCATTGGAGACAGATTCATTAGGTATAGTGAGATCATTTGAGCCAAATGGGACAGGCATAGCAACACCACTGGAGCCAGATGGCTCAGGCAGAGCAAAATCACGAGAGCCAGATGGGCCAGGCATAGCAATATAACTGAGGCCACACAGGTCAGCCATAGCAACATCACTAGAGCCAGACGGGCCAGGTATAGCAACATCACTAGAACCAGACGGGTCAGCCATAGCAACATCACCAGAGCCAGACGGGCCAGGCATAGCAACATCACTAGCACCAGATGGGTCAGGCATAGCAACATCACTAGAGCCAGACAGGCCAGGCATAGCAACATCACCAGAGCCAGACGGGCCAGGCATAGCAACATCACTAGAGCCAGACGGACCAGGTATAATAACATTACTGGAATCCGATGGACCAGGTGTAATAACATTACTGGAATCAGATGTACCAGGTATAGTAGCGTCATTGGAGCCATATGGACCCATGCGATTGTGGTCATTACGGTCAGTCACATATGAAGATAAGAAATCTTCATCAGTAAATATCTGGCTGTCAAAAGGACATATGCCAGATACTTTAAAGTCAGCAGTAACATTTGTGGGTGTGAATGCACGTGGGTAAGCAATGCCTACAATTGTAGCAATGTCATAAATTGTTATTGTTTTCCCCGGATTGTTTATCATAAAGGAATTCATGGCTGCATTACAATGAGCCTTAAACGGGCCATAAACGGATCTATCCAGTGGTTGTAATTTGTGGCTACAATGTGGAGGAAATGTGAGCATTGTTACTCCATTTTCTTTAGCAAGGTCGAGAGTTTTTATAGAGATGTGACTCTCATGATTATCAAGCAAAAGAAGAACTGGATGTTCCTTTGAGCACTTAGTAGTTTTGATGAAATGTTTCATAAATATTGAGAAGTTTGCTACCGTCATCCATCCTGAAGGAAGAGCACCTGCTACTATATGGTCTTTATAGTGCACACGAGGGAATACCATTACAGGTGGGATGGAATTGCCATTAGCATCTACTGCACACAGTACAGTTACTAGTGTTCCGCGTTCAGCCGATGTAACTTTATATATTGTAGTAGTATGGGTTTCCTCTTTCATTAAAACACCGTGGCAACCTCCTATAAGCGTACACTGAGTCTTAAAATCACGACAAAGGCTTGGGGTGTTTCCGAAATTGAGGTGTATCATGGGTTGAAGGATGTAGTTGGGGCAGGGCCATGGGTCCTTCAAGGTCTCATTAACGTTTCCAAATCTGTATGGAATGTCACCGTAGTTAATGAAAGTGTGAAGGAAAAGTTGCTCGACGAGGTTCTTGTCATGAAGGGTGAGGTGTGTAATGTGGAAGAAATAGATTCTGATCGTCTATTAGTCAAGCTGAAGGTTCCATTAGGGATTCCAGATGAATGGGCTATCAATGAATTGATCAAGTATGGCAAAGTGGACAAAGTAGAACACGAGACCTATCAATTTGATCGAACCTTAGAAAATGGCATCAGAAGAATTTGGTTCGAAAAGGTAGAACAACCTCTCCCAAGTAAGGTCACGATAGATGGTCGACTCATCTTGCCATTATGGTACAGGGGGCAAATCAAAGAGTGTAGAATCTGCTTAAGCACAGACCATCTTGCAACAGATTGCCCTAACAAAAACAAATGTCTAGTTTGTGGATCATCTGATCATTTTAAGTGACGATGCCCGCAGAATAAATATGTCAAAAAGGGTGCTGATGAAAGTGCGGAGCAAGTTGTCTCTAAAGAGAATGTCATAGAACCTGTAGCTGCTGAGATTGTAGCTGGAATCCATGTTAATGGGAAGCACATTGCTAAGGAAAATGTCATCGAACCAGTAGTTGCTGAGATCGTAGCTGAAGTCCATGTTAATGAGTAGCATGGTGAAAAAACTAAGAATCCAATCACTGTAGTTGCAGGCGATGAAATAGAGGTTCTATATGAGGGTCTAAGTCTTACTCCAGTAACCAGTCAATCCAAGTCTGATGTCAGAGAGGCTAATTCGACACAAGTTGATGATGATGATCGATACCCTCTGGAAGAGAGTTTTAATTTAGGACAAGTAAAATTCAGGTCGCAAGATACTGAAACTAACTTTGATTTTCCAAGACAAATTAAATAATATAGAGAAAGTAATTGGTGTCTCGGATCGATTGAGTGGAACAAAGCGACATAAAGATGGAGAGAGTTCTGAATCAGAAATAGAGGAAAGTGATATAGAAGACGATAGTATGTCAGTCGCTGAATCCAATATATCCATTCAAACACAGAGTTCTAAATCACCCGATGAAATGATCAGGTCAGAGGCAGGAGAGGTGTTAGTTCCATATGTGACGGCAAAAGGGGTTAAATATAGGCATCTGCGTCATGATTCAGATATATTAAGATATACGCATTTGGAAAAAGTTGAGCTATGTAGTGCAGCGTTTGCGAGTAAAATAAGTAAATGGTCTAAGAGAGGGTCGAAAAAACCCAAAATCTAGTTAGCTTAATAATGGCGGTTATACACATCATTTTATTACTTTTTATGCTAATTTGCACACTCAATTGTAGAGGCTTAAGTAGCGACATAAAGCAACGTCACTTACTAGAGACTTTGAAAAATGAGCAGATTGACATTGCTTTGATAAAGGAAACAAAAATTCAGAAGTCAGAATCATATGATAATTTAGAAAAGATTTCTGGATCTAGAATATTCTATTCGTTATCTCAAGATAATAGTGCAGGCGTAGCAATTGTTATACTCCCTCGTTGTTCAGCCTATGTAAATATAATCTCTTCAGTATCAGGTGCAAATGTTTCCTGGGTGAGAGTCACGCTAGTATACAACAAACACGGTTCACGTTGCTGTGTATATATGCACCTGCATCTCATCAACTACGTCGTAATTTTTTTAATGATATGTCTACAACAGCACTAGATAACATCACTGAAAACTTAGTAATGGGTGGTGACTTTAATTGTGTCATAGACAAAGCAAATTACAGGAATGCAACTTCAACTTATACTGATACATCACATAGACTCTTAAAAGAAATATGTGATAATGAAGATTTGGTTGACACCTATAGAATATCAAAACCTGATGGTAAAGATCTTACATGTTTATCGGCAGATGGTAAAGTTAATTTCAAGGATCGACCGAATGTATGTGACTAGTTTGTTGACAGGGTACTGGAGAGATGTTAATATTAAGCCAGTCGCATTCTCAGATCATAACATGGTTTGTGTAACCTTTGCCAATGCTGACTGGGTAACAAAAGGGGTTGGGTTTTGGAAATTAAACACAACACTGTTGGGAGAAGAATGTTATAAGAATAATATAGAGAGTTGTTGGCAACATTGGATTAATAGGAAAGCATCATATAAGAGCACATTGCAATGGTGGGAGGATGTAAAACTTGATTTAAAGTATGTTTCCCAAAAGTATGCTATTAGAAAAGCACGGAAAATACGCAAATGCAAGAAAAAACTTCATCAATCACTGATGAAAATTAATGCTAGAGTAAATAATGGTGAAGATAATTATTATGAATTACTGGTTAAAATTAAAAGTAAAATAAATGAGGGTGCAAAATTTAGAGCAAGAGCCCAGATGCACGCAGAAGGGGAAAAGCCAACCCGATATTTTTGCACATTAGAAAAAGCACGGGCAATAGATAAGGTGATGTGCTCATTAAATATGCCGGATGGTTCAACCGTCTTTACCAACAATGAAATGAGTACTATTGTATGCAATTACTATGAGTCATTGTACAAGTCAGAGGGAATTGATGAAGATGCAAAATTGGATTTGTTGGCAAATGTAGAGAAAAAGGTGTCAGACACAGGCCATGAATTGTGTTATCAACCCTTAACATTAGAAGATTTAACTAAATCCCTTAAAGGTATGAAACTAGAAAATTCACTGGGTGTGATGGCCTTCCAGTTGAATTTTACCAAACGTTTTGCCACCTTGTAGGTCCAATAATGGAAGAATTAGCCACTGCAACTTTTGAGAAAGGCCATTTACCACCAACTATGGCTAGGGCATACGTAAGGCTAATATATAAACGAAATGACAGACGTCTAATTCAGAATTACAGACCAATTTGTCTACTATGTGTGGACTACAAAATAATATCCAGAGCACTAACATTGAAACTAGGTAGTGTTTAGGAGAAATCATTGGAACAGAGCAGACATGTGCTCTACCTAGGAGGACAATTTTAACCTATACCATGCTATTAAGAGACCTTATACAATTGGTTGAGAAGGACAGCATCCCTTCAGCTGTGATTACCGTGGACAACGAAAAGGCATTTGACCTTGTGGAATGGGATTTACTTTTTAATTCTTTGCAATCGTTTAGGTTAGGCTCAAACTTTATTAAATGGGTTAAGATTTTATATACGGATATCAGGAGTAGCTATTTAGTGAATAATCAATTATCAAAGAGAAATTGTCTTAGAACGTGGTGTTAGACAGGGGTGTTCCCTATCGCCATTATTATTTGTTATTGTGATGGAATCGCTTGGCATAGCATTGATGCAAAATAAGAACTTTCAAGGCACATGTTTTCGTGGCATAGAAAGACCACTTAAGCTGTCACAATATGCTGATGACACAACTGTGGTTGCTAGTTCAAACAATGATTTTGCAATTTTAAACCACAGACTAGAAAAGTTCCAAAGTGCATCTGGTTTGAAAATCAATAAAGGAAAATCCAAAGGATTATTTTTGGAGCCATGGAAAGAGCGGAATGAGCAGCCACTTGAAATCAATTGGTCTAATGATACCATTAAGATTTTAGGCATCTATTTTATCAGGAAACCGAATACAACACAAAATTGGAATGAACGAGTATCTAAGCTTAAGAGAATATTAGCAAATTGGAAGCGTCGTCGTCTATCAATTTTTGGTAGAGTGTTTGTTGTCAACAACTTGGTATTATCTGGTCTACGGTATACAGCATATATTGTACACATGCCAAAACATGTAGAAAAGGAGGTTAATGAGTTGATATTGTCATTCATATGGGAAGAAAAGAATCATTTGGTTTCCCATCGTGTTCTCAATAACGCTAAGTTAGAAGGAGGACTTGATTTAATTGATATTAAAGTGAAATGTGTTTCTTTAAGGTTAACATTTTTGAATGATCTTATTACATCAGATGAGACGTGGGCATGTGTTTCACGAGCTCTCATGGAGAGAATAGTATAACCATTTCTGGCGGAGCATGTTTTTACCTCAAAGAAGCCACCTCTGAATAGTCAAATGATACCAGATGTGTTTAAAGATCAATTAAGGAGTTAGAAATATTTGACAGATACATGCCTCCACCTACGTGCTGGAAGGAAGTACTAGAACAGCAATTGTGGGGCAATGGTAATATATGTTATAACAATGCAGTACTTTATCTACCGTCCTTTTTGCAAAATATGGCATTCACCCTTTATCTGATATGATACACCCTCAAACGCGTAGATGGATTTCAATGCAAGAAGTGGCTAGAAAAACACAGATGAGTCATATAGATGTCCAGGGGTTGCTAAATACAGTAAAACATGCTGTACCAATTGAATGGTTTCGTCTGCCAAATGTAAATAATAATAGTTTGACTCCACAACCTGCTTTAGTTCTTGATGATGAGATGTTAAAATACAAGATGAGATCCAGGGAATGGTATCACATTATGAGACGAATACAGGTAGCACTTCCCATAGCAATTAGGAGATGGGATGACTCAAGATATAAACCATCCAGTATGGATCTTACATTCTCCATACATACCAAATATGGCTCATGATTTATTGTGGCGATTACTACATCGAGGGCAATGGGTAGGAAACTTGACATACAAGTGCAATATTACGACTTCTGATAGGTGTTACTTATGTCAAACAGACGAGGAATCAATCGAGCATTTATTTGCGGAATGTCCAATATCGTCACAATTTTGGGACTATATTAGCCAAATCTTGGCACAATTTGGAGCGAAGCCGATTGTTCTAGAAACGCATGTAGTCTTATTTAGAGAATTTGGATCAAGCCGTGTAAATATCATAAAGTCTGAAAGGACTATTTTAATAACAATGCTAACCATAGGTGTTTGGGCCATTTGGAAACATCGGTGTGCACAGACGAAAACTCCATCTATGGGCAATAACAATAGAGCAATAAAGGCAATATTTCGTTCATTGCTGTTCAATCATATTCCTTGGGAATTTTTTAGATTAAAGCAGCATGGTAAAGAAAAGTTTTCACGGACATATGGTGCAAAACAAACATAGTTTCAAAAGAGTTGGGAACTGTAAAAATAAATGAGCCTGCACTAGCTTAAATCATGTAATTACTACAGCTGATTTATCTGTGTCTTTTAATTAATCTGTGTCCTGTAATTCATTTTATTCTGCACTTTGATATTGTTATGTTTAATAATTCATGTTAACAAATAAACAGACTGTGGTAATTTAATAATCAATCGATAAAGTAAGTTGCCATTGAAATATAAAATCGTCCCGGGTAATTTTAGAAACTTGCACAGGGATTTATAGGGTTATTTGTTCCCGGGTAATTTACAAAACCTTACAACAAAGTATATCAAAACTGTAAACAAGAGCGCCATCTATTTCCATATATTTTTCTGTAATTTTCCTGCTGACTATATGTGTTATGCTACCCAATTGCTACTACGCCCACTGATCTTCAAAGAATCAGCCCACTGGCGTCAATGATTGACTTATTTGTCTTTGATTTACGAGTCACTTTTCATGTGTTGAATAGGTGTACTCGCCACACGGGCCTACTACCACACATGGATTGAATGGTAATTTACAAAACCTTACAATAAAGTAAATTGAAAGTGTAAACAAGAGCGCCATCTATTTTCTGTAATTTTTCTGCCGACTATATGTATTATACTACCCAAATGCTACTACGCCCGCTGATCTTTAAAGAATCAGCCCACTGGCGTCAATGATTGACTTATTTGTCATTGAGTGACGAGGCACTTTTCATTTGCTGGATAGTTGCAGTCGCCACACGGGTCTACTACTACACCTGTGTTGAATAGTAATGCCTTTGTTAAGTTTTGTTTAGCTATCGGATCTTTATCAGCCTATTGTTTTGTATCTATACTATTTAAGCCATATGTATTTACAGATTGTATTAATGCTCATTATTTATCTTTTCTTTTGGTGTAATATTAATCAGTCTTACTAGTTCACCAGTTGTTGGGGTTGTTTGGGGGGGGGGGGGGTGTGGGCGTGGAGGGGGGTGTTGCAAGCCTTTTTAAAGGAGTTCCTCCGGGAAGTTTGTCCGACTGTGTCAGAAAAAAAGAAAAAAAGTAGTAGTAGTAGTAGTAGTAGTGGTGGTGGTAGTGGTGGTAGTAGTAGTAGTAGTAGTAGTAGTAGTAGTAGTAGTAGTAGTAGTAGTAGTAGTAATAGTAGTAGTAGTAGTAGTAGTAGTAGTAGTAGTAGTAGTAGTAATACTAGTAGTAGTAGTGGTAGTAGTAGTAGTAGTAGTAGTAGTAGTAGTAGTAGTAGTAGTAGTAGTAGTAGCGGTAGTAGCGGTAGTAGTAATATCGGTAGCAGTAGTAGTAGTAGTAGTAGTAGTAGTAGTAGTAGTAGTAGTAGTAGTAGTAGTAGTAGTAGTAGTAGTGGTAGTAGTAGTAGTAGTACTAGCAGTAGTAGTAGTAGTCAATCATAGCACATGCTGTCTTTTGGCTCTGCTAATTACGTCGATTTTGGACGGTTTCTACGACTCACCCATGCTTATTTTTGTCCTGTTGTTGTATAAGTGTATATACGTTAGCTTAGTTATATTTAATTTTGCAAGTTTTGTTGTGGGAGGTCGTTTTTTGCGACGAAAGTTTTCAGGCTGCAGTAATTTATTTATCAATGCTGTGGCCATTTCAGCCGGCCTCCTCTGTTGTGTATTGCTTTTTCTGTCCTATTGTTGTTGAGGTTTTTCCCATTTCACGGTCCGTTATACTAGCGCTTTTATTGTTGGCTGATTTTATATTCTGGCTGTCCGTGCTGGATTTTCAGTCGTAGAGAGGGTCGCTACATTCTCGGCTTACTGTTGAGCTAGAGCGCCGCTGTATTATCGCCCTATGCGTTAAAGCATATCTAGCAAATATAAACAGGATTTGAGCCTTAGGGTGACGACTGGCGGGTGGTGTGTGGGGGCCGTAGACCGTTATCATGGCCTGAAAGCGGTTGTTGGTTCGGGTCCCAAGGTGTTAAAGGGCCTGATTAATATAAGTAGGTCAGTGTGGCATGTTACGGTATGCAATGAGAGGAATTAAAGAAAACTTATTGGATGATGGACTGATTATCAATGGAGAAGTCTGTAAGGTATAAGAAATAGATTCAGATAAACTGCTAATTAAAGTGAAGGCGCCATTAGAAATACCTAATGAACGAATTAGCGCAGAAATGGCCAAATATGGTCTAGTGGTTTCAATCGAGAATGAGACGTAAAAACCTCTTCCACGTACGCTCTCAATTGACAATACGTTTTTTTCTGCCGTTATGGTACAGGGGCCAGATCAAGACATGTCGCATTTGTACCAGTACCGACCACCTAGCTAGCGCATGCCCGCATAAGGACAAATGCTTAATTTGTGGGTCAACTGATCATTATAAATGGCGATGTAAGGAAGCAACAAAGAATCAAACTCGAAGGGCTTCAGAACCAAAGAATCACCAGGAGCCTGAACCGACTGCTGTAGCTGCCGTTTACAAAACGGCTATTGCAGCTGATGTTCATAAACCAGCTAATACTGTGGTAGTAGACATGGCAGATTCTATTGAGGTTTTGAGCAAGAACGTGACACAAATTCTTGTACCAATGGCTAAGGATGTTACTTTAACATCTGATTCAGAAAGTCTACAACTAGGGCAAACAAGATTCAGATCACAGTCCACTGAAAGCGCTGATAATTCAATACTAGATCAGGCCTCTCTGACTGTTACCTTGAAAGGCGTGGAAGGTAAAACAGATATTGCTGATGGAGCCAGCAAAGAATTAACAAGCACCAGTTGCAGCATTCCACGCACGACAGAAAGTAGTCTTAAGCGACAAAAAGATGACTCAAGTTCAGATTCTGATGTTGAAGAAGACAATGTTCATGATATGTCATATGATTATGATGATAGCGTATCTGTTGCTGATTCGCATATATCTGTCAGTACACAGAGTTCTCAAAATGCGGAAATGGTTATGTACCGCTGAAACAGGGCAGGTAGTGATCCCTTACATAACAAAGAAGGGTGTGGGCTATCGTCAGTTACGCAATGATTCGGATGTATCAAAATATCAGCATCTGACAGTAATTCAACTAAACACATCAGAATTCAATGAAAAGATTGGTAAATGGGCGAAAAAGAACTTGAGTAAGAAAAACAATTAAAATTAAAATTTGGCAGTTTTAAATTTATGTTTTAAAATATGTTTAATGTTAATTTGCACATTAAATTGCAGAGGTTTAAATGACGGAATAAAACAACATGTACTATTAAATGAATTAAAGGCAAGAAATGTTGACATTATTATGCTGCAGGAGACAAAATTACAAGATATAGAGGTTATTGAAAGGTTCAGGTGTTTGACGAATGGAGAACTCTATTACTCTGTTGCCAATGAACTGAGTGCAGGTGATGCAATTTTGTTTCTCCCAAAATGCCTCAGCTGGATACATATCATTTTTTCTTCATCTGATAACAATGGGCAGTGGGTTAAAGTTGTAATCGACATAGAAGGGTCAAATTACATTTTAGTTTCAGTCTATGCACTGGCATTCACTTTCTAGCTATGGTGACACATCGCATGACAGACTTAAAGCTATATGTGATTCAGAACATGTACTGGATAGTTATCGATTATTAAATCCAGAGGGTCGTGATTTCACATGGCATTCAAATAACGGCCAACTCGACTCTAGAATAGATCGAAGTTATATTCAAAGAACATTGAAAGGAATTCTGGTAACTGCTGGTATGTATCCCATTACGTTCTCTGACCATGACATGTTTTACATTACGCTGGATAATGCCGACTGGGTTAAACGCGGCCCTGGCCTTTGGAAAATTAATAATTCGCTGCTAAATGAATCTAAATATCAAACTTGTGTTAAAAGTTTTTGGCAACATAAGCTTCGAAACAAAAATTCCCATGACAATTTAATAACATGGTGGGAAGATGTAAAATTTGGATTTGCCTACATTTCAAAACAATATGCCATTGGGAAAGCGCAAATGATGTGCAAGGAGAAGAAAACACTTGAGCGTTCTCTGTTTCTCCTAAGTAGGAAGGTTGTGAATGGTGATAGTCAGCATAGTGAACGGCTAAGCGATATACAATCAAAGCTTACGCAAATAGATAGATATAGGGTTGAAGGTGCAATAACTAGGAGCAGAGCACAAATGTATATCGAAGGAGAGAAACTAACGAAATACTTTTATGGGCTCGAAAAATCTAGAGGAGTTGAGAAATTAACTAGGATTTTAAATAACAACAACAACAACAACAACAACACCAACAACAACAACAACAACAACAACAACAACAACAACAACCATTTACGCAAATGGGAATTATGGAAACGGTAGAAACATTTTATCGGATGTTATATAAATCTGATAATAGTAATGATATAAAGTCATCTGAGATGCTAACCATTGTCAAAATTGCATTGTCAAAATCGAGCATGGAATTATGTGAGCTCCCATTAACACTAGGTGATCTGACCACTTCTCTAAAACATATGAAGGGCGGCAAAGTTCCAGGAGGTGATGGACTTTGCGTGGAATTCTACCAGACATTTTGGCATCTCATTGGGCCAGAGTTTATTCAAGTACTAAATGAAATTTTCTCACATGGTAGTCTCCCTTATACCATGTCGCAAGCATATGTTCAACTTATATTCAAGAAAGGAAATCGACAGAGCCTAGAAAATTACAGACCCATCTCGCTCCTCTGCGTCGAGTATAAGATTATTTCTAAAGCGCTTGCTAAAAAACTTGCTAGTGTTCTGGATGAAGTTATCCATACCGATCAAGCTTGCTCTATTCCAGGCCACTCTATCTTGACCAATACATTTTTAATTAGAGACATTATACAATTGGTTGAGAAAGGTAATGCCCCAGGGGCCATTATAGGTTTAGACATCTAAAAGGCGGTTGATCGATTAGAATGGAAGTTTATGTTTAAATCACTCAGTAACATTGGATTGGGACCAAATTTCATAAAATGGATCCGAATTCTCTATGACAATATTAGCAGCAAATACCTCGTAAACAATTTTAAAAGTCAGCCCATTATTTTAGAGCGTGGTGTGCGTCAAGAGTGTTCATTGTGTCCCGTGTTATTTGTCATAGCAATGGAGGCATTAGGAGCAACCCTCAGGGAGGACCCACTTTTTCATGATATAGATATTCATGGTGTACATCGGCCCATAAAGGTGTCTCAATATTCCAATGACACCACTGTCTTTGCAGGCACCAATGCTGATTTTAAAAGGCTTGACACGATTTTATTGGATTTTCACATGGCCTCTGGCTTGAAGATAAACAAAGCTAAATCAGTTGGATTATTTTTGGGTCAGTGGAAGAGTAGGTGTGATAAGCCGCTGGGCATCCGATGGACAATTGAATCAATTAAGATTCTACGTATTCACTTCAGTATAGAGGGTGAAGAGAACCTTAACTGGGAAGAGAGAATAACTAAAATGAAGAAAACCTGTAATGCATGGAAGCATCGGCATTTAACTATTTTTGGCAGAACTTTGGTTATAAATACCTTAATACTTTCAAAGTTATGGTATACAGCCTCTGTTATATATATATATATATATATATATATATATATATATATATATATATATATATATATATATATATATATATATATATATATATATATATATATCTATATCTATATATCTATATATATATATATATAAATATATATATATATATATATATATATATATATATATATATATATATATGGCAAAACATGTCGAATGTGAAATAAATAGAATGGTCTGAAAATTGTTATGGGAAGGTAAGGCATGTCTTGTATCACAGGATGTTTGCATGAATGATTTAATTCATGGCTGGCTTAATCTTGTAGATGTTAGAATGAAGAGCATGTCATTGCGTTTCAAATTTTTAAATGCATTACTTAATTCTGATATTCAGTGGGCACATGTATCAAGGTCGCTAATAGAAAGCTTCATAAAGCCTTTCTCAACCAAAAGCTTTATTTATGCCAAAAATCCGCTCCCGAATTATACACGATTTCCTCCGCATTTTCTTAACCTAAAAACTGGGTTTGATGCGTTTATTAAAGTTGACGATGTTTTACAATTGGAGCTATGGGGAAATAATCACATCACTCATCAAGGCAAAGCTATGTACTATCCATCAATGGCAGGGAAAGGCATTAAATATGTATGTGACATTGTTGACCCTATTCGGAGGGAATGGAAATCATTGGCTGAGATTTGCTATGTTACTGCTCTTCGACTAATAGATGCTACGCGTCTGTTAGCTCGCATACAAGAAGCTATACCAAAAGCTTGGTTCTCTCGATACAGTGCTGATTTTATTGATGAAGAAGCTAAACTAAAATTCACCAGTAATGATAAGGAATGTTCCTGCAGCATGGCAGTAAGCAGCAGATAATCTCCTTAGGGAACTACATGCTACACCTCCAAGAGCTATTTATGCATGGGAGCAGCATGGTTATAATATTCCAAACTGGGATATAATAGGGAAAAACATACATTTAACGAATATTCCCAATCAAGCAAGAGATATAGTTTGGAGTCTAATACACAGAAAACTTTTGGCTAAACATCGCATGACAAAAGCAAAACTGTGTGCTGAAGATGATAATAAGTGCGTTTTCTGTGTAAGCTCTGAGGAAACATTGGTACATCTATTCGTTGAATGCCATGTTGTAGTTCAGTTCTGGGTATATGTAAGTAGGATTTTATCAGATCTCGGTGTTCCTATATCGGACATAACACCACACAATATTTTATTTCATGACCTTGCAAATGAGTCACTACAAATAAATAATAAGGTTATTCTGTTAGTCTACTTAAGCATTGGAAATTGGAGCATTTGGAAGCATCGCTGCTCCATAGTGCATGATGCAAATGCTACTCTCACACACGATCATTTAAAATGTTTAAATGGGATATTTTATGCGTTATTGTCACATTGTGTTAGAGGCGAATGCCATAAGTATATTAAAAAACAACATCGAAAAACGTTTAAAAGAATATGGTGCAGAGGTAGATTAATATCATTTGAAAATGAGAATCTGTCCATCAAAACACCGCCGTGATTATTTAACCTTTCATTTAATGTGCCGAATACGTAAATATTTTAACACTTATACCACATCCTTGACAATTTGTGTATAATTTAATGTTGATTATGGAAGAATATTTTTAAGAATACATTTTCAATGTAGATTTACCATTTGATAGGAAATCATTTGAATGGAGACTGTTGCAGCCTGGTGTAACTGCCGCTTCCAATCATTCGGTTTCAAAATTATCAGTCGTCTGTTATTTGTTTTGGACAGAGCAAAATGCACTGTAAAATTCTGGCGCTCGCGCTTTGTTGGCTATATAAAAGATTACCCGGGCCTATTCAGAATAGAGCATACTAGATGTTTAATTTGATACAAATAATGAACGTATGGCGTTTATTTTATTAGTATATACTTACTTTGACAGAACAGATATTTCAAAAATACTATTAGGACGAAAAGACTGATAAATATGTAATTAGATTTTTAATGTTAATTAACATTTAATCCTTTGAACCCAGACTTCCACAAATCTCACGTTCTGGACAATCGTACGTGTAAGCTGTTGGATGTTTTGAAACTGTTTGGACTGGAACCCGTTGCTGCCATATACCGGAACGACTCCCAGTTAGATGTGTTTCAAAATATTCAACAGAATATTTATATTTATTAAAATAAAAATGATTTCTTTCGTATTTGTCCCTTGGAGTTCAAAGAGTTAAATATGTATATTTATTGAGCAGCAATTTTGAAGTATTTTATTATACTGAAAGACAGATGAATTTTTTAAAGGTTTTTCCTTTTCACTTGCCGTTTATTTACTGTTTGTATGCTGTATGATTTGTACGTCCGTCTTTTATATATTTTTGGATATGAAAGGTTTTCCGCATGATCCATTGATCGTGTTATCAAAAAAAAAGAAGAAAAAAAAGTAGTAGTAGTAGTAGTAGTAGTAGTAGTAGTAGTAGTAGTAGCAGTAAGGACAGCAGCAGTAGTAATATCGTCGTGTGCTTTGTGTGATGTGTGCATTTGTCTATTGTGTACTTATACCGATGTTGTGTCGTTCACAGCTTTGGCTTTTTATCAAATAGTAGCAGGTACTAGGGTCAATGTTCAAGGTTCAATGTGACTAATATGTTATAAATTGACCATGAAACACAAATCAGAAGGCTACTGGTACAGTTCTGATTCCATTTACCACCGATAAGAGCACAGGTCCGTGTCGAGCTCCGTGTCGCTGAGGGTAGTTTCTTCTATGATAATGCTGACAATAATTGTTCACGTTTTGTGTCTGGGTTTGGTAAGTTATTGTTACAGTACATATGCTATAAACTCATTAATGCTAACATTGTAATGTCTATTTCCTCATAGAAAATGTCCATCTACAGAGCAAGGTAAATCTGTTTTAACAAACTTACTACTGGAGATGCTTGGTTAAATATAACACATGATTCTCTTGTTTTGTAAATTGACTTTTTCAAAATCACTGCAGAAGACTTCTTTGGTGAACGTGTGTGGTTAAAGGGTCAATACATTTTATCTGACCAGCTTATAGCTTATGAGTGGTAGTAATGGCTACCATTGTAGGTGGTCGATTAATACTATTCGTTATCTATGGCAGAATGCTGGTGGCCAAATGAGCAAGACTGGTGAATTGATGAATCCCGATTCTCAGTCAAGCTTATGACGTCATCATCAATTACGCCATGAATGACGCGATTTAGTCCCTCCTAAACGTTTCGTTTGTTAAGTTGTATGGGGTGTCTCTCTTTACTATATAGTAAATAGCAACATTAGCTCCCAGTCAAATTAGTTTCAAAATATTCAACAGCTTACCTTTATAGTTTTCTGGAAATTGAGATTCGGAGAGTGCAGGGATCGATTAGTTCAAACACGGCCAACCCGTGTGTGGAGCTTAGCGGGAGATGGGTGGAACATAGCTAAAACTGGATTACTCCATTAAAGCCGCCTCGTCATAATGCACGAGCATGATTGTCCTCAATCAGATGTCCGCCACGGACAGATCGACTGTCATGTCCTCTGGCTTTGTTTGTACTAGCCACATTCTGAAGTGCCTCTGATGCGTTGTTATTCATAGATGATTAACCGGTGACCGAAGTAATGCTCTTCCACTCACGCCCATTCTTTTCAAACCCGCTCACTCTTCTATCGCCACACTACACCCCCAAACTCCACCCCATCTCTCTCTCTCTCACTCACTCTCTCTCTCTCTCTCTCTCTCTCTCTCTCTCTCCATCCCTCCCTCTCTCTCTCTCGCTCGTTATCTCTCTCTCTCTCTCTCTCTCTCTCTCTCTCTCTCTCTCTCTCTCTCGCTCTCTCTCTCTCTCGCTCTCTCTCTCTCTCTCTCTCTCTCTCTCTCTCTCTCTATCTCTCTCTCTCTCTCTCTTTCTCTCTCTCTCTCTCCATCGTGCTCTCTATCTCTCTCCCCCTCCCCATCCCCTCCCCCTCCATCCCTCCCTCTCTCTCTCGCTCGTTCTCTCTCACTCACTCACTCACTCACTCACTCACTCAGTCAGTCAGTCAGTCAGTCAGTCAGTCAGTCAGTCAGTCAGTCAGTCAGTCAGTCAGTCAGTCAGTCAGTCAGTCAGTCAGTCAGTCAGTCAGTCAGTCAGTTAGTCACTCACTCACTCACTCACTCACTCACTCACCCACCCACCCACCCACCCACCCACCCACCCACTCACTCACTCACTCACTCACTCACCCACACACCTACACACCCACCCACCAACCCACCCACCCACTCACTCACGTGCCGCGCCCGCAACACCACGCACCCCTCTGCCATTTCTCGAGAACTCAATTTCTAAGCCACCGTTATTTAATAGTGGTTTAGGGTCACATGTAATCATGTGGGATTCCAATGTGAAATTTTGGCATCATATACAAAAGTAATTGTACCCTGGATCAGAAAATGATATTGCCATTTTTCTGCGCACATCAAAGGCCATTTGGAGGTTATTTAATGTTATGACCCCCAAATAACCATTTTTACACTTGGACATATTTAAAATACATTCTTATTTGTGTAGGCATGTCGCATATCAAATGAAAGATAATGACTTATTTTATTATATAATTATTATTATTATTATTGATTATACTCCTCCTACCGATCTCTGGCACCAAATAAGCCCATTTACAGAAATGCATTTCGTAATATCACTTTCCTGAATGACGTTAAAAATTAGCATTTAAACGCTTCAGGTTTACATGGAGTCCGAATTACTTAATTTAGAGAGTAAGCAATTGCATAAGATCTATATAGAACTAAATCGATACTAAAACTCATTTAACATATAATACCATATAGTAGTGCATCTTAGCTGTTAACTGGTATCAGCAACTTTGACAATGAATTACACTTAGTGGTGGACATCTTTCATTAAAATAAACCCGGGATTCCTCTTTTTATGCAATGGCCATTTCCAGTTTAGCTAGGCTCTGCTATCTCAATCTATGTTCCACCCACACCACGTTCGTGTTGGGATAGATCGATCTCTGAACTCCCTAACTAACAATTTCCAGAAAACTATACATGTAAGCTGTTGAATATTTGAAACTAATTTGACTGGGTGCTGTTGCTGTCTATGGCAGCAACTGCGTCCAGTCAAATGAGTTTCAAAATATTCAACAGTATATTTATTAAACAGCAAAGACAGTATTCGTGCAACGTGTCAGAGTATTACGCGCTAAAAACCGACACTTTCTAATCGCCCAATGATTTCATTATTTTGACGTCAGCATACACGCCACTTAGTTGATTATGACGCAATTAGATGGATGGATATACTCGGACAGGTCCATTCCCTTTGTATATTGAAGAAATAATACCATATCCAGATATATGAGTATTTTCACAATATTGGTTATTTACATCACAAACCCACATCTCAGTGCATGTTAGGTCTTGCCTTTTGCATGAGCATGATTCTGTTCCATATTTGCTGGTCTTACAGCCGCATTTTACAAACCCAGCAATTGCATTAAAAGCAGGTGGCAGATTTGAGACATTGAGTACCAACAGTCCATCCTCTTCTTCCCCGCCATATTCTACAGGCGGTGGAAGAATAGAATTGCCTGCATCAGGATAGTGCCATACCATAACTTGGTACTGCGCACAGAGAATATACTGCTCTAAGTCTTCTCGAGTAGGGGATAGTTTCTTTGCTTCAGCCTGCTTTTTCCTGAACAGATTACATCTGAGTTGTCTTACCTCTGTTATCTTAGTTTCTTTAAGAAATAGAGAGCACATGTATTCTTCCAGTTTTCTCATGGCATGCTCAGATGTCCGTAGAGTCCCTCATTCGGCAAATGCACTAATGGCATTGCTACTAGATGTTTGTAATGCTTCCCAGAATGCTACCGTTACATTTCCACATATTCGCCCAATGGTATCGGTTCCTGTAACAGCATGAAGACCTGGAAGCCAGTCTTTGGCCATTAGCATTTTGGACATGTTGCAAATGTACTAACTGCCTTTTTGTCTTTTAAGTGCATGCTCTGTAACATAACAAGCAACTACTATATGTCTAATTTCGTACTTGCTTGACTTCAACTCAATAAGATGTAGAAGAAACTGATTGGATATTTCTGCACCTCACATGATAGTTTGACTGGCTATTTCCTGTACAACCGACGTCGTATCAATCACAATGCCTTTAGTATTGACGTGTATGTTAGCATCATGACTCACCATTTCTTCAACGGGCATTTGACTTTCCGTACGCATTCTAACTTTGATATCATCTTACTTTTATCTGTAGAGGGAACAATATGACCATCTAGTGTGAACAAAGATCGTGAAAGGCATCAAAATTTGTAATCGCCAATCAATTTCAGTAGATCAATGTCTGTGCGCGATCGCGCACTGATTATCAGCCTTACACTCATAGATCTGTTTTCTATTTGCTCAAACTCTCTTTGTGTTGGTTACACATTACCAACATGGATTCCATCAGCAGCTTGAGCTTAGTCATTCTATTCCAGAGATATGTGGAACCTATGATGTGTTCTTCTACAACTTTACTATAGAGTTCCACTCCTACAGCATCACTGCTTAATATGCCGTGCTCTATATTCACTTTGAAACAATGTTGATTAGCTGACCATTATCAGCAGTAAACGGGTTACACTCAACAAACACGGCTTTCAGCTTCTGTATGTTTTGTTCTGGGCACATATCTATGCCATCAAATAGCGCATGCCGCTATATCCCGTGTTTTTGAGAAATAATTGGCATAATTTGTGGATTGTCTGAAAGATAAATAAGCGCTGGGGCTATCAAGAAATACCTGGATGCTGCTGCAGGCTTCTGCTTTAATCTGCCAAGCCCACATTTGACTATCATCATGTTAGTAAGTATGCCCAATGGCATTGTCTAGGCATGTCTACTCCAATGGCATCTCCGAAGGAACCATCCTGACATAACATAGTCGGATTTTATCAAGGATGTACATGCACATTCTGTCTAGAGAAAATATATGCAGCAGTAGCCAATTTCCCTCCCGAGTTGCACGAATGAGAAGAAGCAGAATCATAACCATTTCCCTATTCTGACGTATGACTTTAAACAAGGGATGCAGGTTTTCATCAATTGTGTGTAGTTGATATTGTAATTGATCACGCTTTAAAGGCACAGTTAGCAGGTTGTTGTGTTGCTGTGCTCTATCACTGCCTGCCGTACTGCTAAACGGATCAGATAATGCACGCACCTGCTCGACAAGTTCGTCCTTGAGCCAGCTTCCTTAAAACCGCTCAATCAGTAGCTGCAAGGAAGTAATTTGTGCTACAAATGATATGTTCATATGTTTTCCTTTGAAAATCTAATATGTTGTCAAAGGCCCATAACGATTACATTCAATCCACACCTCATCAAGTCCATTGTCATCTATAGTTGAACCTATTGCCATTAACATACAGTATCGAATTCGCCAATGCGAATAACACACTGGTCTTTGCAGTTTGGCTATAGCATGTCCGGTCTTTTCGATTTTTCATGGAGAGCCATGGGCAATGTCATTGGCGTTGTTCAGCCTGGTCCCATGCTTGCAGCATTTACGTGATGTGCTTGTTTCAAAACAGTTGGTAACGCCTTCCATTCATGAGCGGATGCTGCATTCAGTGACACTGCATGGCCAGCTGTTTGTGGGTTTGTATATGCACAGCATATTGATGAGCAAGCTGTACAAGTGGAAGTTGTCCATGATTGAACAATGTCGAACTGGAATTACGTCATCCATTTTATTCGCTGGTTCTGGTTCATGTATGCTTCTTTGAAATGCGCATGACATCAGCCAAGCAATGCCATCCATTTGGCTTTCCTGCAATATCGCTTTGTTCTTATGTAATTAAAAGTCATGATATTGTGTGTTATTTGATGGCGTTGTCTGGCCTGTGCTGTTGCATGGTACTAGGTCATTGATGGTCGAAGTAACATTTGCTAATGATTCATCTTTAGCTTGGGGCAATACAATAATTTTCCTCTAGTATTATGGATCATCTGACATTCTCTGATGGAATATTGCTAAACGTGCTGCACTCCGTTTTCTATGTCCATTAAAAGTGTCCTCATTGAAATCCGAATTGCCTGCTGCAAAAGAATATGTACAGTGCCACCCACGAACAATGGATGTCGAAATGTAAACACTATTGTGCGTCGTCTGTTGAATTGGCTAGCTGATGCATGAAGTTAATGCAGTATTCAAGTTTATGCAACAAATTAACTTTAGTCTTGCTTCTTGTACCCTGGTGTATTGCCATTCCAAGTTCAAATACCAATGACATTTCCCTTGGATGGCGAAAACCTGTAATCATGTTTAGGTACATGTATTACCTGTCGACGGGATATATAAGTGTACATTGTATTCCGGGCAATACTTATTGTTTCTGATTAGATAGATCTTTTCTTACTTTCAGTTTTACGTGTTGTTGTTGGTCAAATAATTATCCAACATAGCCCCGTTTGTCAAGAAGTTTAGGGGCATTATCATGTATTCCGTTAACGAAACATTCAACTGTCAATTATCGGTTACAGGCGTGGAATTTATCACAGATTACCGAATCGAAAAAATGTTGTTTCAATTCAATGAGTTTTAAAATAGGCCTAAATATGACCATGTCATCCGTGGGATGTGTACGAGCAAGGTAAACAATAGCAATCAATAATGATTTTCAAAACGCTCAGAAAAATGGCAAAATAATTTTATCTCATTCGAGGTTCTTTGACTAATACGTTTATGTATACAAACTAAATGTACCATTACAGTCCTATGTGACTTTATTTCGCTACACTGGTCCATACACTAATAAAGTCGGACATCGCTATATGATTGAATGTGTTGATTAATCGAAATAGGAGGTGGTGATCACGCACTCCATTGTAATCTTCACGCGATGATGGTGGTTGGTAGACGGTGATATGTTGCAATTGCTTTATACCAGTAGACGTGGCTTTTGTTAAACCTCACTTTCTGTGAATATTGTTTATTGAAATATTCGAATTTCGATGTGTTCTTTGTGTTCACGTATATATGATCACGCGCCCTGTCTTACGCGGTTGATATGGGGTATGCGAACACATAGATATGGTATTGTGGAATGTGGATAGGACGAATGGCTATATTATATTTTCCGTGGCTCCCAGACTCTACAAATTCCGGGTGAAACGATTCCACGAAACACCCACCAGGATAACGCAGTTTACTGGCCGGGTACAGGGCCAATACCTGGCCAATACTTCCCGGTATCGACAGAGTACAGGTCGAGTAACCTGCATTACCATGACACGATATAACATATGACAATAGTGATGACGTCACAATGATAATGTCTGGTGGGATCATTTAGCTTAAATACCCATGTAAGGACGAGGCGCTCGGTCATAGTAGCATGGCCTAAATTGTATTTCTTTAGTTATAATTTACTGAGAGGGACCAGATCCAGCTCTGGCATTGCCGGTAGTACAGGAACTGGAAGTTTTACTTCATCTATTATGAAGTTTGTCAATGCGTGGGCCACATGATGCAGCGGTATGTGGACGAATTGACGAATCCAGTTTCTCAGTCAATCATATGGGCGACGCCGTAATCGAGTGCGTCATGAATGGCCTTCGTCTTAAACTGATAATGGTCCGTGAAGTTGTACGAATTGTATGCCTTACGGATTAATACACATGCTGTTGAATATTCTAAAATTAATTTGACTGACGCCGTTGTTAACATGGGCAGCAACAGTACGCTGTCAAATTAGTTTCAAAATATTCAACAGCGTACTTGCATAGTTTTCTCGAAATTGAGATTCAGATAGTGCAGGGATCGATCGATCCTAACCATGGCAATCGTGGGTGGAGCTTAGGTGGAGATGGGCGTGGCAGAGCCAAATCTGGAATCCTCCATCGTGGGCGCTGGGAAGATGCTAATACCCTGGCGTTGGTGGTTGGGACATTCCACACAGACGCGAACGAGTTTTACGTTACTATATGACCTGCGACCAACGACTCCCTCGGGTTTTTGTCCGTCTGTCATTGATAATAAATTGTCAGCGTTGTATTGCCCACAACCCCAACCCCACCCACTTACCCACCCCACCCCAACCCACCCCGATCGTCGTTCTTCGGATATCTTCTGAATTTCTGCCAACATATGGCGAGCACTTTAAAATGTACTTCGAAATCTGAACACGTACGTCTACTGATCAAATACAAATATCAGACCCCTTTGACCCTTATGGTCACGCATCCGATAAAGTCGTCGTTAAGTCACGATTCATCGGTTCCGTGCCTTCGTAGTCAGAAACATGGTCGGTGTATACATTACTGTCCTTCGGAGTTGATAATTCCAGTTCTGACCCAGTTTCGAGATGAAGAATTAGCACGCATATTAGTCAAAAGGCCTACATCATGTTATCTGTCGCGAAACTTCAGTGAAACTAAACCGGATATCTGCCAGTTATATACCCTAAGTTAGGTTATACATTGTGGTCAGGAGGCAGTTCAGATGGTTATGGCCTCTCCCGTAGTATGCCACTGTTGGTAGACGTGGTTATGGTATGCCCACGTCTACCAACAGTGACATAATACGGGAGAGGCTCGCAATTCCATGTGGTGTCAAAGACCGTATTATCTGGAATACAAGCATTTACAGACACAGCCTTGTCATGGCACCCGAGACTTTCCGTCTCCAGGAAACATCATTTCTCCTGCATGACGTTCCCTGGCGTGATTCGCGGGTGAAATGCAGTTATTTTGTTCCCATTTACACGGGATCCGGCTTCTAGTGAAGCCACACCCATTGAGTTCTATCGCGGTATGAATTGAGATTTGTTCGGGATGGAATCAGCATCTCAAGATATGCAGTAATAGCTAAAATGTGAACATAAATAGAACCGTGACTGTTTACATTTTATCCTCCGGGATACCTTTTACACCAGCAGCTAAAATCCTAATAACGAATACAATTAGTCAACTACTGCATTAGTATACACACCTGATTAATAACGGTGGAGTGTCCACCTCGGACGACCGACACCCCAGCTCTCTCACAAAACAGACCAGCCCCAGATGTATACAGGGCGGAATGGTCTCTGAACCACACCCGATTCTAGAGACCATTCCGTCCTGTTCCTTTCATTATAGGCCTGTGCCTAGTGCTCGTTTCTCAGAATGTTTTGTCCATCTCTACCGCTGTAATAAAAATGCTTTGTGAACTAAAAGTTAGCTGACTGGTTATAAGCTCAGGTCAAGTGGCGATATAAGAGGATAGACTATGTTGAGTACACCCGTGTTAAGCAGGTGAGCTATGCCGTCTCTGTGTAGTGCCTATATAAGAACCCTCCACCCCACCCCCAATTGTTGACGCTCTGGTACCCGCCAAGAGTTAAGACGTAGTTAGCGATTTAACTCAGCCGGTGCTTCTGTTCGTGAAAACCAGAATGATGTTTATTTGAACGTTTTCATGATGTAATGGCAACATAAGCTTTGCCGCATGCTAACGTCGCACATACATGAGAACGTTGCACACACCCTGGACGCATAGGGTACGGGTCCAGAGTTGGGGGAATTTATCTTGGCGATGTTTAACCAGAAAACGTCTAATACAATTGTTCAGATAGAACGAGTGGTATGCCGCCAATGCTGAAGAGCACAGGCTTAGCCATGCCCTCGTAAGTCTCAATTAACTTTTACAGTGTTTGCTAAGCCTCGTCCACCTCTAGCTAACCTCCACCCACACCTCGCTCATATTGGGATCGACCGATCCCTGAACTCCCTGACTATACATTTCCAGAAAACTTTACAGATAGCCTATTACATATGTTGGACTAATTTGACGGGGTGCTTTCAAATTTGTTTCAAAATATTCAACATAATATTTATTAAAAAGCAAAGACATGCAATTCGTACAACAACACATAGTCCGTCTTCAATTATGCATTCGTGGCGTACTTATCTACGTCATCCATGACGTCATAATGACAGCTTTGCTTATGACGTTATTCTATACGTCACGTAGCATGGTATGGATGAATAAAGTGGAAATGTCAATTATAGTGGTCTTCGCTAACCAGCCAAAGCGGAAAAGCTATGTTCAACTTAAACACGCGTATACCATCAATGTCTCAAATACTCAAAATGCCACATATATATAAATTAGCATTTAATGGTCGCGATTTGGTAAGAAAATTGAATTTTTTTGCCCGGGAAATGTCTCTTTGCGGCCAAGAGAAGACTTTTTTTTTTTTTATAAATTTAACCACTGGAATATACACAAATGCATTTCAGTTGTCCTGCAAATATATATTTCGCAAGACCACTGCAGAGTCTATTTTGGCCGGCTTACCATTTACAGCTTACGGGGCACGACAATCAAAATCTTTGCTTATATTAACCACTGTCCAGTTGTAGGCCATGAGAAGACGATTTTTCACAAATGTGTCTACCACTGCAATGATGCTAATTAATCTAATGTCAAAGGTATATTGCTAATCACCTGCCACTCAAATAACCAAAGTGATAGCACCCGGTAGTAGATTAGCCATACTGGTATGCAAACGCAGAAATGCATGGCCAGTTCGTTAACATTTGTGTAGTTTATTCATATGCTTGCATTGCATGACTCGCATACGGACACGCTTCACATGGTATAACGGTTAATGTGTTATTAGACATGCATACCATTAAATTAAGTCAGTTTTATTGTAAATAATTTTTTTTTGTTTAAGGTGCTTGGTGAAAACATAGTTTCGCGACAAAGTGAGTGTATATCGCGTGCGTGCGTGCGTACGTGCGTACATGTATGTACATGTGTGCGCGCGTGTATGCGTGCGTGTGATGTCAAACGAAATGTAGCCATTTGAATTGATAAAAAGGCTTTTGCACCACAAACCAATAATGCACATTTCATTATTATTATTATTATTATTATTATTATTATTGAGGAGAGATTAGAGAGGTAATAATCCCTCAATCAAAGTTGACTAATCAAATCTAGCACTCACATATATGACGTCATAATCAATTCCGTCAAATGTAGTCTGGCAGCTGATGTCGCAATCAAATAAGTAATGGATAGCGTTGCTAAATCCGTCATGAGCTTTTAAACGTCCGTCTGTTGTACGTGTTGTTTGTCTGTACTATTTAATACAAATTATGTTTAGTTTTTTTACCACTAATGCTGCCTAGCACCCACTCAAATTAGCTTCACATTCTTTCAACAGCTTACACGTATAGATTTCTGGAAATTGAGATTCAGGGAGTTCGGGGTTCGATCGATCCCAACACGGACAAAGCGTGGGGAGGCTTAGCTATAGGTGGGTGGGGCATAACTAAAAGTGGAGTCATCCTTTTCCGTCAAACTACCGGTAGAGCTCATCATCAAATGGTATGTGACCGGAATTTGCAGTACAATAAAGGGACCCATTTCAAGAGGTAACCACCGATTTCCGGCTAACCTCTCTCCTCAGTGTGCGCGTGCTGACATCGATTGGAAATTTGGAAACTTTACAACTTGACTTTCTCAGAATCTAAGTTTCAAGGTAACTGTCCAATTAAACTATTGCATGATTTGAAACTAGTTTGACGAAGAGATATGATACCACATTAAACAACATGTTTATTAAATTGTAAATTCATGTAGATATGCAATTCAGACACTTTCCTGGAACTGCCGACTCTTTCGTGATGAACATACATACACCTTTTCGATTGTGCTGTCGGAAAACATGTGACGTACGATTACGTCAGATAGCTGAGTTATAGATCTGATTCGTCATTAAACACTATCTCATTAATCTGGGACATGGGTTACCGGTAGTCTGTAAGTTTCTTGAACTTTCTCATCACGAATACAGTGAAATACGTGTTGGTAATGTGTTCCTAAATTATTAAGAAAGCAAACAAGGATACGCGCGTTCAGATAAACATGTTATACTGTACATTGTTAATCGCTCTTATGTTAACTTAACCCTAAAGTGGCACCTCCAGCGATCTTTGGGAATGCCCATTTCGAACTTTAGGAGAAGACTATTTTTAATGGAAATTTACCACTAGAATAACTGGCTCGGTAACCGAGCCAGTTCTTCCAGTGGTAAATTTCCAAAAATACTATTCTCTTAGTCTGCAAATGGCCAAGGACTAACGCCATATTATGATTTTCTTAACAATTAAACCTTTAATCGTCAGTCCGGCTAAAACGACCTCGTCAAAAACATGTTTTTGTGAATTACATTATTAAACTTGCAAAAAGAGCCATGTCTTGGTCACAAATTGTCATTCACTTCATTTACTTCACAGAGAGAGAGAGAGAGAGAGAGAGAGAGAGAGAGAGAGAGAGAGAGAGAGAGAGAGAGAGAGAGAGAGAGAGAGAGCGAGCGAGAGAGAGAGAGAAAGACATAGAGAGACAGAGAGACAGAGAGACAGGAAGAGAGAGAGAGAGAGAGAAAGAGAGAGAGAGAGTCAAATCGTCTGGAAAAATCGTGACCGTTAAACGGTTATTTGATTCAAGTAACATTTTGCTCGCGTCGAGACGTTCTTGACACAATAGATGTTAACATTATTGATTCCAGTACTGCTTTTAGTCACCAGAGAAATTGAGGCCGTTCGTCTCGTGGGTGGAATAACCGATAGAGAAGGGCGTCTAGAATTTATGTCACGTGGTGTCTGGGGGACTGTGTGCGATAATAATTTTGATGGCAATGCAGCTAGTGTCACGTGCCGCTCTTTGGGATTTCAGTAAGCAACATAAAAACAATGCCATTGGACGCCAGAAAAATCGACGACGACGACGACGACCACGACGACGACGACGACGACCACGACGACGACGACGACCATGACAGCGGCGACGACGACGACCACAACGACGACGACGTCGCCGGCGACGCCGACGACGACTATTACTACAACTATTGGCGCCGCCCATATATAATTATCTTTGACTACACAATCTTGAATCTAGGTGTCGCCTAAACAAGCTTTCCTTCAAAATACCATATTGGGTCGTTATGTTTCTTTGAGCACATATTTGAGCCCAGACAGTTAACTTAAAAGGGCAAATGTTGCAATTATTGGCCTCATCAATAACTACCGGTATATTCACAGGAACCATTGCCTGAGAAGATATAGAAACAAGGCATAATAAATATGACTTGCTGTTGTTTTAACACCAGGGGCAGCCCTGCATATGCTGTACGTTCAAGTAATTATTTTGTCCGCGCCGAAGGTACAATGCCTGTGCTGTTAGATGAGGTTGTGTGTGTTGGCGCTGAAACATCGTTAAACGAATGTCAACACAGAGCAATCGGGTCTGCCCGTTGCCAACAATATGAAAATGTTGGTGTTTTCTGTGGTGAGTACTGAGCATACATATGTGAGCGAGAGAAAGTGAGAGAGAGAGCGCGCGCGAGAGAGAGAGAGAGAGAGAGAAAGAGAGAGAGAGAGAAGGATGGATGGAAAAGAAGATAAAGAGAGGGGGTGGGTGGGGAATGGGGTGGGTGTAGACAGACCAGACAGACAGACAGACAGACAGACGGACGGACGGACGGACAGACAGACAGACAGACGGACGGACGGACGGACGGACGGACGGACGGACACGGACGGACGGACACGGACGGACGGACACGGACGGACGGACACGGACGGGCGGTCGGGCGCGGAGGCAGGCAGGCGAGCGGGCAGGCAGGTAGGCAGGTCGGCCGACTGGCCGGCTCGGGGATGTTTACCAGATTTAGCAAAGTAGGCAATATACAATAAATCTCCTTGCTACCTTTATTTACCCGTTGCTTGATTTCAGCACCAGTAGGAATCGATGCGGTTCGTCTTGTGGGAGACCTCAATGGACAAGCCGGGCGAGTAGAGGTCAGCATACGTGGTGTATGGGGAACTGTATGTGCTAATCGTTTTGATGACAATGCAGCCAGTGTTATTTGTAGATCATTGTGGTACCAGTAAGTATGGCTTGTGTTTATGCACTTTAGTTAGTAATACAACTGTAAATCAGGAGTAGCCTAGACATAATGGGCAGATCCGATATGCCGATCACAAATATGAAGTCGTTTTCGATTACGTCACATGTAGGCTGAAGTCACAATTGAAATGCGCAATGAATGGCGTATCTAGCTCCGTAATGAACATTAAAAAGTCCCTCAAGTGTTTGCTAGATTTAGTATTTAATAAACATGTTCTTAATAATTTGAAATTAATTGTAGCTTATCTTCGTTGCACCTGGCCGGGCGTAGTACATCTGTGCGCGTTTAATTGACATGACAATCTCCATTTTGTAGAAATCCCGGTGTTTGGAGATGACTATTGACACGGGCGTGTGTACAGCTCATACAATGTCTGTGCACTGTGTTCACGTTTAAAGATACCTTGGTATGATCCAGTGAAGTCATCGATCTTGTCTTAGATGCGGCATAGACTAACATTGAATAGGATTTTCCGTATGTTGTTGAGGAGCACAATGGGCCGCAGATTGGCTCGGGCCGGTTGGCTTCGTGGGGTTGGGTATCGAGATGCTGGTGTCCTGGACTACAGCATCGATTTCAAGGTCATTTAGAACATACTAGTCCCATAGTCAACGCATATGGTACAAACGATTGAAAATCTCAAAGAGAATCTATCAATATTAGATTCCTTCTATGCAGAACCGATCTCCGCTATTACAATTCCAGCTAGGTGGCAACTGTTTGTGTGTGGAGATTCCAAGTCCAACCTGCCAAACTCAGCCATGCGGACACGAACTCAGAACTTGGCTTATACACGGGGCGTACTCAGCAGCAATGGATATGTACTGGTGGCATACCTTAGTTTCAATGACCTATTTGCCACAATTATGGCTTTCAAATCCCTTTGCCGCCACGGAACACCATTGCTGATCTCAACCCCATCCACCCACCACCCACCCCCCCCGCCCAACACGCTCTAAGGCCACAAAAGCTGTTTTCAACCAAGTAGACTTCATACTATACAAAAAGAGACAAACCCCCTGCTTTGGAATCATCTCTATAGATTAGCCAGGCGTTACCTGTCTTCAGATGAACTACCTGTACCTAATGTACAGGCGCCATCCACGGCGTGGGGGTATAGGGACAAACAAACCACCCAAACTCATCAGCGACGCGACACTCACATGTCATACAAGAAGGCACTCAGTGTAGCCTAGGAGCAGATAGATCATCTCGGCGTCAGCTCCGATTCAAACGAAGACCTAAATAAAGCACTCAAATGTATGGAACTATCAGTAACCAACATCATAGGAGTTTTCACAATTACCAACCAAACTAGGTATACTGATGACCGTGTAGTAGTAAAACTATCAGTAGTGCTGCAAGCATTACGGCTGAGTACGTATCAAAGTGGCCAACGTGAAGACCGCCGCAAACCTACGCAGGCCACACAATGGCAATCAGCGCCACATCAGCGAACGCGTAGAGGATCTTGCTATTCAATAGGCAGACTCCTGAGCAGAGGAACTCTCTGTCACTGATGACTGTCACAAAATGTTCCGGGCAGCCAAAGCCCTGAGAGTTACTGACTACACACCACCATTCTGTGTACACACCTCTGAAGGACACTTTATCGGTGACCGACCAGGGAACAGCCGCCCCAATTCGACAATAGTTAGAGGAACAGTTCACTGACCACGATGACGAGCCCTTGCATCAGGTGACCACATGCCATTACTAGCACAACTTAATAGAGGAAGAAGTTGAGCAAACAATGAAAGCCGTAAAAATCGATGTGCATCCGGGCCACCACACTCCATACAAATAGGGTGTTCTAAATGACTTTATAATGTATGGAGCTTAGCAATTAGAAATTGCTGTCATATAGTTTAGAATGATGGGTGATCGTGATGGATGTGTGCGCTCGCGCGCGTGTGCGTGTGGAGGTGGGAGTGGCGTTGCATCCAGTTGACATATGCTAGACTACCACGACAGTATGCGTTACTGTAACTTATATTTACGTGGGAGATGCGCTAATAGCGTGCAATGTATACATTATTTGATTGGCCCAATACTTGTTCCCGCCATTTTCAGCAACAGTGGAGACACAGTGGCATCAAGCAACTATTTTTATCGCGCTGATCGGGACAGGCCTATACTGCTCGCTGACTTATTCTGTTATGGAAATGAATCATCAGCTAATGAATGCGAGTTTCAACTACTAGCGGATAGTTACTGTGAACACGAGTATGACATCGGTGTATTCTGTGGTAAATATACAGTACTTATCATAAATAAGCTTAATGTATTAAAATCAAAAACAGACGCATGTTAGTTAGTGAGTAATTTCTATTGGATGTTTTGGAGATAATTTGGATTGGAAGATATTGCTACCTTTGCATTCGCGAGATTCAAATACTATTCTTGCTAAACTTGTTTGATAAATACGATACGAATAGAAGAATTCAGTTTTAGCTATGCCCCGCCCATCTCTAGCTACTCTCCACCCACGTGTTGATCATGTTGGTATTGATCGATCCCTGCACTCCAAAAATATCAATTTTCATAACACTATACATGTAAGGTGTAGCATATTTTGAAACTAATTTGACTGGCTGCTGTTGCTTCCTATGCCATGACAGCAACAGTGCCAAGCTAAACTAGATTCCAAATATTTAACAGTATGTTTTTTGAATAAGACATACAATTCGCGCAGTAACCCATAGCCAGCCATTAATTCAAAGTTCGTGACAAAGTTGCCTACGTCATTCATAGCGGCATTGATTATTACGTCAGCCTACACGCCACGTAGTTGATTATAACGTCACATAATAGTTGGATAAGTTGGAAAGGTCCATTGGGAACGAGTGTGAGATTCTATTTATCAAATAAATTATTACTTCCAATCTCACGTTATTTCTTGTTATTTTCTTCCTATTGTGTGTATGTATTACTGTAAGGTTTCACTACTTTGACCAACACGGAACAAAATATAGTGACAAAGTCAACATATTATTTTCTCAGGTTTTGAAGTATTTTTCACGTACATTTTAAAATTTCAGAGCATTCTATTAAAATGTATCGAAATGTTTCATTCTATACCATTTTAACTGAATTGAAATAACATTACGAGCGGCATCGATTGCTTACGCGCGTCTTTATCGTTTGACCTTATTACACTGGTGTGATGCAGAATGATATCTAACGGTTTAATAAATAATCCGCACGTGAACACACGCTTGCGTATGTGATAAACAGTTACTGTTCGCAGGAGCGAGGTATGACCCGACCGTGATTCAGGCTCGCTTGGTGGATGGTTCTCATCCCAGGGAAGGACGTCTTGAGGTACTGGTCAATGGGACATGGGGGACGGTCTGTGATGATGGATTCAATGTTGCAGCTGCTCGTGTTGTCTGTAGAATGCTGGGATTCCAGTGAGTTTGAAGTTTATATGCTAACAATAGAGGATCATTTCTAGCGATGCCCCGCCCATTTCTAGATAATCTCCGCCCACTCTTTCCGTGTACTGAATTTCCAGAATCCCAAATTCCACGTATCTATACATGTATGTTGTTGAATATTATGAAACAATTTTACTGGGCGATGTTGGTGCTTATGTTAATTAAATAGTAAAGATATACATAGTAGGGCAGATATGTGAAAAAGATGTTCCATTCTGGCAGAAAGCATGAACTTTGGCTTATAGGTGGTTTAAGGTATCTTGATCATAATTAGATGCGGTCCCACGTGATTCTACCAAGGGAACCCATTCAAAATGGGGGATTCAAAATGGCCGCCTTCCCAGCGGAAAATTCGCATTACTCAAGCTCTAGTGGAGTAGAGAGATGGGAGTAATGTCAAATTAGGGGTTTCATGGGTCAATCGTTATAATTCTACTCACTACAATACTCTAAATATGTAAATATCAATCCTTCCATAGCGACCACCTGTGTTTGATATCAAAAGACGGTGGCTCTTTAGGATGTGTTATCTAAAAGATCCATCTCTTGAGAACAAAAGCAATATAGCATCTAAAAATAGTTTAAATTACTTGATTTCTTAATATCGAACCAAGTAATGGTCGTTATAGATACGTTCAATTATCCTATTAGAGTATGCAAGGCTATACATGATGCTGTTGATTGTTGAATCCTGATTCACAGACGTCACCCGCACTGTGCACCGCATGAGCACAACTGTGTACAACGTAAGTTGGATTTATAGCATTTGCATCTGCCAGTGCAATTACTTTTGCAAGCACATTTCACGAGTTCCCGGCATGCCTTAGATGCATCTGCAAGCAAACTCCATTGCGGTGACCAAGTGTCTCCATCTCTGCCACAACCGCAATCAGCTGGCGATGGCGTTTTTGCATTTGCGTGGAGTGATTGGCCCCAAAGATGACCTGCAGCACGTTTGGTGTGTTGCAGCAGAGCTGCTCTGGTCTGAGGAATGTTTTCTAGCTACCTGTTGCCAAAAGCGAAAAGCCGTTTTCGTGCCTCATTAACCTTTGGCACTGGTGATGTGCGTTTGTACAGTAGTACGACAAACCTCTCCAGCGCTTCCATGTCATTGTCACATAGAGACGCCGGGGCATCAGCCAGTCCCCTAAATAGTGACTTGAATAGATCTGAAGTCCTCCAAACTTCCCATGCTATCTTCTTTCCAATCCCACAAAATGCAGATACAGTGTCACACCCAGAGAAAGCATGCATAAATAGCAGTCCTTGTGACGCGTCTGCACCCAAAACTGTTGCAATGCCATGAGCTGATACATAGCGGAAGGTCTTTCCATGGCCAAATGCGACCCAGAGATCCCACCCATGAAGAATGTTTGCTGTCCGTATGGATAGGGCTACGACCTCTGTATCTGTAGCATGAATCATTATTGTTCGATAACCTTGGTGATATGCGTGGAAGGCGTGGAGCAACATTCTAGCATCTGCTTCATCTTGCATGCATGGCGTGAGTTGTGAGACGTCATGCTCTGGCCTCATCAGCACGTTTTCCTCACATGTTGTGACAAGTATCTTTCCTTCTGGTAGCTCGAATGACTCCAATGTATGTGCGAGAAAGGTGAAGAGGCCTGTTTTGATTGCATCAACTCGTAGGAAAGTTTTCCAATTTTGAGGGAGTCTTGTACTCGGTGCAACACGAAGAGCTTCACGAAGTCCCCGTAATTCTCTAGCGTGTGTCTTCAAGCTTCCCGCCTTGTACACGTCCCATACAACATCCACTCTTTTAACCATCTGTAGTTGTCTAGCAATGTGTGGGAGGAAGACGTGCTCTGAAAAATCTCCAAATGTGTTCACAACCACGTTTGATTTCTTGGGATCTAGACTATGCATCATAGCTGCTCCGTCAATGATCTTCACTTCAACCTCTGGACAATCAGCTGCACGAGCTACTAATACTTCCAAACAGCCCATCAGATCTGATTTGCTGCCTTGGCGCATTGCGTTGCTCTCAGCAAGTGATGGGGGCCATGGATGATTCTCATGCTCAAAGAATGAATCAAGGTCTCCGTCTCTGGATTGGCAGGAAATGTACAGTCTAGCGAAAAACATTGTTGGTGCTGGTACTCTTCCACTGTTTTGATTTCAACAAAGCCAAATTGTTCTTTTGGATCGGGTCATATACCGATTTTGATGATACAGATAGTCGATCTGCGATGAATGCGTGGTACTGTCTGATGCCTAGTTCTTCTGCTGCTCGGATCGCATTCACTACAGACTCGGACATAATGACTTTGGTATCTAGAGTCACTGAGTCAAAACTGTCATCTAAAAATGGGTTTCCCATTTCCTCGATTGCATCAATAAGACAAATTGTGTTTAAAGCAAACAATTTCTGCTTACTCGGAATCTGCTCATGGTGACAGTTATCATTGATATTTCTGTGTGTATGTTTCACTTCGTACTCGCTGATCATCCTTCCTATTCCTGGGTCTGACACCATCCATCATTTCAAAGCAGCTTCATTTTCTGTGATTCCGATAATTCCACCATCGCCCTTCAGAATAGCATTTTGCTGCTCGTGGAGTTTATCATGTGCCAAGGCTGAGAACTTGTGCGCCGTTTTCTGTGTAACGAAGTTTCCTTCAGCAAATTTCCTATGTACAAGTGGGCATCGGTTCTCAAGTTGCAACAGATCAGCCACATGGATGCTGAGCCATCATGCATAGTGTACATAATCCAGGGTAAACATCCACGGGATAATCTTGTCCGATGTCTCTACATACAACGGGAAATTGGCCTCTCGCTGAGCTCTCATGAATTGAAGAAACAGCAGCTCTAATTTCAAGACTGAATTCCAGTACTTAAACAGTGGGTGGTCTGTTTACTTCTGCTGACACCAGTCTTCGAATGGCAGTGTGTCCTCTGAAGCAGCATATGCACGTTTCTGCAATACATAGAGAGCAGCGTATGTCACCTGGTGTTCCCATTGCCCTCGTGAACTATGCGAGCCAGTTTGAATGGCATCGGCTCGGCCTTCTGTAGTTACATTAGCTGTTGTCATCACAGTCACCTATCCACTGTTGCTTAGCCAGTCTCCCAACACATTGAGTAGCGCCATCTCAATGTAAAGTCCACCCATCATCACCACATACTTATCCTCACCATATAGAAGAGGCCAAGACCATTGTATCTTCTTTGCGATAGCATATCAAGAGTGATGACTGGAACCTGTCCAATGTTTGATATACTGTGTAGCTTGCTGAATTAAATCCATACCGCACCATTGCCAAACTATGTGCGTTGTCACGAAAGAGCGGCAAAAGTCCAGTAATTGCTGGCGGAGGTGGGACACCTTGCAAACTAGCAAAGTGAGCTGCCCACGATATGTCATCAGTCCCATACATATCGCCCTCGATCGAGTGTTCGTTTATCTTGTCCAGCCACGCAATTTGAGTCTTATCTAAGATTAATATGGTATCACTTGGAATCAAAGATTCAACAGCTCGAGAAGGCATAGGATTATCACTTGGGAAAGCAGCTGGATTCACAACTGTGTACGTCTCGGGTAATGGAGGGATGGTGGTGGATTTTTGTACAGCGTTTGGTGTCAATTGTTCAAGAGTTCGAATGACCCCAATATTTGTGTCTGAACTATTTTGTGTTAATGAGATTTCTGTCCCATGGAATGCAGTTCGTGCTGATGTGGATGTAGCATTATGGTCTATGTTACCAAGGTTCCCAGTTGTGAACAGATTACCATGCAAGTTAGTTGGACAAACAACCCCATCCTTTTTAAACATGTCTATAGCCTTATTTCCTGCATCAGTCGAGAGCTGCATGACGCGATCGTAGGATACTGAAAGTCCATGTCTGAAGAGTTCATCCACAAGCTCCCGCTTTCGTGCTTTGGCATAAATTAGTAGGCCTAGGTAGAGTGGCAATGCTGTTTCACGATCAGGATTATGGCGAGTTCCCATACTGCTTTTACGTGCTCTTTTAATGGCATTACAGATGATTAGCTGGGTCAATGACGACACTCCTCCCTTGATAGTTTGAGAATTCTCATTTTGATTGTGAATGTTGGTACCGCCAAGTATCATCTGAACTAAACTAACAAGTGATTTAGGTAAGTTGTCATACTGGTCAGCATCAAGTGACCCCTTGCAATCATACTTAATCTGAAAAATTTATTTGCGGACTATTTGTGCTGCCCTCATCAACGCAATTGCGTTTTCATTTTTGGTGGCTAGTAGTAGAGCATCGCCTATTCCTTTCTTGAATGTGAGAATCACTTCATAGTTACTCTTGTTTGACTCCACATTTGGCATTTTCGACAAGATCTTTTCCTTCATCCTGGTAGAGTTAATCCTACTTGGCATAGCACCACCAAGTTGTTCAAGACGGCGAGTGTTTAATAGTGTTAAATCAGAAAGCTTAAATATGCTGCCAATAGGATGCTCAGAGGCTTGACGATCTTCCATGTATGATATTAACTCTGCAAGGGCAACAGAGTCAGGTTTCATATCGTCAGCAATATTAGATTCACGTCTCGAAAGAGATCTATGTCGTGTGTATAGTTTTGTCAAACAAGTCTTGTGGTAAATAGCATCCAATGCTGTCATGTCTATAGATGACATTTTAGCAAGAAGTTTTGTATCTCTCAGTTCTGTCACCATTTTGCGTATGTTTTGGTCAAATGTTGCTGTTGCGGCTCTATGAATGTCATGCTCTATCGGTTGGCCACAGAAAAAGCACAGTGGTTGACTAGGGTCATTTATACTTGGCATAGTGAAATTAGACCTCAATCTAGATTTGACTGGTCACCTGAGATCCTCGCTGGATTCTAATTTCGCATCTCATTTCACGGCGCGATCAACCCGAGTCCGGCTACAAATATGCCAACAAGATTTGTGCCACCTAGCACAGTTTTCTATGAGCGTCTCCGCAATTACAGATCCATCATTCAACCTACATAGATCCAGGTATGGTGGAAGGGCATGGAGTTTCTGTAGCCTATCAAGGTTATCAGCTAATGACCTATAACTCGTAATCACATTGTCACGATTTGTGTTACTACATGGATCTAAGAGATGCTTCGTTGTGGACTGCTGGCAAATAACACACAGGGACCAGTTCGTGTGTGCTAACTCCACTGTGGGATCAGATGTCAATTTCACTTTCTTTGACATATTGACTTGAATGCGAGAATATAATACGCTATTGTCTCTGTCTATATAAGCAAAGCACACTACGCGTGTGCGTAATTGCTATGCAGCTATGTATTCTCCTGATATATTTAAATAGTCAGTGTGAGTTTAGGAAACTACAATAATTATATGGAAATCCGCAACCAAATAATGCTTGGCGAAGCGAGGGGCTGGCATACAATTACTTTTACTGGAGAAAACGGGTAGACCAATTGTTTTGAGTAGCGAAAACTTGTTTCTAAAATGTTCCGCCCGGAATATGTGTGTACAAACGTTTAGCAATAATACTACTAATTTACGACGCCGACGACGACGACGACGACGACGACGACGACGACGACGACGACGACGACGACGACGACGACGATGATGATGATAATAATAATAATAATAATAATAATATATTTTTTCAACATGTTTATTTATTTAGAGTATTGTAATGGGTAAAATCATAACCAGTGACCCAAGAAACACTTAATTTGACATCAATTCCAGCCCTCTACTACATCTAGAACTTGAGTAATGCAGATTTTACGCTGGGAAGGCGGCCATTTTGAATCCGCCATTTTGAATGGCTTCCCTTGGTAGAATCACGTGGCACCGCATCTAATTATGTTCAGCATACGTTAAACCGCATATATGCCAAATTTCATGCTTTCTTCCAGAATGGAACATCTTGCCTCAAATTTGTTGCATATCAGCCCCACTAACAATTCGTACACTTGACGGACTATTCGATGTTCATGGGGAGCTATATACATCATTCAGTATGCATTTTGTTTGTGATGCCAGCCTACATGTGACGTAATTGATTATGACGTCATATACATTAGTGACAGATCGGATCCACACATTGCTAGAGATATGTGGGTTTTAAAGTTTTGAAGCAGGCCAACATAATAGTATGGGGGCATGAGACGCCCCACACCCTCGCGCCCACCACACTCCTCTCCCATGCAACCACTCACGATCCATCGCCATCATGATCTCTTTATTTATTTACTTTCGAATTAAATGGTAAAGATTTGGACATGTTCCCAGAAAAAGGTTGTCACGATCCTTGTTTTCGATGGATATAAATCAAAACAGCACCATGGCGGTCAAAGTCTGTAATTTGTAGACGATGGGGAAACAAGAATTGGGAAACGTGTCATATTTTACTACTTATAATTCATAAATGACCACTCCAAATATTGTTTGTTGCTTCTTCTTCCATTCCATGTATATTTTATGCAAATCAGTTGAAAGCTTATGTCAGCAGAGGTCAAAAGGTCACCAGTTTAGGCCGTTGATTGAAAGCGGACAAATGTGCATTGGTGTAACTTGCAACGTACTGACAAAGGGATATGTTGGTGTTATTAGCTTACGCAGTTAATAATAGATACCTTCTAACAAATCTAAAGAGGCAATGTTTATTTATTTTATGACACGCTGTTACTACAACAACTGACATAATTTCCTTGTCGAAAATAGCTGAAGATGCAATTATGAGGGAGTGAAAAATTAAATGAACACAACATTGCATCTAAATCACGTTGCATAATACATTGCCACTCACAGTGTCCTCTGAAAGTCCGTATAGCAGTTCAAAGCGCTCGAAGTGCTACCCATATCAATTAACCCTGTAAGAGTCTAGATCTTTTCCAAGAAGATTATTATTTTCTGTTGTCCTACAAATAGACGATGTTGGCAGCTGATATCGGATAATTTAGACAAATGTCGCGACCAAAACCCAAATCAAATTTTTGTTATTTTCGGTGGTCTTAACGATGACCTTCTTGACCCATCTAAACACTATTTAAATGATATCATAAATTTGTCGTGCATTTTCCCAGCTAATAAGGGAACCGACGCGCCCTATATCTAACACATTACTAGACCCAATAATTATAAATAACCCCAACTTAGTCCGTAATAGTGGTATACTTGCACCCTTCTGCAGCGACCAAACACCAACTTATGTAACTCTTAATTCTATTGTCCCTAAGCGGAAATCATTCAAAATACACATTTGGAGCTATGGCCATGCGGACTGGACTAAATTCCGAAATGTTTTAGAAAATCCCGCTGGGGGAACCCTGGTAATAACAACAATCTCGATGTCTGGTGCCTATAGTATCCCCAATAAAACAGTAACGATAAACCCAAATGACAAACCTTGGACGTCAAACAAAATAAAACACGAGATGAGAGTTAGGGAGAAACTATTAAAAAGTCGCGGAAATCTAATTTAGATCACGATGTTGTAAATTTAAAAAAGCGACGAAACTACGTCAACGCTCTCGTCAAAACCGCGAAAAGAGGATCATAAAACTAAATTAGCGGCTAAAATAAACAAGGGAAACAAATCATCGAAAGAGTGGTGGAAAACATGCAAAATCCCTTCTGCACTATAGTAATTCGAATTTCGAGGAAGTGCCCCCTCTAAGAGTAGATAACTCCTCGTTTGCCTACGAACCCCTTGACAAAGCCGATCTCCTAAACAGCTATTTCGCCAGTATCGCCCAAATCGATGATACTGGAGCAGAGTTACCACCACCCCATCCCCCTTTCACCTGTACACTGAGCACTCACTAAACACTATACAAATAACCACCACCGATGCTTTAGACGTACTTTCGAATCTAGACACTTCCACAGCGACCGGCCCTGATAATCTAAGCCCTAAGTTATTGAAGGGCATCATTTAACAACGGGTTAACACTAATTACTGTGTCTCCCACTACGCTTACAGCTAAAGAATTACCTTTTGGCAATGAGAATTTCTATCCGAACACAAATATGCAAATATCCACAATCCTCTGCCAATACATTGCTGATACTGCACGTTTCAAATAATACACATCCGTTCTTAAGCAATTCTTTCCCGCCGTCTGCACACGCACGCCCTCATGATCTAACTAGCTGCCATACTATGTGAAATCCCAATAATGATGGTATGATACTGAACTATGACCCCGTGCTCCTATAATAATCGCCCACCGTACGATGTAAACACTAGTACACATTACTAATCAGTACATTGGCAGGCGCCAGCGGAAACCTGCCTCCTTTTCTTTCCACTTTATCTCGTCAATCCTCTTCCTACCTCCATCTAAACTCTATCTTTGTCCAACTCTTCAGGAAACACGCGTTCCCTCCCACCCTATATGTTTATATCACTATATTTCCTTGACGTATATACTCTATAATGACGTAAATTTATATACATTTTATAACCGCCGCTTGTTAGTAATAGAATGTACATAACTCAAGTGGGAATCACACTAATAAGATACGTCTTAATGTGGTTCCACTTTAACAAAAAAATACAATTTGTTGAAACCAAATAGACATTCCTCATGCCGACTACAGATGCCGGTTTTGGTGGTTCAGACCAGTGAATTAATGGCTAAGAAAATCGAAAATGCGGCCTAGCCAGCGTCCATTTGTAGGTCAAGAGTATACTATTTTTGAAAATGTACCACTGGAATGAATGGCTCGGTTTACCGAGCTAGTCATGCCAGTGGTAAATTCCCAACAATAGTATACTTTTGGCGTATAAATGGACGCTTCTCACCACCACTGCATAGGCATTGTGACCAGTTTGACAAATAACGGTTTAACTTGACACAAGCGGGGTTAAATGCCAATAGATATAGACCTACATACAACGATAGCCACGATGATATCATTGAACCTCGCTTTGTTTCTTATTGAATAAACAGGCCTATCGGGGCTACGTACCTAGGAAATGCTCGTTTTGGCGAAGGCACCGGGCGGATATTGCTAGACAATGTCGTGTGTAGAGGAGACGAAGATACATTGAATAATTGCCACGATACCCGCGCACACAACTGCGCTCATGGTGAAGACGTCGGCGTACAATGTGGTGAGTCAAGCCGCTCTATAATCGATATTGATTGGGGTGGGGTGTGTGGGAGCGAAATATGTCATGGTACTTGATGTCTAAGGACACACTCCCATAACAAATGAGGTGTACAGTACATCTCAGAAATAACTTACCATGCTTGCAAGACAGAAACATGTTACTTAGTAAGAAATATTAGGTTGGGTATTTTGAATACGATTGGACTGGAAAACTGTGCTACCTAAAGCAGCAATGTTTTCCAATTCAATTATGTTCAAAACATACATCAGTACATTTTATTTTCTGAGATAATATTCTGAAATATTCTGAGTTATTTCTAAGTTGTACTGCATTAATCCCGCATATGTCAACAGCGCCCCCATGCGCTCGAAGTGCTCATCATATCAATTAACCCTTTACCGAAGATTATAATTTTCGCACTTAAATTTACAAAAACTACAGATGACGTTTTTTGGTGGTCGAGACCATTGGATTAATGGCTAAGAAAATGGAAAAGTCAGCCTAGCCAGTGCCCATTTGTAGGTCAAGAGTATACTATATCTGAAAATGTACCACTGGAATGACTGGCTTGGTAAGCGAGCCAGTCATCCCAGTTGTAATTTTCAAAAATAGTATACATTTGGCCTATAAATGGATGTTTCTGACCACCACTACATAGACCTTTTGGCCAGTTTGACAATTAAAAGTTGACACAAGATGGGTTAAGAGACCCGCCGCCATTAGTACTACCCACACACACGAATGCATATTATAGACAGGGTTTTCTACTGATTCTCAAACACCAATAAATCATACGCGCCACGGGTCAGAACTCATCTCTGACACACCAATGGCTTTCTGGATCGGTTCCGGAAGTGTACAGTTATTTTACTGATAGTAAATATCCAATAGAATATCGAGAAGCTGTATACCATAAGACTACAAGAGACTAGGAATTGGACTGCGCTCAGGTACGGTATTGAGTAATTTGGAGCCAATTTGACTGGGAGCTGTTGCTGTTTATGGCATATATTTAAAAAATACTCAACGTAATGTTTAATAAAATGTAAATTCATCAAACGCAAGTAATTCGTACACTTTAGTGACACACTTTTCGAATATCATTACGGAGTAATGTCATTTTGATTGTAACGTTGGCTAACATGTGAGGCATTTTAATTAGGACGTCACGTATTTGAGTGACAGATCAGGTTCTTCCACCCGTCCGTCCGCCGGCCTGTCTGTTTACCATTTTAATATCTTCGACATACTATGCAATAGAATAAACAAATTTGGCACACACATTCAAAATATAAGTGGCTAAAAAGGATTTTACTTTAGGGTCAAAAGGTCACGAATTTAATTGACGGCCGCACTTAATGCATACCGGATTAAACATTTGAGTAAATAATTCTGAAATGCAACACGGTAGACTCACCACATCAGTAAAAGACATTCATATTCTGGCCGGAGAACCGACGTGCATACCGGAATACACATTTGGACAATAATTCTGGAAAGCAAGATGGTAGAATCACCAGATTTAGCACATGCCTTCATATTATGCCATTTTATTATTGTTTTGTGTTTGAGGGCAACGGATGGACTATCTTGGTCAGAGGGTGCGCTACTCACTAGGTGCATTGTCACGACAGAGAGCAAAGACGCGAGTCAGCGTCTCTCTCTCTCTCTCGAGCATTCTAGTTATATGTATGGTTGACGTTGAATCCACAATTTCAAACATATATTTGAACGTTATTTACTAATGTTCTTCTGTTTCATAGGCTGAGTCGTGTGTGTGCAAGTGCGCTGATGAAACAAATCTTGCTTCATGTAATTGTAAGATTGTCAAATAAACCTACATCCACTATATTTCCATTGTCTGTGTTGTCTGTCAGAACATTTACTGATAGACGGTCAGGTCACAGCAGCCATAACTATTAACATGATTATAAGTAACCTCATTTTGAACATTGGCTGTCGTTCGCTGGATAGTCAATCCTCTTCCTACCTCCATCTAAACTCTATCTTTGTCCAACTCTTCAGGAAACACGCGTTCCCTCCCACCCTATATGTTTATATCACTATATTTCCTTGACGTATATACTCTATAATGACGTAAATTTATATACATTTTATAACCGCCGCTTGTTAGTAATAGAATGTACATAACTCAAGTGGGAATCACACTAATAAGATACGTCTTAATGTGGTTCCACTTTAACAAAAAAATACAATTTGTTGAAACCAAATAGACATTCCTCATGCCCACTACAGATGCCGGTTTTGGTGGTTCAGACCAGTGAATTAATGGCTAAGAAAATCGAAAATGCGGCCTAGCCAGCGTCCATTTGTAGGTCAAGAGTATACTATTTTTGAAAATGTACCACTGGAATGAATGGCTCGGTTTACCGAGCTAGTCATGCCAGTGGTAAATTCCCAACAATAGTATACTTTTGGCGTATAAATGGACGCTTCTCACCACCACTGCATAGGCATTGTGACCAGTTTGACAAATAAAGGTTTAACTTGACACAAGCGGGGTTAAATGCCAATAGATATAGACCTACATACAACGATAGCCACGATGATATCATTGATCCTCGCTTTGTTTCGTATTGAATAAACAGGCCTATCGGGGCTACGTACCTAGGAAACGCTCGTTTTGGCGAAGGCACCGGGCGGATATTGCTAGACAATGTCGTGTGTAGAGGAGACGAAGATACATTGAATAATTGCCACGATACCCGCGCACACAACTGCGCTCATGGTGAAGACGTCGGCGTACAATGTGGTGAGTCAAGCCGCTCTATAATCGATATTGATTGGGGTGGGGTGTGTGGGAGCGAAATATGTCATGGTACTTGATGTCTAAGGACACACTCCCATAACAAATGAGGTGTACAGTACATCTCAGAAATAACTTACCATGCTTGCAAGACAGAAACATGTTACTTAGTAAGAAATATTCGGTTGGGTATTTTGAATACGATTGGACTGGAAAACTGTGCTACCTAAAGCAGCAATGTTTTCCAATTCAATTATGTTCAAAACATACATCAGTACATTTTATTTTCTGAGATAATATTCTGAAATATTCTGAGTTATTTCTAAGTTGTACTGCATTAATCCCGCATATCTCAACAGCGCCCCCATGCGCTCGAAGTGCTCATCATATCAATTAACCCTTTACCGAAGATTATAATTTTCGCACTTAAATTTACAAAAACTACAGATGACGTCTTTTGGTGGTCGAGACCATTGGATTAATGGCTAAGAAAATGGAAAAGTCAGCCTAGCCAGTGCCCATTTGTAGGTCAAGAGTATACTATATTTGAAAATGTACCACTGGAATGACTGGCTTGGTAAGCGAGCCAGTCATCCCAGTTGTAATTTTCAAAAATAGTATACATTTGGCCTATAAATGGATGTTTCTGACCACCACTACATAGACCTTTTGGCCAGTTTGACAATTAAAAGTTGACACAAGAGGGGTTAAGAGACCCGCCGCCATTAGTACTACCCACACACACGGAATGCATATTATAGACAGGGTTTTCTACTGATTCTCAAACACCAATAAATCATACGCGCCACGGGTCAGAACTCATCTCTGACACACCAATGGCTTTCTGGATCGGTTCCGGAAGTGTACAGTTATTTTACTGATAGTAAATATCCAATAGAATATCGAGAAGCTGTATACCATAAGACTACAAGAGACTAGGAATTGGACTGCGCTCAGGTACGGTGTTGAATAATTTGGAGCCAATTTGACTGGGAGCTGTTGCTGTTTATGGCATATATTAAAAAAATACTCAACGTAATGTTTAATAAAATGTAAATTCATCAAACGCAAGTAATTCGTACACTTTAGTGACACACTTTTCGAATATCATTACGGAGTAATGTCATTTTGATTGTAACGTTGGCTAACATGTGAGGCATTTTAATTAGGACGTCACGTATTTGAGTGACAGATCAAGTTCTTCCACCCGTCCGTCCGCCGGCCTGTCTGTTTACCATTTTAATATCTTCGACATACTATGCAATAGAATAAACAAATTTGGCACACACATTCAAAATATAAGTGGCTAAAAAGGATTTTACTTTAGGGTCAAAAGGTCACGAATTTAATTGACGGGCGCACTTAATGCATACCGGATTAAACATTTGAGTAAATAATTCTGAAATGCAACACGGTAGACTCACCACATCAGTAAAAGACATTCATATTCTGGCCGGAGAACCGACGTGCATACCGGAATACACATTTGGACAATAATTCTGGAAAGCAAGATGGTAGAATCACCAGATTTAGCACATGCCTTCATATTATGCCATTTTATTATTGTTTTGTGTTTGAGGGCAACGGATGGACTATCTTGGTCAGAGGGTGCGCTACTCACTAGGTGCATTGTCACGACAGAGAGCAAAGACGCGAGTCAGCGTCTCTCTCTCTCTCTCTCTCTCTCGAGTGCATTCTAGTTATATGTATGGTTGACGTTGAATCCACAATTTCAAACATATATTTGAACGTTATTTACTAATGTTCTTCTGTTTCATAGGCTGAGTCGTGTGTGTGCAAGTGCGCTGATGAAACAAATCTTGCTTCATGTAATTGTAAGATTGTCAAATAAACCTACATCCACTATATTTCCATTGTCTGTGTTGTCTGTCAGAACATTTACTGATAGACGGTCAGGTCACAGCAGCCATAACTATTAACATGATTATAAGTAACCTCATTTTGAACATTGGCTGTCGTTCGCTGGATAGTGCAAAGAGCTAACACCCCTCCCCAACACCCACTCCACCCCACTCCACCCACCCCACCGCCAACTACCTCACCCCAACCCCACTTCTATTCACACCTCTCTCCCTGTCTCTGAGTGTATTGCATCTGGCGAATTCTGCCTTTATCATCGCACAGCTTATCCACTCTACTCTCTGACTCTACTCTATGCAGACGTCCACATTTATCGTCTTGCCTTAGGTGGTCGCCATCCGCTGCATTAAAGAGAACCCGAAGCGTATGGGTCCCAGAAACGCCACCGTTTGCGCGACAGAGTGCCAACCGCATGCATGGCGGCCCAGATGGATCGTTTCCTACTTCAGCCATCAGACTGTCTTTGGCTTCCGATTCAGTCATCTTCACACCGGCCATGGACGATGCTGTACATAAACTATCATATATGTCAAATTAACATGATGCTATACTCTGCATACGCGAATACTTGTCAAAACAATTAAGGTTAGTCTCTACGGCATTGCATTCAAATACTATCCTAACACAATAACGCCTTTCTTAAACAATACACAAAGAATCACAACAGAGGTGTCTTCAAGAATATGAAATGATGTGAAGACTCGACTATGCCGATCACAACGACGATGATAACGGCGACGATGAAGACGACGGCGACGGCGACGACGACGAATATTGCGGCCGCATTCAAATTCTATCATAATACAATAACACATTCCTTAAACGATACACAAAGAATCAAAGGCCGTCAATGATATGAGATGATATGACGATTTGACGATGCCGAACACAACGACGATGATAACAACGGCGACGGCACCGCCGCCGACGACGATGATGAAGACGACGACGACGGCGACTACTGCTTCTGCAACAACAGCAACTACAACAACAACAACAACAACAACAACAACAACAACAACAACAATGCAAGTTTTCTTGTTATGTAAGATGATCACATGTGCCATTTCAACCGTTGAATGATATGTGTGTTAATATCCTATCTTTACACCATTCACGTTCTACCATGCGAATCGTATCACGACGCAAATAGAAAAGGTGAAACATGTGATATATATATATAATTACAACGTTTAAAATTGTATGACCGAATATTTCTTTAAAGGAGATTACAAACGTGAATTAGATTTCAATAAAACGCCAAAAATAAAAGGTGGTATCATATTTGATGAATTAAAAACAATGTGTCCGTTATCACTATTAAGATTTCTGTTTACGTCGTGCATTTTAGACACGCCATCAAATTCATGATATGACGTGATCACCTGAATCGTCAAGCGCGTGGATTCAGATTGGGTCATGCGTGTTTCCAGAAAGACGAATCTGGCGTCTAATACAGTCACTGTAACTAAGCTGGATTTAGCTCAGATTCAAGCTGTATTTTATCAAACCCTTGTGCTCCTCTTGCATCGCAGTAATGTGATGACGTCTGAATGAGCTGTTGTGAGCTATTTAAGCGTCTTTAGGTTTTATTTCGCCTTTAGTCCTCCAAGGCGCCGTGCTCTCACTAGAGACCTAACCGGCGTACGGCCATAGTGAAGTATGGCGTTCTTCCTGATTGACTCTCTAAATATATGTATTATTGTTCCCCATATTCCACATTGTGGCCTGGGTGTAAATAAATTGAATTGAAACTAGTGAGAACAAGAGAGTTATTCAGGCATAACGCCATACTTCAGCATAGCGTTATTCCAGAATAAGTCTTTAGTGAGAACACGGCCTTAGATCACATTTCTTGAGGCCCCCTCGTAAAACAGAAGTTGGTGTTATGGCACCCTGTGCGTGCCTTATGCTTTACTACTATATATTTAAGAATAATCGTGATCCCTCGATTATTCAGCCTGCAAAATCATATCAATAACTAGTGGTACAATGGTGTTTAGAAATATTCATGTGCAGGCCAAGAAAAAAACTTTTTTGAAAATGTATCGCTTGAATACCTGGCTCGATTCTGGAGCAAGTCATTCCAGTGATACATTGTCAAACACTTCTTCTCTTGGTTTCTTAATGGGCATACATTCGCTGTGAAAAACGTCAATGTTCTTGAGCTATCACATTAAAGAGTAATTAAAAGGCAGATTTTGAAATATTTATCCAGTAGAGATTATTCACCATTATTCGATTATTTAATTTTAATCATATAAATTCACGATAAAACAAATAATCGCGATTTTAGATTGAATCACGTAATCGCGCTTGAAGCCTATTTACACTGCTTGTATTTTAGCACCCAGTAACGAAAACTCCAACGCTTCCCGAGCGTACTCTCTGACATTGCAAGAACAAACAGTGTCACTCGCTGCTGTACACATAAATAACCCGCATTTCCCAGTTTGTTCAGCGCTGCGTTGTGGGATTCGGCGCTGGGGACAACTACGTTGATTTGCGTTTTGCGCATCGAGTCTCGTCAGGAGGGATTTTGGAGCCGCACAGCTGAAATAGTTAACTAGCATTATTGAGATATATGTATTATCGGACAGGTGAATCTTCACTTTCATGGGAATTTTAGCGCCTAGAACATAGTACGACCGGATTGACTGGAAAGAAACGTTTCACGGTAAACAACGATTTGCTCGATTTCCCGCATGATGCACGGCCCATACACTCGCGATTTGTGTATGGCTCTTTTTGCCGATAGATTTTGACATATTAAATAGCCTTTTTTAATTCACCAACCACGTGACATCCTGCATCAATCTAGCAAAGCAATTTAGTTCACTTCTTTACATAGGATATCACGTTATGTAAATACATCTTATTAAGTCCATCATCCACTGAGCTGTAATACAGATTATATTTAATATAAAGGTACCATTTCAGTGTAGCTATCCCTACATGTGTTTGCTTGTCTCGCGGATTTCTATAGCAGGTCTCGGCCAGTGAAACAAAAATGAATGGCGTTTGTAAAGCAAGTATCGCAGGTTTGGTAGTAGCTTCGATGGCGGCGTCTGTAATCTTCATTGGTGAGTTTGCGTGTTAAACATCAATATATACCGGTACGAAATACAATGAAATGAAATCAGTTTCTTTACACCCCAAAACATAACACAATGGTATATGACGGATGTAAATAATAGTTTTATGGATCAGGTAAACATTATATTTACAATAGTTTTTTGTCATTTAACAATTACAATTTATACATATGCCATAGATTCTGGTAATCGTCGCGATCGTCGTCGTCGGCGCCGTCCTCGTTTTTCTTGTTGTTAGTGTGTGCGCGTTGGTGATAGGCTATAATGGGTACAACCGCACACTGCTATTGTTGTTATTGTTATTGGTGTTGTTGTTGTTGTTGCTGTTGCTGTTGCTGTTGCTGTTGCTGTTGTTGTTGTTGTTGTAGTAGTTGTCTCCCTTGCTGCTGGTGTTGTTGTTGTTGTTGGCTTTATTTTCTCTGTCGTCGGCGATGCCTTTGTATTGTTAATGTTGTCGTTGGTGCCTATCGTCGTCGTCGTCGTCGTCGTCGTCGCATATGACGCATGAAACTTGTATTAATGTGGACGTACGTAGCTATATTTAGGTAAGATGTCTGCCCTTTCTTTTTTAAATAATAAATAAGGTGAATCTATTATAATAGTGCTATTCAACCCCATTTCAGTGTACATAATTTACAAAGTCTTTGTTCTCTTGGTATCCCCTCCCAATGCCCCGTTTAGATAGTTAGGTGGTGGTTTCTTGTTTGGATGTGGGTAATTCTCCGTTAATCTGTGAGATGGGATAAGTAATATTCTTGTCCACTCTATGTTTTGAATGCGTAGTGTATTTTCCTTGTCCACGAATTCGAAATTTGCCCTTCGTTTTCTTGAACGTATTGGTCCTTGAGAATTTAGTTTATAATTTTTGATTATTTTTACCATGTGTTGCGCCGTTTGTTGTGCCCAGAGATAACGATACTCAGTTTCGTCTAGAATATTGTTAACTCAATAAACGACCGATTTTGCGTCCCGTTTCGCAGGTAAGGCGCGGGCATATATCTATAGATTGTTGTTGACGGCTTTGTTCCATTACTACTAAGAAGTGTGTGTGCCAGACTTGTATTATACGTTGTTTGAGTTGTGTATCTATAGGTAGCTCGCTTGGTTCACCTAGCAATAAATACCTGGGTGTGCTCAGTTCAGCCTTTAAAATATGTCTACTAAAATCAGTTTCAACCAGGTCCAGTTGATCGCAGCATGCAATGGACCTTTCCAAGTTTATCCAGCCATCATATGACGTCATAATCAACTACGCGACGTGTAAGATGAGGTCATAATCATGACGTCATGAATGGCTCAAAATAGTCCGTCTTTAAAGCTTAATAGTTCGATATGATACGTTGTATAAATCGTATGTCTTTCCCATTGAATACACATTCTGTTGAATATTTTGAAACTAATTTGACTGGACGCTGTTGCTGCCATAGACAGCAACCGGGCCCAGCCAACTGGGTTTCAAAATATTTACCAATTAACTTGTATATTTTTCTGGAAAATGATAGTCAGAGAGTTCAGAGATCGATCGATCCCAACACGGACGAGATGTGGTTGACAATTAAATAGTGATGGGCGGGGAATAGGTACAATTGGAAACGCCGATTCCAACTGTTTCTGCGCCATTTAGTAGGATCGGGTCTATTATTTGGTGAGGCGATTTTAATTGGCAGTCGATTGGTAAATCTAATCTAATATGCGGGGATGTTTTAGTAGGGAATATACTGTTTTGTGTGATTGTAATCTTGCAATTGATGGATATAATAATGTACTCGTCACACATTTCTAGTTCATTCCCGCTAGTACAAAAATAGAATCTTTCATAATAATGTCTAGTACTTCGGAAAATAATTATTTTAGTTTTTATCAAAATTTACTTTAATCTTCCATTCCAAAGGCATTTAGCATTTTCCGAAATTCAGTTTGGTCCATAAGGATTGCACAATCAGCATATAGTAGTAGTAATATGTTGAAATATATCTCTAAATAATTCTTGCCCACAATTTAGCTTGATTGGATTCACGACGTTGCTCTCAAGATAGGTCTCTAAATCATATAGAAAGAAAATAATATGTGATAAAGCGTTACCCTGTCTGACGCCACAACTGCTCATAGTTATTCCGAATATTTCACCATTTACTTTAACAGTGGATTTGATGTTCATATACATATTGTGTATCAATGGGAATAGATTCCCTTCTATGTTATGTTTACTTAGCTTTTCCCATCACCCTGTTCGCCAAAACAGTGTCGAAACCCGTTATCGAAATCTGTGAAGGCTCTATAGTCTGTTCTTTCCGTTTTTGAAGATTGTTATTAATGAGGGTAAACAGTATCGATATGAAGAATACTTTTGTCGAAAACCGACTTGATTCTCGGACAAGCTTCGGGTAACCGCCAGAAATGTATTAATTTGGTTTGAAATGATTGATGTAAAACGTTTCCCCAGGCAGCTTGCTATTGTTATAGGCGTATAGTTTTGGGGTTCTTTAATTCCACTCTTTTTCCTATATATTGGTACTCTTATTCCTTCTGTCTATGTACCTGATATTTTACCACTATCCAGGACTGCTGAGGAGATAAGCTATATTACTTACAGTGTAGGAAATATTCTGCTTAATAAAGTGAGATTAAATTTGGCGGCAGCTATTGAAACGACATCCGATATTAATTAATATTCAGCAATTATCCTTTATGATTGATCTGAAGAGACCGCTGTGATAGGATGTTCTGTAATAACTAATAATAACGTGTGTGCGTGCGTGTGTGCGTGCGGTTGAGTGGGTGGTGATGGTGGGGGGGGGATTGCATTGCCTTCTGGCCCCAGATTTTGACGAGCCAAAGTCTTTGCTTTCCACATATTTTTTGAGTAATTAATATGTTTTATTTAGTTTCTCATTTTGCAAATGAAAATAGCGGTCTAAAAATGATGTCCAGAGATGTAATCTTGTTTTGTAAATAGTGAAGCTGCATAGCAGGATACTTAGTAATGTGTTAGGATGTGAATCATAAAATAACCACAGTCATGATTAATTTTGCTTTTTTGTATTACATTATAATATCATGTATTATCTTCTACGTAATCTCAGTTCGCATATTCTGCATTTCCAGAAGTAAATATGGACCATCAGTCGGTGCTTAATTCTATTACATTTAACTCGACTGCTTCAAGAAATTGAGTGAACAAAACGTGAAATTAAATTCTTAAAATTTTGGAATATATATTTTTATTTTACCACTGGAAATGTTGGAGATTTATTTTAGAGCATCTCGATTCATAATTTCCTTCAGAGTGAAGCCCACCAGACTCCCCAATGGACCTTTTCATTTTAAGGTAATCCCCGTCCATCGCTATCTAAGCTCCACCCACACTTCGCCGTGTTGGGATTGATCGATCCCCGAATGCCGTAACTATCAATTCATTGAAAACTATACGGGGAAGCTGTTGAATATGTTGTATATAATTTGGCTGGGTGCTGTTGCTGCCTATGGCAGCAACAGCGCCCAGTCAAATTAGTTTCAAAATATTCAACATAATATTTATTAAAAAGTAAAAGCAAACAATTTGAACAAACAACGCATAGACCGTCTTCAAATATGCCTTCGTGACGTACTTATCGACGCCATTCATGACGTCATTCATTATGATGCCATTGTACACATCACGCAGTTCATTATGACGTCATATGATGGGTGGGTACTCTGGAAATGTGAATTGCGACAGAAACATGTTGCAACATTGTAAACAAGTTATCGGAGTTGGTGTTACGGGATCAAAGGGTTGCGGAATCAGGCTGCGTTTGCCCCAAACTCAAGTGTCCGTAATAGTCTTTTTAAAACATATTTGATTGTAACATCTGTGCAATGAGATTGGGCGCAAGTTCTAGTAATTTATTAGAGATTAGAGAGATTGGTCTATAATTCTGTATTTTATTTCTGTCACCCCTCTTGTATATAAGCCGAACATATGCTTGGGCCATCGATGGAGGGAGATGCCCTAGCTTAAATATGCGGGTTGTTATTTCTTCTAATACTGACCCAAATATGTTCCAGAATGTTTGATAAAATTCAACTGGAGGTCCGTCGCATCCAGGAAATCTTTCTAACGTCATACCTTTGAGGGATTTTGTCAAATCATCAATTGTTATTGATTGGTCACAACTTTCGCGACATGAATCTGGAAGTCTTTTCGTTATATTAGCTAAAACTAAGTGACCTTTTACGCTTTCGTATTTCTCGTGCTTTCCTGATGGAATACTGCCTTGAAATATATGTTAGGTCTGATTTAGCATCTTCCCACCAGTCTGTCATACATTCATACGAACCTCTTCTTTCATCCAATTGCCTCCAACAACTTTCCACACAATTGCGATAGCAACTATCCCGTAGCAAAGCTACATTACGTTTCCAAAATCCATCTCCTCCTTTGACCCAGTCAGCATTGTCTAATGTGATGGAAAACATATTGTGATCAGAGAAAGTTACTGGTTTTATGTTAGTTTTACACATGTAACCTTTCAGTGATCGTTCTACATAGATCATGTCTAACCTTGAACCTAACCTTCCATCGGTTGAAAACCAAGTAAATTCCCGGCCTTCCGGGTTTTCAATCCGATAAGTGTCTACCAAGCTTTTATTTTCACAAATGTGTTTCAAAATATTGTGTGATGTGTCATTGAAATTAGACCTAGAGTGTGTCTTTAGCCTCATCTAATATGGAATATAAATCACCGCCCATAATTAGGTTTTCTGCGTTCTGTCTTGAATTATTGCGGAAACATCATTTAGAAATTCACGGCACAATTGATGAGCGGTAGGTGTATAAAGGCACATCAAATTTAAACTTATGTTTAGTACATCAATTGATACACAAATTCATCGTCCATTTGTATCTTATGACGACGATATAACGTCAACATAGTTGAAATAGCGGGACAGGATAAGAACTATTATCTTGTGATAAAGAATAACGAATCTGCCCTTTTGAAATATCTTTGAGCGATTCATACACTTCAGTTTTTTAAATTTGATCTCTTGTAGAAAAGTAATATCAACTCTCTCATTCGCTAATTCTTCAAGCAAGTGGCGCTGCTTCAATTCGGTGTTTAATCCTCGGCAATTGATGGTGCAGATAATCATTCTTTCTAAAATGATGTTTACAACCGCCATCATTAGATTAACTTGATTTGGGTTTTTTAGCTCGTTTCTTAGACCATTTACCTGATTTTCGTGCAAATTCAATGTTTCCTGGTTCTACCACAGACAAATATTCATATTTGGAAATATCAGAATCATGGCCCAGTAGAGAATAGTTCACGCCTCTCGCCGTTACATAAGACACTAACACTTCGCCCCCTTCTGATCGGTGAATTACCATTTTATCTTTCATCTGCGAACTCTGTGTTTGAATGGACACATCTGATTCTGCAACTGACATTGTATCATCATCCATATCATTTACCTCAATCTCACATTACGAGCCACTTATTGCTACTTAAGTTACATTTGGCAGGAGCGTCATTTACCATATCTTCAAGGTGACTTAAATCAAGTGGGCTTAGCCGAAAATCGACTGAACTTTCCGTCTTCTGAGTCATAAACTTATCGTGTCCTAATTTTAATTCGTCTTCTACGGAATTGTAAGCTTGCTCTTCTGTAAGATCATCATTTTTCAGCGTGTCTTTTACAGCCACGTTTGGCTCCACTGCATTTTGAGTATTTTCTTGACCTAAGGTTATACCCTCCTCTAATACTTGAATTGCATCAACTGCCGCCACTTTAACAGGATTTGATGCTTTGTTTGTGCCATTTTCAGTGGCACGAACCACAACAACGGCTTCCATAGTGATTGCTTCAGAAGCATTTGACTCAGTTGCATCCTTTAATGGGCGATTATCTCCTGATAATGAGGGCTTGTTTTGATTTTTTGGACTGCGCCATTTAAAATGTTCAACTGAACCACAGAGCAAACATTTGTTTCGATTCGGACAATCTGTTGCCAAATGGTCAGTACTTAGGCAGATCTGGCATTCTTTAATTAGCCCTCTATACCATAAGGGCAAGACACAGCTGCCATCAAGCGTCAATCTGCTTGGTAAAGGGCTATCCACTTTATTAAAACAGATGCGTCTTATATCGTTTTCTAGCATTCTGACAAAGGGATACGTTTCCCATTCAATCTTTTGCACTGTGCTTTCCTTCTTGAGTTCATTCATTATTCTGTCATCTGGAATTTCTAGTGGAACTTTCATCTTCACTAGCAACCTATCTGACTCGATTTCCTCTGCGTTACAAACTTCGCCTTTTACAATAAGAACATCTTCTAGCAGCTTTTCCTTAACCCCCTCATTTGTTACATTCCATACGGTTTTGGTATCATTGATAAGCCCCTGCAAAGCAGCATGTCCCGCGCCACCGACTCCTTTGACCCATGATACACGTCGATAGCCGTGACACCCCGCCCCTTAGTTGTTATTTCAAGGCTTAAGGTACGCTTATAGGTTGCCATGGTGTTTTATAGAAAGAGGAAACCCATACTACCACAATATATACTACAAATATATAACACCAAGACGTCGGGGAAAGAGCTACACACTATATAAATAGTGTTCCCTTTTGAAACCCTGACGCCTACCAACAAATATACAAATATAGAGCACAGTCGTATATTTGTTAGTTTGAACCACTTATTAAGTGGTTCACTAACACCTAACCGATTAAAGTGGTTTCCTAATGCATACAAACATATTACAGTCATATATTTGTTAGTCTGTTCGAGTTGACCGGGGACAGCCAACTGACTATAAAGATTTATATAATCAAAGTACTAGGCTTGCGCTTTCAAATGACAAAGGAATTAAATCTACTCACTCAAGCGATCTTGCCGAATATAAAGAGCTAGCCAACAAACTATAGAAATAGCATACTGGTGCGGGGAGAAATGCATTGCATTGACCACAGTAAGAGGAGTCCTATTAAATGGCAGAATCCGCCAGCTAAGAGGAGTGCCTTTAGAAAATAGAGACACAAAATCCGCTCCAACCAAGACAGGAATTAACAAATTAAACATACAGTTTGAAAGGAAATACTAATACGAAATATATGTATAGAATTTATCTAGAAAATCGCGCTAGATACTGGCATCGGGCAGCAATTGCAGAGATAAATAAACGCGTGCGTTCACTTCGACTACTACCACTACCAGGGTTATAACCCTAACCCTGCTACTGCTTCTACTGCTACTGCTACTGCTACTACTACTACTACTACTACTACTACTACTACTACTACTACTACTACTACTACTAGTACTACTACTACTTCTACTACTACTACTACTACTACTACTACTACTACTACTACTACTACTACTACTAAGCTGGTGTGCCACGTGGGCATTTGAGGTCGAAGACTAATTAGCGAGCTAGCGAATTCAGTTTATTAATATGCTTCGGCAAATAATAAAGCGGATGGTTATGGGTGTAATTTCGATAACTAATATAAATATTGACAGGTAAATTAAGACCTTACCTCTCCATCGTCACCAGTGTCGTCCATTTTAAAACTATCTTAATTATTTAACAATGCTGAAGTCGGAAGCCAGAATTATGAAGTCATAAGTGTAGTGACACCAGTTGCTATACACATACTACAGACGCCCTCACTATCTGTGGACCATATACGGGGAGCTGTTGTGATGGAGGAAGTAGCATTTCCCCTCCGAGTACTATGAGTTGGAGAAAATCTCCATTCACATAGTTGATACTATAGAGGAAATGCCGGTAGATTGGAATGCGGAAGCTCTCCTACTGAATGTTAGTGATCCAGATCTCCCGACACAGATAGAGGAAGAATTAGTACGTTAATCAATTAAGGTTTGCTGGTCCCAACGTGCAATACTGTTGGTGCCGCAGATGGTTCATCTCATAAATTGTATTCACCATTAAGTTCGCCGACCCGCCAAAGATAATTATTAGTGGGGCCGCAGTTGGCTCATACGGCAAGTGGTTCTCACTGCTATGTGTGCCACCGCCCCTGTAGTTAGGGACGCTCCTCAAACAAAGGAAGAGAGAATAAACCGAAACGTGGGAATATAACCATATAACTGCCGTGGACAGAAATGGGAAGTTTGTTTATTATTTTATTTTTCATTTGTTTTGGTTTTGGTTCTGATATAATTACTTAGATTCAAATCGGAAATACCACTAGTTATGTTTTGCTTTGAAATATAACTAGTTACTTTGAGTTTTGCAATACAACTATTTAGTTTGATATATGGATATACGTATATATGTGTATAAAGTCTCATGGTTTGAAGGAGTGGGATGATCGCAGTTATCTTGCACAGATTATGCAGTTGCGATTATCGAAGTTATAAAAAAAATTGAGGAGAGCGGACCTTCCACAGTTATCATGCAGAGGTTCTTCGGATGCAACAGTGGACGTTATGTCGCATTTTTAAGAAGCGGTCGTTCCACGGATATGCTAACAAAATTAAATGGTAACGGTTGAAGAGCGGGAGTTCCACAGAGATACCTTGGAGGTTCCATGACATTTAGTAGGATTGATGACTGCCTAAAGATAATTTGAAGATGCCAATGTTACCGCAGACGCCCTGCAGAAATTACACAGAGGTATCAATGATGAGCTAAGGAACAGAGATTTCGTTAGTGTTATTACAAATCTTCCGAGAAAGTTACAGAATAGTTTCCAGTGGAGGTTTAAGAAATGATACCATGGAGGGTTTATGGGACTTTACAGAACTGAGATGGCGACTGGGCTCTGGGTCTTGACAAGGTGTCTACATGCCGGGATTAAAGGGGAGATAGAAATGGAACTGTGGTCTGAGGGTCATGTTTTCCTAAGATAAACATTCACCTCTCTAGAGCTTCTGGAAGAGTGCATATGTATGGTTAGTATTTAATGGAGATGGTCATATGTCTACCAACTAGTATAATGCTAATCACACAGAGAAAAATATAGTATGCTCCAGATTAGCGAAACACCTACCTAGCAATTAGTGATGTTAATTAACCAAGCGCGTCTAGGATCAATGCAAGAACAACAGTGGAAGTCCAGACGACGGACTACGGAAGTAAAGTTAGGCAACACAGTCCAGTCTAATTGTGTGTACCAATTCCAGCCTTTCATATTGAGGAAACTCCCTGTAATATGGCTAACGTGGTGACCTACGTTTTATCACAACCAGCGCTCCCCATGAAATCTCCAAGAAGTAACGACAAAGGTAAGTCGAGGCAAAAGAAAATGGACGACACAACAAGGAGCAGTTTGGAAGGGACAGGTATCTTATGGAGGAGCCGTATATAAAAGGCCAATAGATTGGACCTGTTGGTATGGGGGAACACCAACCCAATCCGCTATGCTTTCGTTGGACGTCCCAAAGTGTCTATTGGTAGGGTTACATTACTGGACAGCCTCACCTGCTAAGGTTTTAGCCAAGGTTTAGGTTTTAATTTCCTATGCTGCCGTACCTACTAACATATAATTTAGTCAAGTTTACTAAATATCCAAGTTTGCAGCTAACTCCTAAAATTGGAAGTGATGCTAATGGTTCCGTAGCATGGATGAAATGAATGTCATATGGGAGATCTCAGCCCTGCACACAGCCCAAGCAGATTCCAATAAGGTAAGGACAAACAACTATCGCTGGCAAGTTCTAACCTTAATGTAATGCGAATACGTGGACTGGAGATAAGCGGATGGAATATGAAGGCATCTGTCTAATAAGTCTAGATAATAATGTCAATAGCGTGTTGCAATAACCGAGACAGCTGCTCCTAAGGTCTCTACGGACTGTGAATTCCGGAAGTTGTGTCCAGAAAGTAGAACTACTATAAGGTTATTTAGACAAAGGGCTATGGCAACACATGCTACTTCAATGTTGTTTAGTCTCTGAATTGTATAGACTGTGATGCCCTTTGTTGACGAATGCATGCTACCACTCAGTCTTTGTGGATGTCGATTCCTACTGTTAAAATTACTAAAAACATGATGACTGGAGACAAGTCGAGTCTGAATGACATACACCACATATGAAATGCACTATTTGTCTAGAATAAGACGACATGCTATTGGTTATGGACAAAGAATCTGAGAAGACCGCTTTTCCTGTCAATTGTATATGTATGATTACTGTATTCTGTGGCGGTAGTAGTAGAAACATTCTACAGCTGCAATCCGTCCTTCTTCGCTTTTGCCCACTGTGTCTTGTCTTCAGCCAACATCCTTAGCTTCCTCGGGTCCATTCTTGACTTGAGTGTACCTAATCCTGCTTTCTTGGGGGTCACCTCGTATCACGCTTAGCAGATTTATGCGATGACGTCCTCTTCTGGCTCTGTATTTGCTGTCTCCGAGTAGGGCGAATTCCAAGGCTCTCTGTGCTGGTGTGTCTTTCTGCATCCTTAGCACATGACCAAACAATTGTATTTGAATATAAAGAATACACTTAGCGTATCAAGGATCTCAAGATGACAACGAAAGTGTGCCGATATCACAACACGACGATGATGAGATGGCAATACACAATTACGTAACATATTCCTGCGCTGAAAATCATCTCGAATTAACCAGAGTTTACAATGCTCAGATTATATAAAGGTAATGAAACTCTACAGATGTATGAGGGCAATCCGATTAATAATATTACGTAAGTAGTAGACACGTTAGAAGGATGGGTCATGCCCTCTCTGGGATGGTGGTGGGGAAAGTCTCCACCCACAAGCTGCCAAATAGATAATCCGACCAGCCTACCCCAAGTGTGTTTAGCGGCTCCCAGCTATAGCATTCATTTTCGAGATACATTACGCAGACTACAGCTCGCCTATACCATTGGGCTATATCAACCTCATTGCCCCCTTCCCCATTGGCAGTGATATGGTTGAGGGCGAGGGTAGCTACCTTGAGATTTCCTCCATCGCGTAATGAGCTCCAGGTTCCAACAGCTCGCTAACGAGGTCCTGTGCATAGGATTCAGACATAATCTTGATAGCAGCAGCCACATCGACTCCGATCATTCACCGCACCACCACCCTGACCAGGATGCCCATCCCTTTGTAGACAGTCTTGAACTTATTGATGTTCAATTGGCTTAGTGTGGCAGGGTTCCATTGATGTATCTGGCTGGTATTGTGTCTTGGATCTACTTAGGCTCTCGCTTCTCGTCGGAGTCTATGACATAGCTTCGAGCAATGGTGTTCTCTGAACCAATGCGGGCCTAACACAAGTGAGTCAAATATCCGAGTTCTTTGCTGTTTTCTAGGTGTGTGAGTGATAGAATCATTGTTGGAAAATGACGCAGTATATATATATAAGGCTGGGCCGTATGGCATACTGTCAAACTGGTGACGGTGCCAATTTTCAACCCGGTTTGAACTGTATATAGGTTTTATGGGCTGGGTGGGATCATAGATGAGTGTGTACAATTATTGTATGTACTATTCTTTAGATAGGCATGTAGCAACTATATGTGTGTTGACTGGAACATTTGATCCAATTTACACGTGGTGGTGTTAGCGTGATCGACTGGTAATCAGCCGGGCGAGGTTCACATCCCACTCGACTGGTAGGCGATGAAGTAGCCGACGAACAATTGGTGGAAACATAGGCAATCTACTACACTCCTCACTGATTCTATCTCCACCAGGCGTATACATGTGTACCAGTGTACAACTTGGGAAATAGTAATAGACTGAAATTCAAACAAGCGTGAATGGGACATGGAATCATGGACTCAATAGACGCCAATCAAACCAATAACTTCTGATTACGGCTGTAATTGTTAAAAACTAGCTTCCTACCGACTAACAATAATGTGTGTCCCATTTACAATCGATTAATTCTAATGTGCGAGATGTATCGTGTGTTTAATCATCACGAGTCAAACTACGAGATATATAACTGTTGTTAATCAGTTAAATAATGTACTATTACTCTCGTTTTAACTTTCTGGTGACAAGAGGTCATCAAATCATATCATTCACACATCCCAGTAATGATGATTTTGTCCCGTTACAGGGGGTGGGTATGATTCGAGCATACGATATCACCTTGTTAACGCAAATTGACACAACTGATCAAGGTGGTCGTTAACTTGTGATCTTAGCTTAGACTTATCTAAGCATGGTGTGGATTACTTGGCTTTGTTGTGATAACCCCCTCGCTAAAAATACAGCACCAATAAACATGTTTATATTGTGTCCGAATTGCGACAGTTTAAAAATCCCTCGGAATTCGCGATGTGGACTACCTATTTTGACTAGCAGAAGCTTCGATATTGGTAATCATATGCTTTTAACGGAATTGTGATAATTATACATGCACCACGAGATGACAAACACGTACCGATCATACTTACACGAATTAAGTAGAAAAACCATGTTATACCAAATTAGATTATGTTAAGACTGAATACGAAAGACCAATAGAAAGGCAATCATTTACAATTTTATAATTATTATCGTGTATCTTAAATATTTCGAAACTAATTAGAATAAGATGTGATGCTACAAACAACAGCAGCATCTTGCAGTCACAATTGTTTCAGTATATTGGAAATATTACAGCCAGAGTGCAAATAGTCATAAGCAATTTAGTAGGAATAGAAAATAACGGAAATGTTGACTGTTCTGATGGGTCTGCGTTTTAACCCTTTACTGGACAAATTTGATCAATATAATTATAAGTGTTTATGGAATTTGCACAAAAATGAAGACTATTTTTTTTCAAAATTTACCCCTAGAATATCTGGTTTCATTATCTTGCCAGAAGTTTCAGGGGTAAATTGTCAAAAATATACTGCTTTAGCTATGCGAATTGACAGTTCTCAAGACCTCTACAGAGGCCGAGCTAGTAGCAATATTTGTAAATTAGAAAATAGATTAATCAGTATTGGCTAAACCAAAAACTCAGTTTTTTTGGTTTGACCATGATTACGACGGTTTGCAAATCGTCATCATATTGAACCAGTTTACGGTGGGAGATCGGTATATCGAGCAGCTCTATATATATAGATGCCTTGCACCTAGTTGTATGCCTAGTGAAAGAATTGGGCATACCTTGACAAGACTGCCAGCCAAGGAAATAAGTGACAGTGTTCAGGATATTTGCCCTCTCTGCATGTGTATGTGTTATGGGCTAACCACCATTTCCCAGCATTGGAGATGCCCAGTCCTTGCAGTCGACTATGCGCTACCATCCCTGGCACAGAACGTCATGCCTCATTGGTTGCTATTGTCGGGTGAGCCTGCTAATATATAGAGGCAGCTTACATAAGGACATGCACACTCATGAGCATGATACGGCTCACGGCTATTCGCATGATGAATCAGTGGTGAGCTGTGCCTCCATAACTGATGCCGCCTCTCGCAGGCGCCAATGGTGGACACAGCCACGCATGGCCTTCTTCCGATCATTGGTGAGGACCGTCTTCCAAACAATAGTGCACTCACATCAAATTCCTTCTTGATCACACCATTGTTAGTTACGAAAATATGCTTAGCTTCGTCGCTATCACATCAGAACACGGCTAACAAGTCCCCACAGCTCAGTATGTTGCTGTCCACCTTCAGCCAGTCCACCGCCCCTCTGACTGCCATGGTGAGGCCACTTTTACGCACCACAAGCTTGATGCTGATCTCGAGTCAGGGGAGGATGGCCATCTTGATATAGTCAACGACTGTTTTCGTCTGACCATGGCTTTGTCTGCTAGGGAAGAGGCAAGTTCATCTTGCTCCAATGGCATTGTGCGTGCATGCGTGCATGCACGCATGCATGGTTTATACATAAATCTAAAACACATGCGTCACGTGACAGTCCTATGTAGATAACACACAGTCAGACACAAGCCACGACGATTTCAGCCATAGCAGCTGTAGCTACACTTAGCACGACTGCTTGCATTGTTGGGATGTGTTCGGCTATTACCTTCACTCCAACAGTATACGAGAAACCACTGATCGTGATCTTTGGGATCGGATGTGTGATCGCAGTTAGCGCACGACAACCCCACTTGATATTGCAGTGAGAAGAGCGGATCCGGTAATAGAAATGCCGTCATCTTCTCCACAGCACCATTCACTGCCACGCTACATGCAACATGAAGGGCTCAGGGTTTAGCCCGTGCCAATATCTTCTGGGTTTTGCTTTTGAGCAGATTCTCTAACTTCTGAAGACTCACCTGATTCTCGGGTAGTTGGGCCACAATCTGTATTGTCTAAGTAATTACATATGCATTGAGTATGTAGCGAGATTAAACGGATGCGTTCTCCCTCGAGAACGATACACAGATCTGAGCAGTCTGCATCTGCTAACTGATCAGGTCAAAACTCTGAAATATCCATTGATATACTGCTATACATAGCAACTTAAAAGTGGACCCGCTCACGAAGTACTATAGTATCGTCTGAACAGAGTTAAAGGGCTACAAGACGAAGAAACCAGATAGGTTCGTGCATCTCCCTGATGCTAAATTAGGATTCTACTAGGATCAGGAATATTTGTCGGATAGCGTTTAGTCTCTACAGACAGCTATGACATCCACCGAGTCTGAGTTGAATAAGGCTCTTACAATCTGGAAAGAGGCTGTATGTAGGGCTGGGCGGTTTGGCATACATGAAAACTGTTGACAGTATCACTAATTAAACTGGTTTAACCGTAATACTGGTTTAAGTGGCTAGAATGATCGAAAATAATTTGAAAGATGAAAATATCTTATTTTTATTAGCTATAGTACATGTATTTTGTGATTTGACAACTGACGTAATGTGCCACGAAATTAGAATGGTAACTACATACGACTGTCCACTTCGATGCTACCCATCTCGAACTAGTAGTTAAAATAAATAAAATTAATATAGTCTGGTTCATGTTATGTCGTGAAATTAACAACCTAACTACTAAAATGTTAATTTTCAACACCGTTATTAGGTCACTGTTTATGGAGTCATACATGAAGATAGGAACCCGAATATTAGAGCGAGTTTAGCCCCCTAGTAGAGCAACGCTAATACGCCTAGAGTTTGTATAACCATCTACAGTCTGATCTAGTCTAGTAAGTCACGTGTTTGTGTTCGAGTACTCGATATTCAGTAATACTCTTAAAAAACCTTGTTCTCATGGGTGAATGTCGTTCAGCACGTAACGAAAAGAGTAGTCATCTCAAGAATTCTCACAAAAAGCCATCTGTTTGACTATTTTTCGAGAGGATATAATAATTTGACAGCATAAACGCAATGATTCGCGAGGGTCTAACTTAAATCAACACTCCGTAGTCTGGCCGATATACGAAGACCCGTAAATCAAAACGATGTGACTCTAACTTTATCAACCAAAAAGTCATGTTGAAGATTTTCGATTATGTTATTAATTCCAACAGGACGTTACAATGCCTCTGTCCTGTCCCTTGCCTATCATGGATAAGCCTGTAGGAAACGAGCGTTAATAAGCACATGAGCTGTATGATCTCATTGCCAGCTGGTGTTGTTGTAGTTTCTTCAGGGAGTCGGAATGCTGACAGTCAACAACTAAATGTCAGTCTGGAACCTACTGTTCCTATCGATTCCTATCGATTCTTATCACTGTAATATTTACTAAACTACTGGCCGAAACGACTGCTGAAGATTATACAAGTGTGTGCCGCTCCCACAGCAACAACTTTCCTCATCAACTATTGACAGATATCGTCAACTCAGAACCGTCGGTTCTATTTCAATCTATTCCAATTCCTAACTTATTGACTGGATATAATAGTTACAGTTTCGATACAGTTTCGATTCGGTTTCTGCGAAACTATATATCATCAGCACTGGTCAAAGTCAACCAGTGCAACATCCTACTCTGTACTTAATACTACGATGCTTATTCAGTCCTTAGCTCACCTGGTATTGTCAAACACGAATTTCACTGAGGTCTTACTCGTAAATATAAGACGTCTAGCGGTGTCATGACTTCCCATAAGACAATCCGATATCTACACATGCCTCTCAACCGAAGTTAATTAACCATCTCTTAAGGCCTTAAGAGAGCGATAATTAACTCGTTGTGCACTATCAACAACCAAACTACACTATACCAGGGCTATCCCGAACTGACACCACATATGATAACCTAACTTATTCACCCATATACACATACAAATTAAACTAGTGTCCTATTATGAAGATAAAACATATCATATGAAGATAAAACATATCAAATAAACGATACAATAATAAACAATGCAATACATACTACAAATCTTAATCCTACAGTCAAATCATTACAAGTCATAAAAACGGTCATAGCGACATCTATATCACAATAAACGACTCACACAGGGCACTATAATAAAGTCTGTGCAATAATTAAGAAAAATCCTCGGGATCCATGCCATCGTTAGGAATGATGAATATTTAAATGCAAAACATGGCACTGTAATATAGTTCGTGCTACAATTTACATGTCTTCATACTGCACACTGAGGTTAGTGTCCCCGGTCAGCTCCACGTCTATCCAGTCATCAGCCATCGGGTCGATCACAGTCCCCGCAACAGCATTAGGTGATGACCCGGCTGACAACCGCAGCAGCTCCGGTAGTGCTGCAGGTCTCCGGAACTGCTGGGCCTGAATTATCCATGGCGCACTTATATGGACCGCACGTGGTCTGCGGGCCGCATGTGGCTTACATTTGATCCATGACCACATGCGTGAAACAATCCCGCACTTATATAACACAATAAAAATCACAATGATCACTACGAAGGAGCCAGTGGTGTATGAAATAAATGACGGCGCTCCCATGCCATCGACCATCGCTGGGTCGACCGCAGATAACGGTGCTAGCGGCACGTACTTAGCCTTATGCAAATGGTTCCATTCTTGTACCCTCAATTGGCTAACAATTCGGGACTGCTTTAGAACTCTGGCCACATCCAACTGGGGCATTTCAAGGGCCAAACTCACTCGAGTGTACGTCCGACTATAAGACAGTACTGGCTCGAATTGCCACCCTTTACCACTATATCCACATTCACCGGACATCAAAGAATATACACCATTCTCCACAGTGCACCGGTCAGTCAGTTGTTCGTCACAGTGGATTTCCATAGTTTCCCAGAAGGTTTGCAAAACTACACCTATTTTCTTATTGGCAAATAACTTACTAGCGGTTTCATTGGACTCTGACAGTTGAATATTGCAATTGCTATCCGTGGAGTTAGTCAGGAGGCTCACAATACATGGCACGTGGGTCTTGTCGACCCTCAGCTGACCATCACACACTCGCGGCTCCTTACCTCGACATTCGGACAGGGTAAAATACCACCCAGTTTTGGTATCAAGACCAATGCTGGTCCTAGCCACTACTACCTGCATATAGTACCCCCTTGTGGCCATAGGTTCAGGCCACGACTGCAACCCATATTCAATGTATTTTCCGCCGTCTATCAAAGGTAATGTCGCTACATAATGCAGTCTATCATCGTCCTTCCATAAGGGATACACGACCACATTCCTGTAGTACCATTGGTACAGCTTTATCAGCCGTTTTCCTACACGGACATGTTGGGCTACTTCGGCTAAGTCCGATGGGCTAAAAAATTCTTCGGTTAACCTACCCAACTCCAATGAGGCAGTTTGCCTATGAAATCGGGCAGCAGCCTTCTGATAACTATACACTACACTTTCGGGCGAGTCAAGTATATGACCCAGACGCACTAACGCGTATAAGTCGGCCTGTCGATTTGCGTGAATTTTAAATACTTCGCTTACATTGTGAACGAAGCTGGATGGACTGTCCGTGACTTCGTTGATCATATCCACGTTGGAATTGATCCCCTCGAAAGCTAGTTTCACATGAGATGCCAGCTGGTTAGAGAAGTGAACCAACTGATTCATATTCCCCATAGCCTTTTTAACAACATCTTTAATCACATCAATATCGCCCGACGTGGCGGTGCCGAATAAGGAAGAGGCTATGTCCCCAACGAAATTAAAGAGTCCCCGCTTCTTACGAGTAACGACCCGTTTCATCATCGTCTGTTGAGTACTGACTGCAATTTTTCTTATACCATTTATGCGATGTTGGAGACCGAACATGTCATTGTTGCTCAATGAAGTCTTTTGACTAATGTCCGCAACGAGGACACGAAACTGCGCCACATGGGCAAGAAAGTCGGCGGTAAATATGGGTGGTCTATTTATACCACCACCGTCCATTCAGCACGAATTACTGCTACTTTTTCGGGTCTAGTAATCATTACACCATTTGGCAATTTAACTACACTTGCATTCCTACAAAGTCCATTCATTAAATTCGCTAAAGCCGCTACCACACATAACTGTAATGCATACATGATGGCTATGTCAATGCGACCTAACAAGACGATGTTGTCAGTACTGCGATTAGGCAGAGATTAAAATGTTCTCCAGCTACGTCGCCTTATAACTGCTTCAATATGATCGATGAAGTCATTGTATGAAACACGGCCAAGCGCGCCAATCCTGAGTCTTTTGTGGTCTGAGGTGACTTCAGGAGCAAGACTGCGCTTGCGCAGAAAGTAGGGATGCGATGGAAGCGTTTCCATTGGCTCAGTGACGGTTTCGGGTACACCCTCTGAAGTGTCCATCACCATAGTACGAGGAGTTACGATGGTTTCACTCGTTGACTCATGGTTTCGAATCTTACTCGTACTAGGTTGATTTCTATCTGCATCAACCCGCTTACCCACCTTACTCACCCTTGGCTCCTCATCAGAAGCTGGCCGCTGCCTACGAGACATTTTACCAGTGGTAGCATTAGAGTTGGATAACGGCAAAGGTTCGGACTCGGGTACCATCATTCTAGGGTGATGGCTGGCTTTCGTACCTTTGGCAGGGTTACGAATAGGGCGTGCTCGTATCTTGTCCAAACACATTTCTGAGTCGACTATACGCAACTTAGATATATTAAGTATGCGTACTTTCCCAGATCTTTGATGTCGGACATGAGCCACGGGCCCATTGATCTTAAAGATCTCGTACTCGGGGTCACTGTGAGAGGTCAACTTCATCCTCTCCTCAGCCTTCACGACCACCGAATCGCCAACCTTGTACTCCCCAGCGTTTGCACGCTTATTAATTTGTTCTCGGTGAATCTCTCTAGACTTAGCCATTTCTCCACGAGCGCGCAGCAAGGCATTATTGAGACACGTCAGTCTCTCACCCAGATCCTGCGAAGCATCGATTGGAATAGCAAATGGAATCCTTGCTCGTCGACCATACGTCAAATAAAATGGTGTATACCCGGTCGTGGAATGACGAGTACTGCGGTACGCTGTCAAAGCTGCACCCAACTCATCTTCCCAAGCACGAGACTCATTATTCACTCCTTTCTGAATCAACTCCTTAAGAGTTCGATTGAACCTCTCGGTACGTCCATTTGTCTGCGGACGGTATGGACTCGATCGTCTATGATCGATACCGTGTTCACGAAATCGTTCTTCTAGAGAATTGGAACAAAATTATTTGCCTTGATCTGTTATCAAGATCTCAGGGACACCATGACGAGCGACGTACTCATTGAAGAACTTGTCTTCAACATTCTGAGACGTCTTAGCCGGAATTGGATATGCCTCTGCCCAGGCAGAGCAGTGATCAATTATCATCATTATATACACATTACCCTTACTCGACTCTAATAGCGGACCGATCAAATCCATACCAATTATCTGACTCAGATAATTGGCCATGGGCATCTCACTATACCTCGGTCGAGTAGTGACAGGTCGGTTGACCTGGCACGTAGTACACTGCTCCAGCATACGCCCCACGTCTTTCCTCAAAGACGTCCACACAAACGAATCCCTTACCATACCGATGGTCTTCTGCAGACCTTGGTGACCGGCTCGTTCATGAGCCATCCGGAGCACTTTCTCGTGGAACAGGGTAGGTAACATGATTCTAGGGTACTCGGCGTCCAATGCTGAAGGTGTAATTAATGAATACAAAATACCATTCTTGACCATATACTCCTCAAGGGTGTTTTTGAACAACTCCTGGTACTCCTTGGTCTGCTCGGTACACAACTCGTCGTAGGGAATGTCGAATACCTCTAGAGGGACATGCGGTAACGCACCCTCGTCTACATGCGGTATGACAAAATCGCCCGTGTCTAACGTTGCGACTTCCACGGGATGGCGTAATCTGGACAACATGTCCGCTCGAATATTCTTCGAGCCTTGGATGTACTCAATCTTACATCCATACTCCACAATCAGCACTGCCCAGCGCTGCACCTTCGTGTTTTTCACTTTCCCCACAATCAAACTCTTTAGGGGTTTGTGGTCAGTGTACACAGTTAACTGAGCGCCAAATAGATATGGTCGGAGCTTTTTTAACACATAAATCACAGCGTAAGCCTCCTTCTCTATTATGGGCCAATTAAGCTGACTATCTTTAAGGGTAGAGCTCACATACTGGATTACCCGCTCTATACCTTTCTCATCTACCTGTACCAATATCGCACCGATCGCATAGCTCGATGCATCAGTATACAATTTATATGGGGCATTCAAATTCGGATATGTGAAAACCGTACACTACACAGCAATTTCTGCAATTTCTTGAACGCTTGCTGTTCATCCGCCCCCCCCCCCCATTCAAAACGTTTATATTTCTCTGTCAATTCTATTAAAGGCTTTGCAATTTCAGCATGTCCCTGCACACAGGACCAGTAGTAACCTGCAGCTCCTAAGAAACTTCTCACTCTGCCCACATCGCGTGGTGGTGACATTTCCCTAATGACCTTGACCTGCTGAGCCTGAGGAGCTACTCCTTGTGCAGAAATACGATATACTAACAAATCTACTGATGGACTGGCGAAATTGCATTTCTTTTTCTTAACCTGTAGATTATATTCTCGAATCTTACGCATGACCTTACGTAAGTGCTGTGCATGTTCAGCTGGATTTCGAGAATATATGACTACGTCATCAACAAATACATGCAGATATTTTCCCACGAATTCTCGGAAAATATCATTCATTGCCCTCTGAAATACGGCACCTGAGTTGCAAAAACCGAACGGCATACGAATCCACTCAAACAAACCTTCACTGCAGACGAACGCTGTCTTCTCTATGTCTTGGGGGTCCATTGGTATCTGCCAATAGCCCGTCTTCAAGTCCATAGTAGAAAAGATCGTTGCGCCGCGCATCGAATCGAAAATATCTGATATGTTTGGTAATGGATAGCTGTCCTTGCGACATACGGAATTCAACTTTCTGTAGTCAATACAAAACCTAGTGTCACCATCCTTCTTAGGGACTAAAGTAATGGGTGACGCCCAGGGTGACGATGACGGTCTTATGACGCCCGCTGCCAGCATCTCAGCCACTTGGTTCCTGACTATATATTGCTTGGCAACCGGTAGACGGTAGGCATCTCCTGTTGGTACCATACACTTCACTTTGGGGACCAATCCTAAAGTATTTGGATGAGCCGTATCAAAGTTATCCGCAAAGTCCTCAAGAACTTTGTCGATATCTTTATATCCGGTCGTTTCCTTACAACTAGAATATACGTATCTCGTCTGTTCCCTATAGGGATACCTAAATGGATATACCTGACCAAACCATACTACTTCTTTGGTCCGATAGTCAATCTTTGCATTTCCCAAGTGCAAAGCATCCGCACCAATCAAATATTCATGCTGCATATTCGCTACTTCTGTACCAGGAATAGGCCGGGCATTTTTTACATTTGATCTGTGTCTCCCCCAAAAGCTCTATTGGGGAACCATTTACCGCTAAGAGCGTCTTTGCTCTTTTTAATGGCCTGGCATCTAGGCTGCTACGCCATACATCCTTTCTAATCCAGGATGTGCTAGCACCAGTATCTACTAAGGCATGCAAGCACTTACCCTGATCTTCTGGACCGTGGTTGTCCCATTGGAAACGGATCAGAAACCGCTCGTCGGTACACTTACCAACGGTCTCCTCCGTCACCATTTAATGAAGGGCTCCTTCGTCCACTGACCACTTCAGCGTAGGAATTTCTCCATCCTGAAAATTCTCCTCCATACGGTCTGTATGCGTCTGTCCCCTCTCCGGTTAGAACAAACCCATCCTGATCCTCGTACTCCTCGTTACTACGAATCCGGTTAGCAATGTCCTTTCGCATATTACGAGAACAGGCCTGTGATGTTATTCTTTGTTCGCTGCTTTTCGCTTTATCGCGCTGGTATATCGCGTCTATACTGACATCACTATTTAATCGCTGCCTCTTAGCCACTTGTCGCTGTGGTTTCGGTTGCGGCGCTCTCATCAGACAGTCATTTACGACATGCCCGTCTTTTCTGCAACGAAAGCATGTAATGGTCTTTGCCGGACCATCTCTCCTGTCCATGTACCCAGCGAAACTTCGTTGATACTCAGCACAATCTCGAGCCATATGCTCTGCTCCTCCACATGTAAAGCAGACCATAGGCGGTCTCTGCCCCCTCAGTTGGGATACCTGTGTTGGTCGTCTCTGCATGCCGGTTCTCGGGGTTTGCATTGGCTGGTTACAAGTGCATTTATAGTGGCCCTTTTGACCACAATTATAACAGACAATATCCAGCTGGTTGTTCTTCGGTCGTTTGTCATGCTGGTTAGCCGGCTGCCATCTTTGTGGCATGGCTGGTTTCTTGGGTGGCATCGTCTCTCTTGTATCTGGTTGTCTGTCGGATTTGGCCTGTAATGCTTCGACAGTGCTACACAACCACTCTATTAAATGAGTCTGCTGCGCAATCTGCCTTTTCATCCCATTTATGATAGACCAGACATCCTTTCCCTCCTCTATGTCCAACATTCCTATTTCCATATCTGTTTCCTGCCGGTTATCTAATTGCCGTACCTGCTCCGGTACAAGCCCGTCACAAGGTTGTATTTGCTGGATGAGTTCCCGGACCTCATGGCGGTGGACCCTGTCCTGCTCTCTTCTGTTACTGCTTTGTACAATGGTACCCACCATTGCCGCGCCCATCACTTGCATAGCCACTACTGTCTCAGCTCGTAGCTCAGGATGCCTCAGATGTTCCACCATTAGTGGGATGCCGGGACCCGCGGGACCTGGTGTCACCATTACGTATTGCTGTCTAGTTGTTTTCCTATTGATAATACAAACAGACTATAACCCGCTTTAACCGAGGCTGTTCCTCACAATTAATGTCTGTTGTGATCTTAATTAATGAGTTGTCTCGATATTCTCGGTGTTGGGTTACTTTCGTGTTCTCTGAGTCTTTTGCTTGTTCTATGAAAACTTGCACTCGGTCACTGACGTCTTTTAATACTATATTGGCCGGTCGATCAGCCGACATACTATCTATTACTCACTCAGTTTACACAGTCGTTTCCACTCCTAAGATCCTGGCAGGTGAAGCCACTAAAGATTTTCGATTATGTTATTAATTCCTACAGGACGCTACAATGCCTCTGTCCTGTCCCTTGCCTATCATGGATAAGCCTGTAGGAAACGAGCGTTAATAAGCACATGAACCGTATGATCTCATTGCTAGCTGGTGTTGTTGTAGTTTCTTCAGGAAGTCGGAATGCCGACCGTCAATAACTAAATGTCAGTCTGTCACCTACTGTTCCTATCGATTCCTATCGATTCTTATCACTCTAATATGTACTAAACTACTGGCTGAAACGACTGCTGAACATTTTAAAAGTGTGTGCCGCTCCCACAGCAACAACTTTCCTCTTCAACTATTGACAGATATCGTCAACTCAGAACCGTCGGTTCTATTTCAATCTATTCCAATTCCTAACTTATTGACTGGATATAATAGTTACAGTTTCGATACAGTTTCGATTCGGTTTCTGCGAAACTGTATATCATCAGCACTGGTCAAAGTCAACCAGTGCAACATCCAACTCTGTACTTAATACTACGATGCTTATTCAGTCCTTAGCTCACCTGGTATTTTCAAACACGAATTTCACTGAGGTCTTACTCGTAAATATAAGACGTCTAGCGGGGTCATGACTTCCCATAGACAATCCGATATCTACAATGTGATGAAAAATACTATGATTTACAGGAATTTCATTCATAAAATTAATTGTAGTGAATACACCAGCGGAAGAATTCGTTAACAACCAATCACATTATTCCCGCTCGTATTTGATGGGCTAAGATGCTTATTTTACTTGTCTTGTAACTGGTCCAGCACCGCTAGAAGCAAATGTAATCATTTTCATTTCTCAGGCGTGCAAGCAAATTGACTCGTATGTCTTATTCCGTGCTGGATCATTTTATATTTGCCCAAATCTAAGGGAAATAGTGACATCTTTGGATTGGGAGTTCTTTGTATAGCATGGTTGTTAGTGTACGGCCATATGTTATAAAAATAGCTTTCATGCGAAATGTTTGTTAAAAGCAAAATTTCACTTGATTCAGTATTAGGGACTTACAACGATCTTAAAAAAATGATGGTGGCAATTTTTCCCAAGTCGCTAAAGTTATGAAATTCAGCATTAAAAAACTCTTGTAAAACAGTCCTTATAAACTCAGTCATTCCTAGGAATTTTAAAGAGATTTTGTCCTTCCTATGCATAATTGATTTACTAAATATCCTATGTAGCCAAGAATGCCGCATACCCTAGCTTATCTAGCTTGCGCTGGCTATAAAAGTGGTGGGGGCATGCACAATTTAATCACTACCTGCCGCAGGGCCATATTAAGGGTCTAGGCAGCCTTGTTAGTTGGGGTGGGGTGGGTTGGTTCGATGGAAACATTGAGATCTGGATGCTCTTAGATGGCATCCTCTTTGTTTATACAGATAAATATAGACCGTTGCATAGGCCGGAGATTATTCTACTTTTAGTTATGTCCTGAAAATGTTAACTCTTAAAAGTTGGGTATCTTGCATTTTAACTTAGCTGCACGCCCCCCCCCCCCACCCCCACCTCCGTAGTTATCTACCATGGTAGTGTGGTATGTAAGGTAAACATAATATAGTTTACGAGGAGGACTGATAATAGGAGGAAGGAGTTTAAGAGGTGGTCTGATAAGGGAGGTCGTAGGATGAGGAGTAGGAGGTTGATGAGGCTAGCATTCTTGCTCAGTGGACGTTGGTTTTGAGGGGCTAGCGTACATGTTTACAAGGCAATGCTCTATGTACGAATATTTTGAAAATAATTTGTCTGCATCATTATTAAAAAGTATTACTCGAAATATTTATCAGAGCCTTGAATGTTTTATTATGGCTTTTTAACCCCGCTTTATACCGGTCAATTTATATGGATAATTGTACCATACAAATATTTTGAAAACGATTTAACACAATCAAATCGTTTCCTAAATATTTAGCTATAACACTATCCAATTACTTTGTTCGGTGCGAAATGTCGTTATCACGATGCTTTTAAGCCACTACACTTTATTAGTAAACTATCGTGTTGAATAATTAAAAAAACCTGATTTGACTGGTGGCTTAACTGACCTTACTCGCAAATTGTTTTTTAAATACTTTTTTTGTAACGTTTTAGATTTATTGTGTTTAAAATTTTGTCAGTATTTCTCCGAGCGTGTCACGTGTTTATGGAATTTTTTGTCAAGATTGTTTTAATTTATCCATTCGTTGGCAAGAGCCATGAGATCAATCTTTTATCGAGATACAAACATACCATGTGTTAATAATGAGAAAAGAACATGTTAGTACCTCCCGTCTCGTTCTACGTGGGTTTTTGTAAATATTCAAAATTACTATTAAATTATCGCCTAGGTTACTCACTAGGAGATTTCACTTTGTAGTTGTGAATGCGTAATTCTCTGAGTTGATTTTGAATAAATAACAAAATCGTTTTGTATCGTTTCCTAGTTCTTAACCGAGTGGACATATGTACTAATTCCTTTGGGCAATTATTAGAATATCACTTTTTGGCGTGTTAGTGCTTTTGCATATTTATGATGTGTTCACGCATTTCTCATATTAACATTAAACATGACCGCTTCATTCACTTTAAGGGCAGCTGATGTTAGATGTTGTCTATGACTGCTTTCTTGCGAACTAATAATGGCATTGGTATATTAAGGTACCACACATGACCACGACGAAAGGTGCCACTCGTGGTGGAATATGAGGTTGAATGTGTCTGTATCGATGGAATCTGGTTCTGATCCATCATCTACGTCTTAAGTGTGTCCTACTTTTTATCACGTACATGCCCCACACACGCATGCATGCACCTGATGCACCACCACACGCATGTACTGTGCATACCCTCATGCGCATGATGTGCCCCTTGTCACCCATGTTCCCTGTCCCTTTCCGTGTACGTCATGCATGCATGTGAGGGTGCGTCTTTTTATGCACCCGTTGTAACGTAATTTGTGTTTTTTTGGTGGCCCCTTAAAAAAGAGGCCTATTTCTTAATTTTTTTTATTTTTTTTGCTTTTACGAAAATGTTTTTTATCTCAATTTATGCAAATGATAATTTCTGTTTTGTTCGCACCGCATACACGTGCAATACTCATTACGAAGTTGGCACTTCGCATGTCCCCATTTGTGGTCATTACGGTCATTCGGTTCCACTAGATAACCTCTCCAGCAGTTCCGGATTTCATGCAAATACGTTAAAATGGTTGCTGTACTGGTACCTCGTTATATTTGTTCCATTCGATGCAACCACAATTAATAGGCATAGAACCGATCGTTCTCCAGCAATCACATAATTGAGATTCCTTTTTGTTTTGGCAAATTCAAAAAGCTGTATACCTTACTAGTCGCGTGCACTTCACTTTTATGGCTAAAATATGAGCTGTTAGTAAAACTATTTTTCCAATCTGAACACGCCATTATTTCGGTCATGTGATTTTTTTCCACCGCTTAAAATTAACATCGGGGGGGGGGGTGTGTGAATACGATTAATTTTCGATTTTTGGATCATTGTGGTATGCCTCACGCTCCTTGTGTGCAATTCATTTTTTTAGCCATTATCAGCATTCATCCATCGTTGTGTAACAAAATGGTGATAATTGGGGATGGTGGCTGAGGGGTGAGAAGGGAACATGAAGAAATAATAACATGTTTTTTACAAAATAAATATATTTTTTATTAACACGTGTATATTTTTTAATGATAAATATTAGCGACATTTATTCACGATAATTAAAAAGAAAACATAGTACATAAATAATTATACATTAAACATGATCATGTTTCTGTTTATTCATAATCCTGCATGTCAGACGTTTCACTTTCGCGTCATTTTTGTCTCTTTTGTTTCTTAGCGCCCATAATATGTGTTTCATTTGTACACCTCTCGAACGATGGTATAAGAAATATACACAATAATATCCGCAAGTTGACGTCATGGCTGGTTGAACACGTTCATTGTTGAAATAATAAACATGCATATGGTGTCAATTTTGTACATTTGATATCATTCTTCCATCAGAAGGGTGTCGTCCATAAGGATCAAAGTATTCAGCATTTCCATTTCTAGTGTAATAAACTGCCACCCAATGTTGTCCGGATTTATTACTGGAATGCGTATTTATTACTAATGAAGCCGGGTGATATTTAATATGCGCGGGTACATTGTCAATTGGAAAATCGCCGAGAAAGTGTTCGCACGTTTTATTGTCACTGAATAATAGATCCTCTATTTCAAATGTATTCAACATATTTGTTAATGATCTGTTAATACGTTAAAGTCTGATCCAATTTCTATTGTATTATCAAATTCAGCATAGCAAATTACATTGGTTGTAGCGGTAAGTGCTTGAGCAAAATGGAAGACCACTCTTAACGAACCGGTGCATGTATGGTAGCGATGCTCTGAATCAGCTAGATCTGGCGTAAAATCCCATGTGAATAATGTGGTTCCATGTCTGAACTGTGACTTATTTATCAGGTAGCCTGGTCTTTGAATAACACCCGAGTACTGCTGACTAGTGAGAAATAAGCATCCAAGTAAATGTCGTCGCTAAACGAAGGGCGTATTGGCGATGTTGTAACCTCTTCTCTATTTATATAACATGTAGCGTAGGTAGTGTTATTGTTATTAAACTTGAATGGATTTTTATGTACCACACCATTATAGGCATCATTAGGTACAGAAGCGAATAATACTCTAGTAGGTAGCTGACCAATAAATATATTATCTCTATCGATGCTCATAACACCGCTAGGTGCTGTAAAAGTCTTACACACTACCCAGCGAATAGGATATTTCATGCTTGTCTGTTTCAGAGTAACGGCGTGCACCACTAGCAGATCTGCTGATGAGATAACTTTGCGCACAAATAAGGTAGCTGACAATATTTTCAATTTAGGCCTCTCCTTCAGCGGCCATAATGGCGAAGACGTATTTACTCCTCTGTATGCGTACTCTCAAATCAACAGAACTGAGTAGGAATCGGTCCTGCAGAAACATATCGCTGTGTATGCGGCCTATTAATTGCATTGCTTTATTATGCATCATCATTCTTCTACGTTCTTGAAATCCTAAGTTAGTATCGGTGATATTATCAAATTCGCCAGCATCATCTATTTTCCATCCGGCAAGTTGTAGATGCGAGGATGCGGCATCGCTGCCATAATTTAGCAACGTCTCAATGTACGAGTGGAAAGCATAATTTTCGTTTGAGTCACTGACACGCTTTCCATTAAAAAAAACATCCACTTGTGAGAACATCTTATGCAAAGGATTATTCGCAGGTGCTATCAGGTCATTCGCCTCGAGTGTCTTCTCATCACCATTTCGATCTAGCTTTACTAGCTTAACTTTAATCGAAAGATAAGATTATGTAAGTTCTAAATATCTATCAGTCGACCCACTGATGTAAAACTCGATCGGTCCACTATCTGATAAACTAGATATAGGCTGAAACTGTTCCCATTTTGCAGACTCCAATGTCGTCACCATGGGATGTGTCTGAAAAATGTCTAATTCGCTCTTCAAGCACTCGCAGATCTGATTAAGTTCCATGTTGTTTGCTAATTAAAGATATCAGCTTGTTTTCTCTGCCATCTATTGCGACCCTTCCTCTTCAGAATCGCACGCATTGACTGAGCATTACCTGTATTATTCCTCTTTTTACGTTTAGGTTGAGGTGGTCTTAAACCACCACGTACTGCTGTTACAGCTTCCGGTATCAAAGACCTGGCAACACCACATGCTCTCGATTTTAATGCTGTTTTAACATTTTTTCTAGCCATTACGTCCATTGTGATAGGTATTGCTGAATGTAATAGTCTGCCTAAGATATTACGGAGTCCATGTCCTGATTGGTATCGTGTGCCTACAAAAACTGGAAGACGTCCATGGCCTGCTTGACTCATGTGGTAATGCACCAGCGCTGGAGCATTCATTCTTCCTCTCAGTGTCCCTCTCAGTGTCCCTCTCATCGTTGTCGTCGTCATCTGAAATGCAAACAGAGTACACTCGGTGATGCTCCGTCCATGAATGGGACATTGGCACCAGTTCTATCTGGTATAAGTATTCCAATAGTATCGATGTAGTTCTTTGACACAGAGCGGTATTGAATATCAGGAAACGTCCACTGCCATATATCTTTCCCTCCATCTGTACTAGAAACGGGTATCACTCTGAGTAGCGATGCGGAAGTATCGCCTACCATGCTGTGTGAGACTACGTCGCAGTATATATACACGGTAGAAGGATCACCCTCACGATTTGAACGAAATAATTCTTTAAAGTCTATAGGTCCCATATGCATTTTTCCTCCTTCGAATCCGATTAAATGTGCTACTTCTCCACCTAAGCATATAGCATCATTATCTTCAACTGTGAGAGAAACTGGATTCGCGCGATGCAAGTAAAAATTGGCGAAAAAATGTTTGTGCCCAAATATTGTCTTGCTCTCTATCTACCCATTTAGATAGTCTAACATATTTTTACAGCATAGAAGCCTTTCGGTACGCTGATAAATGGAGCTTCTGTTTGCACATAATAATGTTCGCTTCTACATGTATGTTTTTTAACGACATTATTTGTTTGATCATTTCGCACATCATTTCCCCGATCATTTCATGCCCATATTCCCTGATCGGCAGGATGTGGATTACCGAAACCATCTTTTAAAACTAGCGGAAAAGTCGTTGTCTTTTCTATTTCTGATGCGCTTGCGACATCTTTGCTAATTTCTTCTGTCTCATCACTACCTTTATTCTTCTTGTTCTTTATCTTCTTCTTAGTAAATGCCTATATTTGGACAAAACTTACCTCCGCAATAGTAAGCCAACTCCTCGGATATAACACACTCGAGAGGCCAACTTCCCATTCACCATCTAATGTTAATGGAGTTTGCAGATATGTTCGAAACTCTGAGTTCTTATTGTCTGGAAAGAACTGGGTAAGCATTCAAAAAGATGACCAAAACCCTGAAAATAGCGTTATGTGAGATTGCGGTGTCTACTCCCAGGTTCATGGTGCCTAGCACCACATTAAGACCAGGTAAAATGTCATAGGGTTATAAGATATTTGAGAAATTCAGTATGGCCTCTATGATAGCATATTCCCAGGAATTGTTTCCATAACATAACATATACCCTGGGTAATTTTAGAAAATGGTCTATAAAGTATATAAACAATTATTGAGAAAAAGAGTAAATGAAAATTAATTTTGGCTGTGTCATCTGCACCACTATGTATATGTTAGATGTAATTGCTTGTGTAATTCCGCTAACTCATCTCGTCATTTTATTATTCCTTTTATGTGTATGATAAAATGAGTTAGCTTATATAACTCACACCCTGTCTCTTTCTGATCTAATAATGGGTACAGACAGTGTCTCCCAAGAAATGTGTTGCATCTGCAGAGAGAAAATTGAAGATACCAAAGATGTAGTTGACATTCGTAAAAAAGCAGCTGATGGGATCAATGCAGCAAGCATTCAACGAGGTGATGTTCTTGTTACAGCTGGTGCTAAATGCATCAAAACTGTCATAAACAGTATATAGACCAAAAATATATACGGAAATCAACTTGTAAAGAAAAGTGGACCCTCCATAGCAGTTAAGATTAGCACCAGACAGTTCTAAAGTATTGTGATGGTCATTCAGATGATTGGGCTTTTACTGTGAAAGGTCAGGTTGAATACTATGGTTGTGATCTACATGCTGCAGATTACTTGTATCTTCATTCATGAAGTGCATATTTTCGGGTTTGGCGTGTCGTGCCCCTTCACTTTCGGAACATTACTGGGTTTAAGCGCAAAAAGTCTGGCCAACCCGAAGAAAATGTGCCCTTACCTTGAACTGCACAGTGAAGAACAACTGACTATTTCAGTTTTGGGGCAAAAGAGGAATTTCTGTCTGGTGCGGTTTCTCTTCCATACGACAATCAGTATCTCAAGAGTCAGTTGCAAGAATGGTATGGAAACTTTATCCAATTTGCCGAAGAAGAGGGCTTTGATGATGTTATGACAATGAGAGAAAAGGCATCGCACATACTGAGGTCTTACTTCAAACAACAAGCCAGGAGAGTGACGAAAATTCACAAAAAGGACACTCATTGAAACTGCCACGAAGCTGATTAAAAGTGGCATTAAGTCTAATGCTCTCTCTATTGCAAGTCAGTACCCAAGTTCGCAAACACTTGAGCATGATTCCGACACAATGCGCACATCATTGAATATCCTGTTTGTGGGTACATATACTAGGCGAAAGGTTGCAGTGCAGACAAAGAATTTGTATCTGTCTAAATTCATCATAGACGCACTTCATGACATGGGATAGCCCTGCAATTTGAGAAGAATGCCGCTGATTGTGGTTCTCCATACATGTTAGGTGGCAACATTGATTTGTTAGACAAGGCACTGTTTTTTACGAGGGACAATGCGGACCATAATATTCTTACAATTGATCGTAAACGGACGTTTCATGGGATATTGATCATAGCAGCGTTGACATCAAAACTGAACATTGCAGAAAGGACAATGATCCCTATCATAGAACAGATATTCGTTGTCTATGACAGGAGGGTTGGTATCTTTTAGGAAGTCTCCCTGAACTTCAAACAAGTGACCACTAATTGGCAGCTGATGATGCATGCTTTACATCATGGGGATCAACACCCAGGTCTATCTTCGGGCACGTTCTTGTCTATGATTGGTGTGTACTCTGGGGACAATCCCTTTATGTTATTGACATTGGCGTTTATTTGCAATTAAACCCCATTTTTCGCATATAGTAACATTTGACCAATTTCATTATTGGATGGCAGCTGAGATTGCCAGTGATGTATTAAAGACAATCATCTGGAAACGACCGTTCTTCTGTTGGGATGTTTCTACATGCTCATGAACTTATTCTGGGCAATAGGGACTCTTTATTGAGGGCACATACCTTAAAACATACTGGAAACAGTCCACGGAGAAAATGTTGTAGTGCACATGATGACCGGGAAATCTGTCCAGTAAACATTCCGTGGTCATCTGCTAGTGCATATGTTTACGGACTTTGGCATTCAAGTGATGACCGTCATGTTTGGTGGAAAGTGCAATGGCTCACTTCCATTCATGTGCCATTGTATCTTCAGTAAGAAAGTGGTTTCAGCTAAATTATTTGCAACACCTGAACGTATTCCTACTACGGATTCTGGAACTGGATTCCACTGCCTAAGAGGTTACTACCACATCATGGTGGTGGATTGGTAAAGCAAAATACATGGATGTCTTGAATTTTGGTTGGATGCAGGAGAAAAATCAGTTGGGAAAGTTATGTAAAAAATGAATGCAGCCCCTGACAAATTTCTACAGATGATCCACTGCAACTGCACAACAGGTTGTAAAACGTCACATTGCCGCTTTAGAAGATATGGACTACAATGTACTGCTGCCTGTGGAATATGTCAAACCAAATCTAGTGAAAACCCGAACAGCAACTAGGCCATCGAAAAAAAGGAGTTTCACAATGTTGATTGAAGTAAAGATTGAATTGGAGTGGCGGGAATGAGACATATTGAATTTGCTAGGGGCCCACACCCCTCCAACAATCAAGTAGACAACAATGTACCCTGCCTAGAATTGACGCCATCGTGAATTTCTCTATTACGTATTAACCCCATAGCATTCTAAATACTCTTACTTGGTTGCTAAGCAACCAAAACCTAGTGGGAGACCACAAAATTGCCAGTCCAGTAGTCTACTCTGAACAGTTAATAACTGCTGACAATTTTTATGGTTTTACCGGCCATCTTGGACGCCATGTTGAATTTCCTACATACCTTATAACCCCATGGAATTTTACCTGCTTGTAATACCTGGTCATAATATACTGATAGGCTCCAAAAGCGTTGAGTAGAAACCGAAATCATTAGTCTAGTATGAATAGTTAACGACTAACGGCCATTTTAATGTTTTGGCAGCCATCTTGGACGCCATGTTTGATTTCTCATATATCTAATAGTTCCATCGCGTTCTGCCGCGTCTCAATGTGTTGCTAGGCACCAGCAACCTTGGGTAGACACCAAAATCGCCAGTCTAGTAGGCATAGTTAAAAACCTATGCATATTTTATGTTTTAGGCAGCCATCATGGACGCCATCTTGAAAGATAATAACTTTCCGATGGTCAGATTGTGGTAGACGTAGTATGTTGTTTAATACACAAAACCCTACCCTAACACATTGAAAAACATGTTGGAGCAATTCTTTTGGGGTAAGGTGGTTATTTCTCATATAGTGACCCTACTATTAATATTCTGTGGTCGGCTAGAGCATGCACTGTCCATCCCATAAGCAACAACAGCCCCGGTCGGGGTAGTTTCAAGGCATATAATACAAATGCAAATGCAAATGCAAATAATAATAATAATAATAATAATAATAAAAATAATAATGATGTTAGCTCACGCTTGCAATGCTTAAAATGTATCGTGTGTGTTTGTGTTCCATATGTCACTATGTGACCTGGGATTATGAAACACAAAATTGAAAACTTGTATTATGACGCATGAAATTCACCACGATTAACATTTTACCTCAATTTCAAACAAGCCATGAAACAAGAAATTGTATTTTGAAAGAAATAACCTATTGTGTGTTATAATTAATATGCACATTTTTTGCTTATTATTGAATAATTAATTAGATGTGTCATGGCAATGCTATTTAACACATATACACGGTTGTGTCCTATGCACCAGCTATTTATGACAGCCTGGAATGACTGGACAGAAAATCAGATTACCACTATGCCTGTCTCTAGCAGACACATGTTACTGGTGACCACCTGATTGCGTTTGTTCACGAGTAGTGGTCATAGGAACTGGTCTTGAACAGGGAACTAACATGTGCTGGCTACAAAAGCTAACGTAGCAGAGCAAATGTGCATAACGCCACTGTTTGTGTGTTTTAGACACAGGTAGATATTTCAGAGAGTGGCTGTCGCAAACAGGTGTGACATACTCTGACTACAAATCACAAACAATAGTAGTAGCTACTGATAAGGTCTTGAGAATTTAGCAGATGAGCTATGGCCATTTACGGCCGATGAAAAGCGAATCGAGAACCACATTATATAGAATTAAACAGTCATTTTGTGAGCACACAATATACGTCAATATGTTGGAGATATGTGCTATCGCTTTACTCTCACTGAGCCTGGTAAGTGTCGAATACTGGTTTAAATATATTTACATTGACACATCAGAGACCAGCCTATTCGTTCTCACATACTTTGAGATAGAAATGGTGCTTTACATTGTCACATCAGAGACCAGCCTATTCATTCTCACATACTTTAACCTAAATGGTGCTTTACAAAAGTATGTGATACTATCTGGTGATCCGTACTCGAGCTTCCTAATAAAAGACACACCGTTACTAGATCTCTAGCCAGAAGGGATCCGGTCTGTCACACAAATATATGACAGCATATGCAAAGAGCGTCACCTGTTAGCTAACGTCACAATCACATGAGCAAATCCGACATGAAAGATCCAACTTCGACAGTTTATGTCTTAAGTGTATGGCTCTACTGGCGAATTTAGAATTTACTAAACAACAGCTCCATGTCGTTTCATAAATATTCAACAACTTACCCGTATCGTTAGTTTGAAATTGAAATTATGTGAACGCAAGGTAATGAGTGTTACATCGAGTCAAATGCGCATATAAAGTTGGCAGAGGCTTGTTAGAAATGAGCGGGATGCAGCTAAACATTGGTCCTTTCAAGTGAACAATCCCATTTATTTCTCGATCCACACTCATCGGTGGAGATTCCAATTAGGATTTCACAACGTAGGGGTGATAGGTAAACATCAGGAAATCCTTAAAAATCCGGAAAATCCAAAACACTTTACAATATGACAAAAGCTGGGTCGCGGGTTTTCAGTCTTTTATTTCTGCTGTTTAGCTGTGATCCGCACACTACCATATGTCGCTGACATGAATCTGCAGAAGGCCAACAGACGCTGAGTGAAGCTACTCTTCAGTGGCGAACATAACTACCCTGTTTATGTTACCGCCATTCATTCCCGCTCGTCAATACTTTGAACATAGTCACGAGTTTGAAAAGTGTTTGTGGACGTCGATTGACCGATGCTGAAAAAATAGTTCGCTATTTTCTTCCCATGAGCCACAGACAGCCAACACTGTTTTGACCTGCTAGTAGGAGAAGTTGTCTAGGACTAATAAACTGCACTTGCACCTATGCGGGAGCGGCTCCAGCTCGGCGTGTATTCGAGATGATGTATTCAGTATCGTTTGGAATAGGGTCAAACTGGGATTGGTCCAGAGAAGTTATACACCTTCCCTCCACCAAAGGGATGCGTTATCCACCTTTCCTCCACCAAAGGGAGGAGTTATCCACCTTCCCTCCAACAAAGGGAGGTCTCACACGCATGTTTGCATGCCTTGTGTTTGCAACCACATATTGGAACCGAGAGTATGAAACTTAACCCTGTGAACACCAAATCTCAGAATCTTAATTTCAAGCTTCCTTTACAGGTAATCTGTCGATTATTTTTGCCGGAATATATGTCAGTCAAATTAGTTTCAAAATATCTAACATAATACATTGTGATTTGTTCGCATTTAGCATCTGTGTTCAAAGGTTTAATATTATTGAGCATATAATGGACCTTTCCAGTTTTAGATATGCCCCGCCCATCTCTAGTTAAGCTCCGCCCACACCGCGCTCGTGTTCGGATGGAACGATCCCTGAATTTCTTGACTATTAATTTCCATAATACTATACAGGGAAACCTAAGGCAGCAACAACGCCCAGTCAAATTAGTCCCAAAATAGTCAACATAATGTTTATTAAATGGTAAAAATATACATTTCGTACAACGTGTCGGACTATTAAAGACATGTCATTCATGACGTCATCATTACGAAGTCAGTCTATACGTCACGTAGTTGATTTTGACGTCATATGATTGAACGAGGAAATGGATTTATGAATTGTTTCACTATCCCACTGCGTGGCAATGGTGTATCCAACTGATATAATAAGGCGTCTCTACATCGAGTGCATCTTTACGACAGATGATCCGAGGGCCGTTCTTAAATAAGCAGCATATAGTCCGGGAGCCAATTTTCAAAAGGGGTCTAGAAGAATGGTTTCGTAGCACACCCAGTATTCAGAAGGTTTGCCTCTATATTATGCTAGACCGATGTCTTGGGTATATTCTGAGCCGTGTTGTACAAGAAAATTGTGGTATCACTAACCCGTGAGAAGCCCATTTACAATAGGTGTTGAATGTAGTTTTCAGACAATTTTCACAATGGTAAATTTTTCACAAACTTAAGCGCATGTTATATCAATACAATCTTTACCAAAATGGAAAGGAGTGATCGTATATCGCAGATTTATACATAATCAACCTCGTTTAAGACACCCGTATGTTGCTTTGTACATATTGGGGCACTTAGGTCTTCTTGTGACTAGCAATACCTTAGCTACAACAATGTCCATGTTTTCTACATTTTTCATAATTACACTTTTAACTGACATGCAGTGCATGTCTACACAAGCTGGCAGGACATATTTATCACGTGAGCAAATGAGAGAATGTTACTCATCCGTGTCAGAGTCATCTTCGACAATTGTATGCTGAACATTGTCACACATTTCACCTCCCATACAAAGGCATGCTTCAGTGCAGAGTAAATTGTTAGCCTTGCATTGACAGAGATCTGTTCTTTTGCAGGCAGACTTTTGACATCTACACGATGTGAGTTCAATTAATCCAAATGGAGCAGGATCCTTTGACATTAGAACAGGCTTGAGTAGACCATCCACTATACTCCAGCCATGTCCATTTGGAGATGGAAGATTCTGAACAGCTTGCAATGAACGCCTCCAAACAAGAGCTTGAAAATTGGCCCTTTCGGTGTGATGCTTTAGACTATTCGATGTAGGTGGAAGATTTTCATTTCTTTGTCTCTTTTGACAAAAGAGCCAATAACGGGTTTCATCAGCTGTCTTTCCCACATCCCTGGCGGTATACAACTCACAGACACATTTCTCACATAGAATTGCAGTATTCGGTGATAAGTCAACATGTTCGCCGAGTTGGGCTAAGCTAAGCTGATCACATTCAGATGACTTTAAGAGATTGAGTGATTTTCTCTTAGCGACTCCAAATAATGCACTAGTGCTATCACAACCTGTAAGAGAATGAAACCCAGGCAAAGACAGACAGATAGCTGGGCCCAGTACTTGAGCAACTGTATGTATTGGTATGTATCGCAATTTGTCCTTTGTGCCCGTACGGAACCATAGTTCAGAACAGTGAAGCGAACGAATCAGCTGCTACTTGAACGAACGAGTTTGGAACACTGTTTGTTGGTATTACAACTCCATACCGTGTTGATTGAGCTAATACTTCAAGCGCCATACTAGTGTCAACTACCTCAATATCATCATAGGAAACGCTATGACCCATACGATTCAGAATGGTGACAACTTGTTTGGAACCTGTAAGATGCCTCATTGTCATAGCGAGGCTTATGTGTTTTGGCATTTTCTTTCTCCCGTGTGATACACAATGCGCTATGTCTTGGCATATCATCATTACATGCCTCTCATCACATTCATTAGCACATTCTGATGTAACATTACCAAACTGCTCTGGTGCTAAATCTGCATTCGTGGTAACCCACCGCAGCAGCCAGTAGAGGCTTTGGGGAATAATTTCCTTTGCTTTTGCGAGTGTCAGATTGTCAACATCAACTGGTTTAATGGTGATCCCCTCACAAGCCTCCAGATCTCCCTTCAAAATCTGCGCTGCGTGGAACAACGTGTGAACATCATTGCTAGTAGTATCAGTTGAGCCATGTGGCCTATCAGTATACGCTGATCTACCACCAGCTGCATTGGCAGCTGCATTAATAACATCTTCTAAAGATATATCACTGGAATAAACAAGCTCGGGTTTGGAAGGGTTTAGCTGCTGGTGAAAAACGATTGAATCCTGAAAGTAGTTTTGTAATCGGCTTTTCAGTCTTTGGGAGCGGTAGTTGTCAGCAGTCACACCATTATTCTTTAGATAAAACTTGAATCGACTCAACAAATATGTCATGCTGTAAGCTTTTCCTGATACAAGTCCAGACTCTATCTCTGCTACCAGCTCCGAGAATGATTGGGAGAACGAATTCTCATTCACAGTTTCTTGGTATGATTTATACATCACATTGCGCATTGATACATACTGTGCACAGCATATTTCATGATATTTGGCTTCTGAAGCGATTAAATCTACGCCTCTTTTATTGGTAAGCATTTCTGTATCCGACATTTTCTCTGCTGCAATTTCGTATGTTTTGGCATGCGGAAAATGTAGAAACTGAGAATAATTTCTTGACTTTCTTGTGAGTTTTCTTTTGGCAAAACATACACATTGCCCAGTTTATCGGGGATGATCTCGATCTTGCTGCTCTAGCCAAACTTGTCGATTCTTCTGGACTTTGTTTATCAAGAGGCATAGGAGTTGGTGGTGTCATGGATCGTCTTTTCGCAAAGTTAATATTGTGCTTGCTTGTGTATTTAGCATAACAGTTTCTATGCCACACGATATCCAGTTGTTTTAATTGATCAATATTTGAGTTAAGTCTTTCATAAACGTCATCCTCCCGGTGTTGGAAAGCGTCTATGAACTTTGAGATGCCGATTTCAGTGGCATTGCTAACAGTTTCGCTACTATGTGCTTGACACATAATACAGCGAGTCCATTGTGTCGCTTTGATACGCTTTGCTGGGAGAAGATGAAACGCTACTTCCTCGTCACAACTATCACTGTCCATATTTGCTTAATTGCTAGTTATATAGCGCTTGTAATTATTTCGCAAATGTAATTAGTGTGTGTGAATATATATTAAATCAATACTAGGCTTTATTAATCAAGGCATGTATTAACAACCTTTCTCATGAATACAAATTCATAAAATGCCACTTGTATTCTTATTTGCTTTTCAAAAAAAGATTTGTATTTGAGAAAATGAGTGAATTAAACTTTCAGTTTACTTGTGATGTCAAATTACAAAATTACCCCGGAACAAGTGTTACAGGCATAATTTGAATTATATGTAGACAATGACAATGAGAGCGATGTGAGGTGGTATTCATTTTAATTTGTTTTTCTGCACCGATTACCACCACATCCATCTGTCTCATTCCAACCACCATTACCTGGGTGCTTTGTCAACAGTGGTACAGCTGGATATACAGATTCTATGATGGAATTAGTATACATACATAAAATATAACCTTCACATTTCACCCTCGCCTTTGGTATATGCATGAAAAATGTATGTTGGATATATGTTATGTCGATATCCGTCTAAATATCATATATGGTGAATCTAATACGATATTACTTTGAGTTATGACACGATCATGCTTATATCGTTGTGCACTGTGGATACAGCCAACGCCTAGACCCCCTATGCAAAGAAATCAGGATAACTAATTAGTGCTACCACAATTTGTATGTACAACAGGGCTTAAAATGTGTGGGACATGTCCCCCAAGCCACAGCAAGTGTCAGACCTTCCGAATACTGGGTGTGCTACGTCACGATTCTGACCTAGCTTTAGCTCCCGAACTAATACTACCACCACAAAACGTAAATAGTATCTCGAGCAGGATTGTCTAATATAGTAAGCGCATAAATCAGCTAAAATGTTTCCAAAACAAAAACAAACACTTGGTAGTTACGAAAATGGACCTTCCCGGTTTTAAATATGCCCCGCCCATATCTAGCTAAGCTCCACCCACACATCGCTCGTGTTGGGTTCGATCGATCTCTGAACACCCTGACTATCAATTTAAAAAAAACTACACAGGTAAGCTGTTGAATATTTTGCAAATATTCTACAACATGTTTAGTAAATAGCATAGAATTACAAAGCCATACAATTTATACAACGTGTCGGACTCCTTGAGATTTGCTGACGGTCTATATGGAACCCTTTGTGGCGTAATGATTGTGACGTCATCATACACGCGCTGAGCTGATTATGACGTCATACGAGGTCAGATGATGGATGGATACTCTGGAAAGGTGAATTCTGAACACCATGTAAGAAATGTTATAGGACATTTTGGACATACTTTGGGTGGAATCAGTTGTTGCTATAGGCAGCAGTGATTTCTAATCAAATTAAGTTCAAAATACTCAAGATTCAGTACGTTTTACCTTTATTTTGGAAATATATTAAGTCACTTCCGAGCAGTAGTTTATGAAAAATGCCCAAAGGCTTCAGGTGCTCAACTGTGATCGGGTATTTGAACTAAGCCTGGACCTTCAAAGCACAGTGCATCAGCGCGTATCTTAACAAGCTAGGAAGCTTACACCCAGGCTATGGTTCGTCCCTCATGCTGTGAAATCAGGCAAGCGGTTTATCAGGAGTAATTGTTTTATCAATTTCCTTGACATATTTGTAAATCGGCCAATCCCATTTCTGAGTAGAAATTCTAAAACGTATCTGTGCTTACCTCGGCCCAAACGTGTATAATATGAGCCGCTACGGCTGCAGCAAATAGTTAAACATTATTTGCATGGATAGCGACAGTCATTACACGCCGCGTAGCCCTAACAGTAATATCAGTATTCTATTTATAGTGAGATTTCTTTATAGAGATGGCGGTGTGTCTTCCATAGAGGCTGATACACTGTTAATTCTCACACATACGCTGACAGATATGCTTATGCCAAGTTGGTCAGCAATAGCTCTAGCCACGGGTCGTACGTAATATCAACCATTTAACATGCTTTTTAAAGCATAACTAATCCCATCTCATGAAATCTATTCAGATGATCTAATAGGCCACTAATAAACTAATCGTTTTATCATCCCATCAAAGAAAGATATCCAAGCTTTAGTAGCTAAATATCCGTACATTTCTACAGCTTATGATCGCTGTCATAATTTACATTTCAACCAATCAGAACAAACGTGGCGTGTCTGCCTTTGTATACGCGTTCAATCATAGATGTGCCATCTATAGCTTGGCAATGCGGTATAAAAGCAACCGTACTGGTAAGCTGTTGCCTATTTTGAAAGTAATTCAGCCAAATTAGTTTGAAAATATTCAACAAGATATTTCTTGCATATTAAAGAATGTAATGTATTGGCACTTACATGACATCAAACACTATCGGTAGAGGAAACAAAATGGTGGCGAGCACTGTTCACAATTTCGCGATGTTACAAAACAGATAATTGTGATACAGATAAGGTCGTGTGACAAAATAGGAATGCTATCTAATCTATACACTATAACCTATCGGTGTAATACAACATTTGAGATGAGATTAGCATCTCTGTAACATACCGTGTCACTGTTCTCTAAAAGATTCAATTTCTCTGAGTGTTTTTGGCGTTCTGTGAGATCAGCATTAGACAAGACGACGAACGTAAGTATGCAATCTAATCTATGATTTCAATATAGATCTTGCTTTCAATCGCTAACCGCTTACTGTTAAAACGTGTTCAGGAAATTTTCATTTCACTAAAAACTAATTTATGTAGACCAAGAGAAGATTGTTTTTGAAAATATATCAGTCTAATGATTGACTCGGTTATCGAGGCAGCCATTTTACTGGTATATTAAAAGAATCATTTTTTGTCTGCAAATGACCATTTATTAAGACCACTGCATAAAAAAAATGTTGATGCCTGCCACTTGGCCAGACACCATATTTCCAATGATGCGCTGTACAAGATGTGTAATAAATCGCTGGTGCCTGTAAAAGTCGCCCAGCAAAGATGATCCATGTTTGCCCATGCGCTAATTATGCCAGAAGACACGACAGCGCAGAGAGCCTTGGAGTTCGACGTACTTCGAGCAAGCAAATACAAAGCCAGGAGAGGACGCCATTGCACAAATGTGCTAATCGTTCTACGAAGTGACCTCACGAAAGCAGGACTCGGTACACTCAAGTCAAGAATGAACCGGAGGAAGGATTTCGGCTGAGGGCAAGAGGCAGTGGGCAAAAGCGAAGAAGGACTGATTGCAGCTGTAGGATGCTTCTACTACTACAGCCCAGAATACAGTAATACTACATACATACTGCAGAATGCGTTTTGGCTAGCTTGAGCTGTAATGGGAAAACATTGTCTCGATGAGCGTCTCATTTGCTCTCACCCACTCTGGCCATATGTTCACCAATGTATTGATGAACATTCAATCTGTGATATTATAATGGAGGAAACCAGTTGTACCTATGCATAGCCCATCTCTAGCTAAGCTCCGCCCACGCCGATCCCCTGTTGGGATCGTTCGATCCATGAACTCACTGACTATCAATTTCCAGAAAGTTATTCTGGTTAGCTGTTAAACATTTTGAAACTAATTTGAATGGGACCTGTTCCTGCCTATGGCAGCAACAGTGTCCAATCAAATAAGTTTAAAAATGTTCAACATCATCTTTATTAAATAGTAAAGACATACAATTCATACTACAACGCTTAGTCCGTCACAAATTATGCGTTCGTGACGTAGTTATCTACGTCATAGGTCGTTGATTATGCCGTCATATGATGGGCGAATAAACTGGAAAGGTCCATTGAATACGGGCTCACCCGAATTCATTAGTCATTTTCTCAACAGTTTAAAAAGTGAAGAGAAAATTTAGTTCGACCAATGGTCTATGCCAATACAGCTATGCTATTATGTTGCAAAGATGCCTATCATACAATATCATAGGTCTGGTCAACCAATATAACCCAACAGTTGGATAGTGTTTACCACCCATAGTTTATTATCCATATAACTGTTGAATGGTTCATTTTAGAGAGGATCTCACGTGATTTGACATTTCGTATCAAATTTATCGCACGCGTTTAGGAAGAGTCGATGCGATGTTACTGAACGAGCAGGATAAATCTGCAAAAATTCTATTGCATAGCCTGCGTTGTGAAATAATCTAGATTCCTGATCCGTGAGATTATATTTACTCAGGGCCGGCTCAAGGCATATGCGAACTAGGCACTGCCTAGGGCACCATATTTTAGAGGGGTGCCAACATGGGAGTTGGGCGCATCTCACCACCCAAACTACATGTACTCAAAGCGCTCTAAAAGATCCACACTTAGGTCAAGAGCCATATTTCACCCGAGAAATGCAGGTAATGCCCTCACAGAGCATCTGGATTTCAAAATTTTCCGGGGTGGGGATGGGGGACCACGGATCATCCGCTTAAACGATGGTCCTTTACCTTTGCCTAGGGCGCCAGAAAACCTAGGGCGGCCCTGTATTTACTACTTAAGCTATTATTTCTGATTTTCACTCTGATTCTTGTTTTTCTTCCCATTTTTCAATGTGTTTATTTATCTCACTAATGTTTCACTACTGCGTGTTTTGACAAATGCGCTACAAAATACCGTGACGAATGCAAAAGTTTATGGTCTCACGTCAGAAATTATTTTTAATCAATTTTTTAAAACGTCCGAGCTACTTAATGAATTTTATTAAACTATTTCATTCTACACAATTCTAAAACTAATAAAATAACGTTACAAGCGGTATTGCTAGGCCATCCATGATATGGGACGAAGGGCACAGTAAGACGGGCAGAGTAAAACATTGCACGTGACACGAGTCACAAGCTGCCGACTTTCTGACACTAATGTGATATAACATAATATGTAATGGTTTCCTTAATGCTATGCGATACAAAACAAGCCTACGTATGTGATAAAATATGCTATACAACTGATGAAATCGCATCATAGAAGACGTTGCCTCAGTATAATCACGGACAATGCTTGTTCACAATAAAGGTTAGGTAGCTGGGTTAGTCTGTATAGACCGTAAAACAAGATTCAAACGTGGTAGCTTTCAAGACCAACTTAGTTTATTTTGACGAGCTTTCGCATATAGATGTGCTTCATCAGATGATGAAGTACATTTATATTCGAAAACTCGTCAAAATAAGCAGAGATAGTCTTAAAAGTACTACCTTAGAATCCTGTTTTTTACTGTTTGTTCATTGCCCATGTGATGCATTCTATTGCTTATTATAGCACCAAGGATTGAAGCAGTTCGTCTCGTGGGTGGTGACACTATCCGAGGAGGCCGAGTAGAGGTACTTTCACAGGAGTTCTGGGGGACGGTGTGTGATAATTACTTTGATCACAATGCAGCTCTTGTCGTATGCCACTCCTTGGGATTCAGGTAGGAAACAGGAAACAGTCACCACCACCACCACCACCACCGCCGCCGCAACCACAGCCACCACAACCATCACCACTGCCACCAACACCACACCACCACCACCCCGTCGACCGCCACCGCCACCCCGACGCGCACATACCCACACGCACACATGCACACACACGCACACACACGCGCGCAATCACGCACGCACGCACGCATACCTAGACAGGCTGCACAAACTGCTATACTCGCACCGGTCTTCGGCGGCGTGAGTAAATAGGACGAGGACGTTCTGAACCAAATCGGACCAGTAGTTTCTGAAATATCCGCAGATTCAGAATGTAAAATGGACTTACTTTCTGCACCCAGCTGCCTACTCCTCCTCCTCATCCTCCACCGCAGCTGCCGCTATTACTACTACTCATACTACCACTACTACTACTACTACTACTACTACTACTACTACTACTACTACTACTACTACTACTACTACTACTACTACTGCTACTACTACTACTACTACTACTACTACAACTACTACTACTACTACTACTACTACTACTACTTCTACTACTACTACTACAACTACTACTACTACTACTACTACTACTACTACTACTACTACTACTACTACTACTACTACTACTACTACTACTACAACTACTACTACTACTACTACTACTACTACTACTACTACTACTACTACTACTACTACTACTACTGCCACTACTACTACAACAACTACTACTACTCATATAACTACTACTACTACTACTACTACTACTACTACTACTACTACTACTACTACTACTACTACTACTACTACTACTACATTTTTTTCTTCTTTTTTTTAAAAGCCGACGCTGACTCAGTCGGACAAACTTCACGGAGAAACTCCTGTAAAAAGGCTTGCAAACTCCCAGAAAATAACCTGGTGAACTAGTAAGCCTGATTAATATTACACCACCACAAAAGATAAATAATGAGCATTAATACAATCTATAAATACATATGGCTTAAATAGTATAGATACAAAGCAATAGGCTGATAAAGATCCGATAGCAAAACAAAACTTAACAAAGGCATTACTATTCAACCCAGGTGTAGTAGTAGACCCGTGTGGCGAGTGCAACTATCCAACAAATGAAAGATGTCTCTTCAATCAATGACAAATAAGTCAATCATTGACGCCAGTGGGCTGACTCTTTAAAGATCAGCGGGCGTAGTAGCATTTGGGTAGTATAATACATATAGTCGGCAGAAAGATTACAGAAAAATGGATGGCGCTCTTGTTTACAGTTTCGATTTACTTTATTGTAAGGTTTTGTAAATTTCCATTCAATCCATGTGTGGTTGTAGGCCCGTGTGGCGAGTGCGACTATTCAACAAATGAAAAGTGACTCGTCAATCAATGACAAATAAGTCAATCATTGACGCCGGTGAGCTGATTCTTTACAAATCAGCGTGCGTAGTAGCATTTGGGTAGCATATCATATATAGTCAGCAGGAAAATTACCGAAAAATAGATGGAAATAGATGGCGCTCTTGTTTACATTTTTAATTTACTTTGTTGTAAGGTTTTGTAAATTAGGTGGGAACAAATAACCCTATAAAACCCTGTGCAAGTTTCTAAAATTACCCGGGACGATTTTATAATTCAATGGCAACTTACTTTATCGATTGATTATTAAATTACCCCAGTCTGTTTATTTGTTTACATGAATTATTAAATATAACAATATCAAAGTGCAGACTAAAATAAATTACAGGACACAGATTAATTAAAAGACAAAGATAAATCAGCTGTAGTAATTAAATGATTTAAGCTAGTGCAGGCTCATTTATTTTTACAGTTCCCAACTCTATTGAAACTATGTTTGATTTGCACCATATGTCCTTGAATACTTTTCTTTACCATGCTGCTTTAATCTAAAATATTCACAAGGAATATGATTCAGCAGCAATGAACGAAATATTGCTTTTATTGCTCTATTTTGATTGCCCATAGATGGATTTTTCGTCTGCGCACACCGATGTTTCCAAATGGCCCAAATACCTATGGTTAGCATTGTTATTAAAATAGTCCTTTCAGACTTTATGATATTTACACCGCTTGATCCAAATTCTCTAAATAAGACTACACGCGTTTCTAGAACAATGGGCTTCGCTCCAAATTGTGCCAAGATTTGGCTGATATAGTCCCAAAATTGTGACGATATTGGACATTCCGCAAATAAATGCTTGATTGTTTCCTCGTCTGTTTGACATAAGTAACACCTATTAGAAGTCGTAATATTGCACTTGTATGTCAAGTGTCCCACCCATAGCCGTCGATGTAGTAATAGTCACAATAAATCATGAGCCATATTTGGTGTGTATGGAGAATATGAGTTTTTCCATACATTTTTCCAACTGGATGGTTTATAGCTTGAGTCATCCCATCTCCTAATTGCTATGGGAGGTGTTACTTGTATTCGTCTCATAATGTGGTACCATTCCTTGGATCTTATCTTGTATTTTAACATCTCATCATCAAGAACTAAAGCAGGTTGTGGAGTCAAACTATTATTATTTACATTTGGTAGACGAAACCATTCAATTGGGACAGCATGTTTTATTTTATTTAGCAACCGCTGTACATCTATGTGCCTCATATGTGTTTTCCTAGTTACTTCTTGCATTGAAATCCATCTACGTGTTTGAGGGTGTATCATATCAGGTGAATGTTGAATGCCATATTTTGCAAAGGACGGTAGATAAAGTACTGCATTGTTATAACATATATTACTATTGCCCCACAATTGCTGTTCTATTGCTTCCTTCCAGCACGTAGGTGGAGGCATGTATCTGTCAAATATTTCTAACTCCTTAACTTGATCTTTAAACACATCTGGTATCATTTGGCTATTCGGAGGTGGCTTCTTTGAGGTAAAAACATGCTCCGCCAGAAATGGTTCTACAATTCTCTCCATGAGAGCTCGTGAAACACATGCCTCATCTCATCTGACGTAATAACATCATTCACAAATTTTAACCTTAAAGAAACACATTTCATTTTAATATCAATTAAATCAAGTCCCCCTTCTAACTTAGGTTTATTGGGAACACGGTTGGAAACTAAATGAGTCTTTTCTTCACATATGAATGACAATATCAACTCATTAACCTCCTTTTCTACATGTTTTGGCATGTGTACAACAGATGCTGTATACCATAGCCCTGATAATACCAAGTTGTTGACAACAAATACTGTACCAAAAATTGAAAGAGGACGACGCTTCCAATTTGCTCATATTCTCTTAAGCTTAGATACTCATTCATTCCAATTTTGTGTTGTATTCGGGTTCCTGCTAAAATAGATGCCTAAAATCTTAATGGTATCATTAGACCAATTGATTTCAAGTGGCTGGTCATTCCGCTCTTTCCATGGCCCCAAAAATAATCCTTTGGATTTTCCTTTATTGATTTTCAAAGCAGATGCATTTTGGAACCTTTCTAATACGTGGTTTAAAATTGCAAAATCATTGTTTGAACTAGCAAACACAGTTGTGTCATTAGCATATTGTGACAGCTTAAGTTGTCTTTCTATGCCACGAATAGATATGCATTGAAAGTTATTATTTTGCCTCAATGCTATGCCAAGGGATTCCATCACAATAACAAATAATAATGGCTATAGCGAACACCCCTGTCTAACACCACGTTCTAAGACAAGTTCGCTGGATAATTGATTGTTCACAATATAGCTACTCTTGATATCCCTATATAAAATCTTAACCCATTTAATAAAGTGTGAGCCTAACCCAAATGATTGCAAAGAATTAAAAAGTAAATCCCATTCCACACGGTCAAATGCCTTTTCGTTGTCCAAGGCAATTACAGCTGAAGGCATGCTATCCTTCTCAACCAATTGTATAAGGTCTCATTCTGAAGAGTTTTCCATGTGACCTTCTTACCTAAACCATATGACTGGTTAACGGTGGCACAGCCTGCTACTGCATTATACGCTTGGAGGTTAGCACGGATTTGCTCATTTATCTCGATTTCCTGAACTGCTACAAAGCGGCATTGTGTGGATGTTCCTGTGCGGAACCAGATTTCCTCACTAATTTGAAGTGCAATGTGTACTAACAATACTAACCCATCAGTATCTCTGCATAATATAATTGTCCGTCCATACCCTGTTATGACAACTTCTGCAGTGTGGAGAATGATGCGCGTATCGGCTTCATCATGATTGAACATCAGTGCAGTTATATCTGTCACATGTACATGATTATGCAGCCGACCTATCGATAACACCACCAGATGTTGCCACTTCCTGATCGTGCAAACTCTTCTTAGTGTTATCCATAGTCTGTAGGCGCAAGAAATTAGTGAAGTCAGCTTTATTTTCAGCAATCTCAATATACTGTTTCCAATTAGTTGGCAATGGAACATCCCTGTTATCAATCTTTCGCCAAATTGGTTTGGTACTCCCAGCTCTGCGAATTCTTGTTGAATCTTTAATGGCAGGGCCGGCATATCTGTCAAAGACATCATCCACCCGGGAACATGAATTACTGAAAGCACAGCTGCTGTACATGTCCTGGCGCGATCGCCGAAGTTCTTTGCTGGCATTGGTTTCCCAATCGCTTGCACCAGTGCTTGCCCATCTATGATTGTGCACGTTTTTTTAAGTCTGTTGCTGGGAGAAATTCTACCACAGCTGTGCCTGATTCAAGAATCTGTCCAAGTGCGACCTTGTTTGCAGACTCCCGTTCTCCTGCGGTGTTAGAAAGGGACAGCAGGACAATTCATGAGAGAGAACATTCCTCAGATCAATTTCACGACGGGCATCCTTTGAAACTAATACCCGTTGATAGAGATTTCTGTCAGCTTTAATCATTTTCTGTTTCTGAACTACTGTGGAGACACTAGTACTTGGTACATTGATGTAAATTTCAAACTCTTTAACTGCTTTAGCCTGTCATAAAAATGTACATATTTTGTACATAAGCAAGATTGTACGAATTCTTTAAGCCTGATTTCACCTTGATTCGGCGATCAAGGGCAAAAGTAATGTTCGGAGGAGCAATATCACATGTTGCCAAACACACGACATCAATGTTATCATGGCTAAAATCACCAAACATATTCAATTGGTTAACTATTTTCTGAACATCTTGTTTATCCCTTATGACTCTGGAAATGTCCTTTGTACTAACAGGCGAGTATTCAGCATCATGGACACTGATATCAAGAAGGTTATGTGTATCAACTGTGCGGCCACGTTCATTATACTTAAGACACCATCGGTCGCTTGCGCCATCTGATCTGGTAATTCCAATGAGTCCACCAGCCACTTTGCCAATTCTATTTACGTCCTCTAGTGCCTGATCTGTAGACAACTGACTAACTGTGTTCTGTGATGTCTGCACAACGAAATTGCCCTCAAGAAACTCTATGTAGACATCGGGGTGGGTTGTTTCAAGTAGCATGGCATCAGCAAGATAAAGAGTTCACCAACGTGTATAATTTGTGTGATCATACAAGGCGAACCACGGCAGCATTGTTCTGAAGGCTGAGATATGTAGTTTCCAATTTCCTGTGCGCTCTGCTCGAATAAGCTGAAGGAGACCTGAAACCATCTTTATATATGTAAGCCAAAATCGCGTGGTTGGTGGTTGAGTTTTCTCAAATTCATCCAATAGTTTAAGTACATTTTGGTGCCGAAGAACAGTTTCTAAGTGATTCAATTTACCAACTCTTTCTTCAATATTTGCGTGGTTTTCCAACGACTCGACTAAATTTATAGCAGCTAATTGAATTTCGTATTCGATCTCTTCTTCATTGTCTTTGGACAATGACACAAGACGTGGCCATGGCATTTTCCATAGTGCCTCAAATGTTAGTTTGTGATCACGAATTGTTCTATTGTATGACTGTGCTTGCATATTCTTATGGGATGTATTCTCACCGAAAACTCCACTTTCTGTCCATACTTCCACAAGACCAGCGTCACTGAAATGCTGTCCAATTGCGACCATACAATTCTTGGCAATGTGAAAGCCACCAAGATATATGTCAATCGATTGACACGCGACCTGATTTACTGCAATTCATTTGCTTTGCAATACATTTTTTGATTTGATCCAGTGCTATTACAGTAGATTGTTTAATATTCTAGAGATTCTCTAGCAACGTGAGAGAACCGTCCACACAATGCCTGTTTCATGAGCAGGGCCATTAGTAATTGGCAAATAACCTATTGTACATATCTGATTATTGTCAGAAGTTGTGATCTGATTAAATCCAGTCCACGCCGGCACAGTATGAATATCGAAACCATAAATTCGAGAAAGATTCCACGAAAGATCTGTATAATTTGCCGATACAGCAACTGTTTGATCTGGCGTATACCATGACTGCTCTACGCCTTCGGAGAATAAAGGCTGAGCGCGGAAAGATGATTCTTGATAATGATCTAATCTGTGGAATTCTGCTGGCATAGTCACGGTTTTCTCCTTATCTAAGACTAATTCTGTGTCACACTGTTGCTGCGAGCAAATTGCTTTCTCTGGACAGTTACCATTTGAGTAGCATGGAATGCGCCTTTCCATCAAGAGCCTCCTCTATGATATTGATATTATCAGCGGCAAATTGAAAGACGTTGTTTGCAACTAGATTCGATGATATTGCAACGTTATCATGTTCAGCATATCTCTGCATGTTTCGTTTTGCTAGTGTTGTCTCTAGACGCCGCACGTGATCATAGCTGATACAATGGTTTGCATGGTGCACAAGTTCAATTAAGGATTTTGATCGCGTGCTTGGTGAATTGCCAATCCCTATGTGCTTGGGATTTAGTTCTTTTCGCGTGGTGACTGCATATAGTATGTCATGTGCAATACTAAGAGCAGTTCTCTCTATGTGAGATTTCTCGATAGGTTCATCTAGTTCACCAGTAGGTAGTAGGCTGACAAACATATATAGACTTTGAGGTACAATATTGGCTGCAACTTCTTTGTTCACAGAATTTCATCCTTTATTGTCAGACATCTCATTGATGTCACTCCTTATTCTACGAGCAGCATGGTGCAATGCTAATAGTTCACCTGTTTCTGCATCCGTGAATTGACTCGACATCAGACTCTATATTGTCAGCGTGTCCTTTAGTTTAAAATGTGTTTTCTTCAGAGATTGTACAACGATGTTAAATGATACTACAGGAAACAGCAACTGAGAATGATGCGGATCTAGCTGTAATACGGAGTCGATGTGCTTGTGGAGCTTCTTTTTCAGTTTCTCATTGAACCGCGTTTTAATGTCCTGTGGCGTCTGACCTCTATGCATAAGTCAAAGAGAAGCTCGGCATACCCATCCCAAACATCAATGAGGACTGTAAACGTTACCTTGTGATACACCAGTCGAGACTTCGTCTGCCACTAGTTCTATGCACATATCTGCTGGGTGGGCTCCTTATCAACATTGTCGGATATTTTTTCTTGTAAATTGAACATAGCAATTCAACTGAGACTGTGACACGATCATGGATTCCAGCTAACCTGCAGTGCATAGTATAATCTGTTTGTGAATCCCTCATGATTGTATCAGATACACCAAATGCAGCACAGGGATAAGTAATTTTCCTTGTTTTCTGTTGACAAAAGATACCTAAATCAGAGTGTGTTGATGGAATTGCACCTTGTAAGTCGGCTGTTGTTGCTCGGTATTGGTAGAGGTTGTCGCGGTCCTAGAATTTAATGCATCAACTTTATTTTTTGTGCATTGCACTAGTGAATGGGGTATAGCAATCTTTATGATAGTGAATGTCCGTGTTCTTTGCTACTTCATTCATGTTAACAAGTGTTACTCTTTCAATAATGACCATAGCGTCATTGTCACCATACCTTTACGTTCTGAAATCACATGTTCAAATCTGGAAATGCCTGATCCTTGACGTTTTCTCGTAGGCCGTTTTCTGTCATCATTTTGACACGGAATACAAAGACTAAAATCTGTACTTCTATCGAAGCTCCTTTTCCGCGTTTGTATATGTGATACCACGTCCATATTAGCGACCGCACAAGTCTAGGAATGCATCCCCTGTAACATAGAAAGAGAACAGATTAATCATTATCAAACAAGAAGAGTAGTATTAATTAAATAATTAAGATTTTTAGACTGTCAACTTTATAAATAATAACGCAAAACTGTAGATAAGTTATATTCAGGAAAATTTGCAAAATGTAATTATTGTGCATGGCATTATTACAGTAAAAAACGGTTGAAAATCTGCATTCTGAGGCTATATAGCATATGACAAATTAAAGGTACAAGACTATGTAATATTGTGCCCCTGTAAAATGTGCACGTTACATAGGTATGCAAATTTGAGCTTTGCAGCCCAAAGGGTGACAGAAATATCGTAATTTTGACGACCTCATAGCCAGCAAACGAAGATGAAATTTAAGTGTCATCCGGCTAAATGTGATATGTATATGTCATAGTTAATAACTGGCATAGGTGAGATATGCTACACTTCCATCCACCCTGAAGTCAAAAGTCTGATGTTTACCACTAGTGTAGCCGGAGATCAAATGATGTTAAGTTGATTAGACGGCGTGGGCGTGGTTCAGTATCGATATATCGGGTGTTGTTACTGATTGAATAAGGTCAATTTTATTCCCCCGCTGGTGATGGTAGACTATATATACACATTCCACCCCAATTCACTCAAGCCGGAAGATGCTATTTAACAAAACATGTGCAGTCTCATTGTAATAGCCCAGCGCTTAACACCTCTTGTGTCAAGTTAATCTTGACAAGTAAGCTGATCACTATTTTAAACCTAATTTGACTGAGTACGCTAGCTGCCTCTAGCAGCAACAACGTCCAGTCAAATTAGGTTCACAATATTCAGCATAATGCATATTAACTAGTGAATACATCAAGCACATACAGTTCGTATATTCGGCAGACCTCTCCAGCTTCATAACCGAGTATTGTCTGTCAATTATGATTGTGATGTCAAGGTATACGTGACGTAAATGATTATGGCGTCATATCGTGAGTGACAGATTAGATTCATTCATTGATAATACTTAGGCAGATCTTACTTGCACCATAAAGGCTGTTGGATCACATTGCGATGTTTGCCATGCATGAAAGACAGAGATGGCGTGGCATAATATGGCATCACATGCAGTAATAAACTGCCTATTAATCAGTAATTTCTGAAGCTTATATTTACCATTTCTAGAGAAAGAGGACACATAATTCCTTCAAGAAATGTCTTTGCCCAGGCTGACTCAGCGATGCCTATTTTGATTGATGGCATCTCATGTTCTGGACGTGAATCTTTCCTAGATGACTGCGAGTACACGCTCCTTGGAGATCATGACTGCAATCACAATGCCGATGTTGGTGTAGTATGTGGTGAGTGATTAGATGCAGTACCTGACTAGTCATGTGTTACTAGCAAACACAAGACTAATTTTTCGCGTTAAATCAACGCGTTCAGCACAGTTTGAAACAGCAATTTGGTCATCACAACCTCCAGGTGTATTACCAGTGCACTTCACTTACTACCTTGCCGCATCTCTATCATCAGTTCGGGAACACTACACGCGAACAAACCCTCAAATCTCAATGATAGGTATGCCACTAGCGATGGAAAATGTAGATGATGTTGACTTTATCGACGAGGAAGAAGGCCTACTTGCTACATTACTCCAAGTACTTTTATTGCAATAGCCTTAACACAAGAACATGACAAATACAAAGTTACACACAATACATGACAAACAATAAGAGCAATCTATTATAAAAATAAAATTATGGTATGACATGAGAAGAACCAATTATAGAAATATCCTCATATGGGGTCTTAGGTGGCAGCGCACCCGTCCTTTGAGTGACAGTGTTCACGAAACTCGCAACAATTCTGAGATACTCCGGTCACATGCAGGTAAACAGAAGGCTGGGAATTAACATTAGTCACTGCTAGACCCTGTGTCAAATGTTGTACATTGTGATTGACTATCGAACAGCTTAACTCTCTCAACAAGTAAAACGTCACATTCGAACATAAAATGGTGTCCATCCTCTAGATTACAAAAATAGCATAATTTACATAATCGAGCATCGGCTGGAAATTTATCGGCAAGGAAACATGTCCTCTTGATACACTACTTCCAATAGCTGCTGAACAGCTCACGGCTGCACCCACTTCGAAGCGAAAATAGAGGTCACCTATGCCTCTCCAATGACATAAAATGTATGTGGGAAGTGGAGGAAGACGAGAATCTTGGGTTACCACGTCTGTAGCTTTGCATACATTGGGGTTAGGTGTGTAACCGCAAATATCGCCTTCCATTCATTTTGGAAGTTGTGGATTAGTAGTCCTAAAACCCCATAAAGTCACGATACAGCTATATAATGCTACAACTGTTGCCATAATTCTATGCAGTTGCAGCAGCTAAACAGCTCCAAAATCACCCTTAAACAAGCTTGATGCACAACACCGCACACATATATGCGTATCACAAATCATCGCTGACCACACACTCTAATAACATCATACTACAAACTGCGTAATACAGAACCTCTATTTGCGTGGATAGCGCAACGGCGATAGTCTATGTTCGGACATGTTCTTTGAATGCCAGAAAATAGGCCTCCTTAGAAAGCACTATAATTTGCAGGAGCAGTTGTGGATTAACTTGCTAATTGTTATGTGATCAGACCTCGAGGACAGTACTCTAGGACAACCGATGATGAGAAAGAACCTAGCGGAGCTCCGAGGACACTCGCAGTCATCATCATCATCATCATCATCACTGTCATCATCATCATCATCATCATCATCACAATCATCATCATCATCATCATCATTGTCGTCGTCGTCGTCGTCGTCGTCGTCGTCGTCATTAGCATCATCATCATCATCGTCGTCATCATCATCATCATCATCATCATCATCATCATCATCATCATCATCATCATCATCTTCATGGGCATCGTCACCGTCATCGAGTAGTAGATATATAGGGCTGTCAGAACAGAGGGGGGTGGTAGCCATGGATCGCCGATCGGCGGCTACAGGAGGGAGGCGGGCTGTTAGCACAGAGATACGGTCGGCCATTTTCTTGCTTTACAGTAATTATGCACATACATTCCACACATTCTAACTCGAGATTGGGTCCCGAGAAAACATGCGATGGCCCTTAAACTAACGCTTAAAAACACTATCTTGCTGTTGTTATCTGTTAGATGTAATATGCCAGCTATCAGTAGGGCTGAGGCTAATAACTAGGACACAACGTCTTATCTAGGCTGTGTTATATAGTGATTGAATGTCAGTGGAATGTCTGTCAGTCTGTCTGTCTATCTGTATGTATGTATGTCATGCGGTCTGTTTGTGTCTGTCTGTCTGTTTGTGTCTGTCTGTCTGTCTGTCTGTCTGTCTGTCTGTCTGTCTGTCTGTCTGTCTGTCTGTCTGTCTGTCTGTCTGTCTGTCTGTCTGTCTGTCTGTCTGTCTGCTTGCCCACCCACCCCCCGGCCGGCCGCAAACCACCCCCAGGCCGGCCCCCACCAGCACGTGATACCAAAAAATCCATTTATTGGAGAAACGCAACTGGATAGGTACACACATCTGTTATGGCCATTGATGAAGTACTCCAGATTTGGTGAGATTGTTGCAGCAGGGGCTTAATTGCCGTACCACTTATGCAGAGATCCTGGCTGCTCTCATACCTGAGAAGCCAAACCCAGCCCCACGCAGGAGGCGATCAACCACTCCCGAGAAGCCAACCCAAGCCCCACGCATGAAGCTACCAACCACTCCCGAGAAGCCAACCCCAGCACGCCTTTCCGAGAAGCCCACCCATCCCAGAGCTAGAAACCCCACCCAAGTTCACGGATGAGGAGATCGACAGTTTTCTTGATGCTATAATCCAGGAAATGAGGGGCATACCGCCAGGATTTGTGAATTTCCCACATGCAATCCAGAATTATTTGCTGGGATGGGAACTTCCTGGCATGGAGAAAAAGATCCAACAGCTTTCCTAGATAAAAACCTGGATAAGATCGAGAGCAAGTTGGTGGAAGAGGTCCTCGACCTGAAGGGGGGGGGGTGTAAAGTTCTGCCTTGCTCTCAAGATCACCCTCCACAAGGAGAAGAATGACGGGACAGAGGTCACCACAGATCCACTGTTCTGATCTAAGCAGCATGCCATCCAGAAGGCAAGCGATATTACCGAGGCTGTGAAGGAGGCCAAAGCCAATGTGCTGCAAGGCCTTACGAACTACACCCGCGACGGGTCTGGCTGGGTATTCGACCAGGTTGATGCATTGTACCTCAACATCGTCAGATATCAACCAGTATGTGGTGGGTCCTACATCGATCTCCCCGCTTCGATTAAGTATAAACGTGCCATGTTTAATGTCCAGAACAAAGATGATGACCACTGTCTTCGCTGGTCTGTCTTGGTTGCTGCTTATCCTGCAGACAGGAATCCCCAGCGGACATCGAAGTATTTAGGGCGCTGGGACATACTCTCCATCCCCTCTCCACCAGCTTAAGCATGTTGAGCGGCAGAATGGCCTGGCTATTAATATATTCAGGCATGACAAGGGTGTCTACCCACTGCATCTGAGTGTGGCTCATCCCGCCATTCCAAGGACAAAGCTGCTGCTTATCGAGAAGAGCGGCAAGCAACACTATACCTGGATTAATGACCTGAATCGTCAGCTCTCTGATCAGAGTCGGTATAAAGCCAGAAAGCACTTCTGTGAGCCGTGTCTCCACTGTTATTCTCATGAAAACCTTCCTATCAAGCGCAAACCGGAGTGCTGCGGCATCAGTGACAGACCAATGCGCATTAGAATGCCTACAGAGGACAGGAAGATACTACAGTTCGCCAACCACCACAAGCATCTCAAGGTGCCATTCATCATCTATGCCGACTCTGAAGCCATAACAACCAAGATCGAGGGGTCACAGGTAAATCCGGCTCAGAACAGCACACAGACAACGCAACACTGTGAGATCTGTGGGTTCTCATACATTGTGGTTCGCTGTGATGGTGTCAGTGAACCACCAGTGCTCTATCGAGGAGAAGATGCTAAGCACTTCCTGGATCGATTGACATGGGAAGAGGAGAAGATAACGGCCGTGCTCGCCCACCCTAGGGCAATGGAGATGACTAGAGAAGACTGGCGAGCTCATAAAACCGTGGTCAATTGTCATGTGTGCGACAGACCATTAGATGGGGACAGTGTCAGAGATCACTGCTACGTCACTGGATTCTACCATACCGGGGAGCAGCACACAATGTGTGTAATCTAAGGCTGCGCCTCAACCCTAAGACCATCACAATCCTGGTCGTGTTCCACAACCTGTGTGGCTATGACTCTCACCTCATCATGCAGGCCATCTCCAAAACAGAGGGACAGATCATCTGCATCCCAAACAATATGGAGAAGTACATCTCTTTCAGCCTCCATCGGCTGCGGTTCATCGACTCGGTCCAGATCCTCCCAGCATCAATTAATAAGCTGGTAGCTAGTTCCACAACGTTCCCACTTGCAACACAGTATGAACGTAACACTGCCAAGCATGATCTCATGCTCTGCAAGGGTGTATACCCCTATGAGCACATGGATGGGTGGCACCATTTCACCTCTCTCCCACCCAAGCTGATGTATACAGTAAACTCTCTGGCGAGGGAATATCTGACAGCGACTACAACCACGCACAGGCTGTCTTGGCCCAGTTTAGCTGCCAAACCATGGGAGACTATGATGACCTCTATCTGCGGTCTGAAACGCTGCTCCTTGCTCTTTGAGAACTTCCGCATCACATGCCTCCAGAAGTATCATCTAGACCCAGCACACTATTACACAAGCCCGGGGTTGAGCTGGCATGCACGTCTAAGGAAGACAGGTGTGGAGGTGAAGCTCCTCACTGACTACGACATGCATCTCTTCATAGAGAAAGGACTCACGGGTGGTGTATCAATGGTCAGCAAACGCTATGCTAAGACAAACAGTCCATACATAGCTGGCTATAATCCACAACAGCCAACAAGCCACATCATGTATCTGGACGCTAACAATCTCTATGGCTGGGCAATGAGCTACTACCTACCGACTGGGGTGTGTGAGTCGGTGGAGGACATTGATGTCAAAGAGATTACACAACATCCCGATGATAATGACAAGGGATACATCATAGAGGCTGACCTTGCCTACTCACAAGAGCTGCATGACATGCACAATGCCTACCTGCTGGCGCTTGAACAGATGAAAGTGAAGGGAGAGATGGCAGAAGAAAAAACTGGTGCCTAACCTGAGAGACAACTAGCAATACGTTTTCCACTACCGCAACCTGAAGCTCTACCTCAGCCTGGGTATGAGGTTGAAGAAGGTGGCACATGGTTCTACGCTTCAGTCAGTCACCATGGATGGAACCTTACATCCAGCTCAACGCAGAGCTCCATAAGAAGGCCAACAGTGACTTTCAGAAGGATCTCTACAAGCTGATGAACAACGCTGTCTTGAGTAAGACCATGGGGAACTTGTGCAAGTGAGTGGATGTCAAGCTAGTGCGGTCATCCGAGGAGGACACGCTGTGCTGCCTAATAGCCAAGCCCAACCTTTCCCGGGCGAAGGTGTTCGATGATGATCTAGCTGCTCTCCACGTGTGCAAGCCGAACCTGCTGCTGGACCACCCTGTCTATGTGAGAATGTCCATCCTGGACCTATCCAAGCACCTGCTGTAAGATTTCTACTACAACAAGCTGAAGTGATTATATGATGCCAACTGTGTGCTCCTGTACACTGACTCAGACAGCTTCCTGCTGGAGATCCAGACTGAGGATGGCTATGCTAATATGGCTGCAGGGAACGGCCTCTGTGACACAAGTGACTACCCAGTAACACACCCGCTGCATAGTACTGCCAACAAGAAGGTCCTGGGCAAGATGAAGGATGGGTGTCAATCCAGGTGTTTGTTCGCCTGCGTCCGAAGATGTACTTCAGCAAGCAGTCGGATGAACAGGAAGTCAAAAAGACAAAGGGTGTGCGCAGGGCTGTGGTTAGACAGAGTCGCCATGATCAGTACAAGGAATGCCTCTTCGAGCAAAAGGTTTTCCACCATGGTATGGCCATGCTGCGAAGTGAGGGTTAGCACCTATACATGGTCTACCAAACCAAGACACGCCTCAGTCCCTCAGATACAAAGCGATGGATTGCTCCCGAAGGTATTCACACCCTGGCTTATGGTCCCAAGGATGCCATCACTCCAATGGATGTCGAGCAGCTGCTGGGTAACGTATGAGCATCACGTGGCATCAACCAACAGGCAAGGCTCGGTGGAGACACGATCTGGAGGATGTCTACTCGACGTAAGCACTCCCGGTTGAGGGAGCTGGGTGTCTGTAGGGATAAGCTGGAGCTCCTCTCGTACAAATGGCCGCCTAGGACTGCATTCCGATCGTGCCAGGTAGTACAACGTAGGCTGTCCAGCCGTCTCCACATACCTGTCACCCTTGTGTACATCTATCGACCAGTTGGTGTCAGTCGCCTGTCTATGTCCACCCTCCAACTTGCCAGGCTCATACAAACACCGAACCAGGGAATCAGATGGAAGTCTGTCCATCGAACACAGCTCTTGAACAGAGCATAGTCGTTCCGACTGGTGGGCCACGGAGGATTGCTGAATGGCATTGCCTGGCTTCTGTCCTATCAGCCTAGTAACCTCAGCATTGGATCTCTCCACCACAACGGGCAACCCTCTCACCCATATCCTGGAATCACCACCAGTCTGGACAACCATCTCCTGAGCATACTGATGTGGGAACAGCCTCTATACCAGTGTCCATTTCCACCACTCGACAATAGCCTGGGCACGGTGATGCCCCACCTCGCCTCGTCTAATCGCCACACCATGTTTCTACATGAGGGCCACCGTTTCAACTCTAAGCTCCTTACCATCATCCACATGTAGCAACTCTGGCCACTGTAGTGGATTTTGTGGGTCCTCATATATACTCTGGAACCCGGCAGGCGTCTGACCCATGGACTTATCCATGAGAGGTACTGCCGCCTTGTATCACCTGGCGACATTGATGATGGTGAGGGACTACTTATAGGTTTTGCATGTTCCTCTGGAACAGACACGATCATGTGAAAAGAACACCACATCAGCCTGATGGACTCTGATCGGCACAGCTTCATCCAAGTGTCCATACCGAATGTCTCGTGGACGAGGTCTGTATATCTGCCACATCGCCTGCCTGGTGAGCCACTAGCTAACCATCTCCAAGGTGAATATATGGCACTTGCGACGTGCAGCCATGGGCAGCTGGTGAGGATCACGGTAATATCCACCAGGTTGATGGTACAGGGTCTCAAGACAGGCTGTGTATGAACTCTCTGACTTCATCTCTGACGTCGACACATGCCCTCTACTGTACAGCTCGGGCAAACTCTAGACAGACGAACAGACAGTCGTCGTTCATTCGACCATCGATGAACACCTCTTCAAATGGCTGTGAACACTGCTGTCTAATCTCTGTAGCGCTGGCGCCGTCACTGAAAGGAAGCTTATTGACAAAGGCTTGGCAGTTAAGGGACTTGACAAGGTCATACAGGGAAGCCATCTTATATAGTGCATCTTAAATGTTGAGCAGCCCTGGTGACTGCGAGTGATATCGCAACATATGGGAGCCATAGACCAGGAACGCCAAAGAATGTGCCTACCCCTGAGGCGATGGCTGGAATAGTCTCAGAGATCTTCTGAACTCCATGGAGAGCATTGTTGGCGATTTTTCGGACAGTCTCGCCAGCCTTCCCCGTGAACAGAGCAATCAGAGCCCCAACTGCCGCTAGTTGGCCAAGAGAGCCCTTCACGTAGGTAAAATAAATTCCCTTGTCTCGGTGGATTAGTCGGCGAGATTCTGACTCTACATCATCACCATCATAGTCCTCATCATAGTCCTCAGTTGGAGCCTCAAAAGCTTCTTTCATACATTGCTTGCTGTCCGGCTGACTATATGGTACGTTTAAATCACCTGTATATATACATGGCATCCGCAGTCTTGAATGCAGGCGTGTTTGCGTTGGTGAAATGGGGTCTCAGTTTCGCTGACCATAATGCGGCGGAGGTAGTGAGAAAACGTCATAACCAGGCAATCGAGAAGCTGTCTAAGGAGAAGTTTTGGTACAGCAAGGCACTCGAGCATATGAAGAGGATGGAGGCACGCCGACAGCAACAAAAGGCTCACGCCACCCAGAGCATTCACGAGGCTGATGAGAGTCTCAATGAGTACTACGAGGCTATACAGCTCTCTGAGCCAATGCTCGACTATGAAGCATTAGGAGGTCTGAAGACGGCCGATGCCATAGTAGTAGTGGCTGCTGTAGGTGCGGTGGTAGCTGAGACAGCTGCATGAGTTATGCTTTATGCGGCTCATGGAGAAACAAGCTGAATACCTCCATTTTGCGAGAAGTGAACATTGCTATATCCAAAGTGCAGCACTGTTTCTCTGAGCAGGCGAGTGCCCCCTCACTCTCTGAACAGGTTCCCAATATGAAAGCTGCGCTGGTTGCCATTGTTTGGGTGGGATGCCCCTTCCTTCGACGTGACACTGAACTTCACGCGCTCACTAAAGATCCTCATGGCCACTGGTAGGCGGAGTAAGGCATGTGACTTCGTTGTCTGTCGATAGAGACAGCAAACAGCCATAACTCGCACCTCACTGAGTACATTGCTCCCAGCCACCACAAGTTTGATGTCGTCTCACTTTCCCACCTCCTGAACAACCCATCCCTTCTGAACCAAGACTGCTACAGCTATGCAGTCCAAGACACCTCGTTGCAATGTCAAATCTAGACGCTGGATAGCCGTGACATGGACCTACTGATGCTCTCATTCTACATGTAGGAATCGTTGTCTAGAGCCTGCACGTTTTAGTTCCTCGTCATTCTCATCATGCCAGACCTGAAGTCATGGAGAGATCATCGGTACTCCATCAAGAGGTTCAGTGTACACCGAAGGAACAGCTTGTTCTGCATCAAGGCTGAGTTCACGTGGGTGTTCCCGAGGAGGGAGAAGAATGGAACTGTGACAAGTATTTCTACATCTAAGTCGAATTCTGTGAAGCCGTCATTACATCTGATGGCATAGTACCCTTTCCCCTTCGCGTAGGAGGAAGGTCCATAAGCCAGTGGAGCCAAGAACCGATACTCATCGTTCACATATGTGGTGTCCAGGGTGTTGTTGCGCTGCAGAATCTCCCACCTGCTCAGCACCTTCGGGAGCTCTAACTTCTTCGCCTCTGTGCTTTTCAGCTTGAACTTGAGCGTCATGCTCCTAATCTCACAGATCTGCCCTGAGAGGGTGAAGTCGATGAACTTCCCCATCATGGATAAAGCATTCGCATCATGGATGCTAGGTTGAATGACTGTCAGACAGTCCATCCAAGGATCAGTGTGGTGTGAGGCTGCATGTTCAACTGTCCCATCTGGATGCTGTACATAATGCTGCAGGTTTAAACGGCTGCATATATAGGTTTTTAAACGGCGATGTTTGGTAAAGTTCTCCAGCAGATCTTCGTTGGATGGCAGATGATACCTGCATCACCCTCCCAGAAGAAACCCATACCGCTGCCGATTGACAGGGTCTGACGACTACTTTGTGACATCAACATTATCCACGAGCGAGCCAATTCAAGGTCCCACCTCCGTCTGATGCGGAGATACTGACTGACATAGAGGAGACCACGCTGGCCTGCAGTAGATCAGGCCACTAGATCTCCCCAGGATACCCACTAAGAATCATGTAATTCTTGCTCTCCAGAAAGTTAGGGTTGATCCCAAAGATCTACTAATGGTCAGGAAGTGGGATAGCGTATTCAGCCTCCATACTGATGACGAACACCGGATGTTGGAAGCTATACAGGCTGCGGCCAGAGATTACTTCTGAGAGGAGATCGGTGCTGCCGTGACTAAGGGTCATGAGGCTGGACAGGCCACTGGTCACACAGAAGGTAGAGAGGAGAGGTTGGCCACCGGCCACATGGAGGCCGTTAAGCACATCTTCAATGAATGAGGGCGCGAGTGGCTTGCGAGAGACGTGACAGCATTTAGGATATTCCCTGCCGAGAACTACCAGGACTACCTCATCAAAACATGCCTCAAGGCAAATACTAAGAGGGCATGGCTGAAGTGGGTCTTCTGTGAGAAGTTTCAGAAAAATAGAGTCGAGGCATCTGATCCTCAGTGAATAGAGTTTCAGAAACATTCTCAAGAAGCTCATGAAGTTCCTCAAGCTTCTGACGAAGTTCCTCAAGCTTCTGACGAAGTTCCTCAAGCTTCTGACGAAGGTCCTCAAGCTTCTAACGAAGTTCCTCGACCCTGACAAAGCATCCCCGCCGCTACTACTACTGTCGTGGCTCAGGTACCTAGGCTAATGCGTTGACTTTAGTTTTCTGGCTTGATCGAGCTTGTAGCTGAGGTGTTCTGCTTCCTCCAGAGAGGGCTTGAAGCAGGAGAGCTCACCTATCTCCTGGTTTATGAAGATGAAGAGGTATAGATCTGTGACCTTCTGCACGCCTACGATGACGTCTTGCTTGGTCTCCTTGAGGGCCAGGCTGTCATATATCATTTCAAGCAAGCACGACCACTCTTCCAGCATTCTGCCGGATATCTGGCGATATCTCATAGGTGTACTTCTGAAAGAGGATGAAGACAGTGATCTTGGTGTGCCGAATACATCTGGTGATGTTGCTGAGGTAGGTGACTGTCTTCTGGTCCATTGCGGGGTCGTTGATAACTAGAACAAGTGGTTCAGTTAGTCGAGCCGTGAGCAGCTTCTCCATCAGGGTTTGCAGGTTGTGCACCTTGGTGATGGCCCATTATATCACTGACCGTTTTTGTCGACCACGTCAGCGGCTGAGTTGGACACCAGGAAGATATACCGAGACTGAAGATATTTGGCGAGCAAGGCCTGCAACAAGATGTATTTCCCGTGTCCTGATGGGGCAATGATCAGCACCACCTGACGGGCATCATCTGGTCTACTGCTATATGGCAGTGAGGTGTTGCAAGTGTGTGTGAAGGATGGCCAGTAGCTCTTCAGCCGTAGCCTCGTCTATATCTGGGAGACTAAATGGCAGTACTTCCTGTACCAGCTCTTTTGCCTGCTGTGTGGGTAGCATTGTACCGCTGGTCGATATAAAGGATGTGATAGAGGCATCAAGCATGAAATCCCAACAACAGCTGAGAATGTAACGCGAGGGCCTGTGTCAGTGGCCACAGTGTTTAGCACCTTGAGTATCCGTATGATGCAAGCTCGAGCAGCCATGCATATTATGTAATCTTAAATGGCAGGCCAAATAATCTCGACTTCTTCACCTCGGGTAGTTGGAGCTTTGCCTTTGCATTCGCTTGGCCATCCACCGTGATATGGCTCAGGCCAATGGCGCCTTTCTTGAGATTCCCCCCATCTTTTTTGCAATGAGCTCCATGGTTTCAGGAGATCCTTAACCAGGTCCTGTGCGTAGGACTCTGCCATAACCTTGATGGCACCAGGCTTATAGTGTCCGAGCATACCTCGCATCACTGCCCTGTATTTGATGCCCATCCCCTTGTATACAGTTTTGGCCGTGTTAATGTCTGATTGGCCTACCGTGTCAGTGTTTCCGATGAGATCTCTGGCTGGGATGGTACCTCGGATCTCTCGAGTTTCTCCTTTCTCTTCGAAGTCTAGGAAGGAGATGGGGGCAACAGTGCCCTTAGAACAGAGGCGTGAGTACAAGTGAGCGAGACCGCCTAGTTCTTTGCTCTCTAGGTCTGTGAGTGACATACATTGTTGGTGTATACATATGTCTTAAACCTAGTCATATCGACAGTGGAATAGGTGGGCATAGGTAGACAATGCGGTGGACCAAGGAAATAAGTAACAATGCTCCGGATACTGGCGCACCCTGCAGAACATGCCTTGTGGGCTAACCACCATTTCTGGTAATTGGAAATCCTCAGTCTGTGGGATCGACAATGCGCTACCAACTCTGGAAAAGTACACCATGCCCCGTAGGCGACTGTTGTCTCATGAACCTGCCAGACTTCCATTATGCATAGCATCATAAACCTAGACATAGGCCACAATGATCTCAGCCATATCACTCGTCGCTAGCCCTAGAAACGTGGCTTCCATTAGAAGGATGCATTCGCCAATGATCTTGGCGGCAACAGTATAGGAGGTGCCACCGATGGCAATCTTTGTGATCAGATGTGTTATTCCTAGACAGTGGTCGACAAACCTACTCGCCACTGTAGCGAGGACAGCGGCTCCAGAAGCTGGAATAACCTTATTATCACCCGTCATCTTTACAACGCCCACATTCGTGGGCAAGTTACTGGCGACATGAATGGCCAGGGGCATAGCCTGTGTCAGTAACTCCTGGGTTTTGCTTTTGGCCAGCTTTTCCACCTTCTGGAAACTCGCCTGACTCTCCGGGAGTTGCTTTACAATCTGTACCATTGATGTCATGGTTTACGCCCTGAGTATACAATGCGTTTAAACGTGTTACATTCTACCTCGAGAGCGCTAATCAACTCTAACACGTCTGCATCTGTCAGCTACTTAGATTGGTACTCGGGAATATCCATACCGTGTTCTCTCAGTTACAGATATCCATGGCATCCCCTGACTCTTAGTTGAATAAGGCTCTGCGCTACTACAAGCTGGGACACATCTGTACCACCAACCATACAGGCATTGGGTGTGTATGCTGACATCGTGTTTGGGGGCTGTCTGGCAGGCCAAGCTAGTTCAGGCAATCTCATTTGCCACGGCTCCCACACTGGAGAGTCAGGATGAGCTATTGCTCTACGAGTTGGATCTACTAGAGGCGGGGAAGACTGGTGACGAGCACAGCAATAGCCAGACCTGAAACAACTGGTAGGGCTACCGTCCTGCTAGCACTGCCGGGTTGGGTATTGGGTGTCAGCACGGGTCGCTGTTTGTTGTCCAGCACTCCTGCTGTTCCAGCGGTTGGAACGACGGTAGCACTGGCCCTCATAGGAGACCATGTGGAACTAGGTTTCATGGGCATCGGGATGGCATGCACAGCTACGTTGATGTCAGTGTTAAAAGTGTACACCTAGAGAATTCCCCTCGACTAACATGTTATCGTAGCCCCTGACCTTTAGATCCTCGACATTCACGATCATATTGCATGGAATATGTCATAGGTGTGGCGATATATCGAAGTCGAGCTTATGACAGGCCTTCTGTAAGACTTGCTGGAACTTGGCAATGATAGGAGACAATAACATAATGCTTCTAAGGACTGGTTGATTCGAACGATCCCTGCTGGTGTGATCCCTGGGCTTGTGTGTGAGACAAAGTATTTCCATGCCCCTGGATGGTCCTGCTGATTCCAGTGATATGCATGTTCTGCACCAGCACCCCAGGCTCTGAGTCTGGTTCGAATGAGAACGTCACTGTCTTCTGACGGCCGATTTTCCGTGGTGTCTGATAGGGGAATCCTGAGTAGTCTCGTCTCGGGTCGCCATACATAACGCCTAGAAGGCTGTTGTCTCCACCATGGAAACGATAGTCTGAGTGGGCGTTGAACGCTTGCTGGAGTCCACTGGCTGCTGAGAGGCTGTAGCTAGTGGTGCCGACAGACTGCTGATCGAAATCATTCATATCAGGCGGGCTTGTGCCCAGCTCATGGAGGATTCATCTCACTGTGTAGTCCACATGGAATCTGAGACAGCTGGCAATGAGCACAGTTTCGGGGTGAACAGGAGTGCAGCAAACCCGCGCTGACGTCGCATTCTGCTGTGGCACACCACATGGCAAAGTTCAGCTGTTGAGTCCAGACCGGGAGATTCCGGCCTGCCACCCAGGTATGAGCTTTCTTTGCATCTTTCATTGATGGAGAAGCTGATGCGGGACCGCCTGCCAACCGTAATGGAGATCGGGGTTAGGTCCAGTATTTCATCCAGGAGACCCCGTGGTCCAGCTCTCGAGTGGGCCCAGAGTGTACCCAGGAGGGGCGGTTGTCTCTGGTCGATTGTTGTGAGTTTCGTCAGGAAGGCCATCTATAGTAGTCATCTTAAAGCCACTGTTCCAGCCGCGGACACAACATACTATTTGACACGGTAGAGATCTTCGATGCAGCCCTGCTGCAGCATCTCTTTTTTAACTCCTCCTTTTCCACCCGCCTACTGGAGCCTTTGAGGTAATGCTGGCGCCCTTTGGGTTTCTCTATGCGGTACAGGGTTTGGATATGGATGTACTCTTCATCACTGACCAGCCCATCCTCGAGAGCGTTGCTGACAGACTCGTTGATAGCCCGTCGATACTCTGTGCCAGTGTTACATACTTAGCATGCTTCTCCAGCTTCTTGACCAAGCTGGTGGCAAGGACAGTAGTGGCAGGGGTCACACCACCCAGCGGGATAGCGACGATAGCACCCACCCTTGTAGCGAGGGTGGCAACGGAGGCCACACCATCACTGGCTACAATCACACCCACAGCTGCGGTTGTGCGTGCTAGACCAGTGTAGACTGTTTTATATCGCCTGCTGTGTACTGCACCACCCTCGGGACATAGTTCAGACTGCTTTCGCCACTCCGATTTAGCCATGGTATACCTAGTTATTAAACTCGTGCCATCACTTGTAGGATCTGCTGATGAGTCGTTGTGGGATTCATCTTGGAGAGCCTGGCGAACCGAACAAGCTTGTTGGTGTGAAGACATACCTCCCTCAAACACCCCTCATCCAACTAATGTCAGGGGACTGTTGCTTTCGCAGCCATGACATCTGGAACTTCACCTTGTCGCACTGATAGTACACCGGCCGTTGGTGGAAGTTCTTGGATTTATGCTTCGCCTCTTCCCACTGCAAGACCTCTACAGACTTATCACATTCGTCATCCAAATAATCGTACAAGTTTGGCCACTATATAGGGAAGCTGTTGAATATTTTGTAACTAATTTGACTGGGCGCGGTTGCTGCCTATGGCAGCGACAGCGTCCAGTCAAATTAGTTTCACAATATTCAACAGAATATTTATTAAATAGTAAAAGCAAACAGTTTGTACAACAACGCATAGACGGCCTTCAAATATGCGTTCGTGACGTACTTATCGACATCATTCATGACGTCATTCATTTCGCAGTTCATTATGACGTCATATGATGAGTGGGTACTCTGGAAAGGTGAATTGTTACATTACTCTACTCAAATATTGTTAATACAATGATGTTACATGCTTATTATTTGGATTAAGCGAACTTACAAAGCATTGATTCAACCACAACATAAAGTTTCTGTTAGCAATATGAGTCAGGAATCAGTAGCCAGTCTATCCACGGCAAATACCATGTGCTATTTTCAGTGTAATTTCGACTGCGAGAACAAACCTGAACCATTAACTATAGCTAGGTCCACTATAATTACAACCATTGTAAGTTGTAGTAGACTATATGCTGATGGTATACATGAATTTCTTGAGAAAACCCTCAAGAAATTCCAATAATGGTTGCACGTCCGTTGATAATACTTATCAATACTGATACACTAAGAATATATGTACGATTTGGTGTTAATTTAGTTAACGATATGAGCCATGTGGGTTGCATTATGTCATAGTCAATGTGCGGTAGCCATCTTGACTACCATCTTGAATTATTCAAAGCGCTTAAGGGTGACACGCGGTCATCATTCATATTTGAAAATCGTACACCTTGAACTAACAAAATCAGCCAAGATAAAACATATAGACGCCAAGTCTAGGTACACCCAGGTTCCGCTGGACTAGAATTTTCAATATTGTGACGGAGCCCGATTATTTTACCCCTAACGTCGGCAAACACGTGACGTAGTTCACAATGGCGTTATGTGCTTGATCAACATATCAGACCCCTCCTTAGATAAAGCAGCTTACTGGGCCGTTATCGTGCCGATACTGAACGATACTTTCAGTATCAGCCCGGTGTCGGCCCAGCATCATCGCGATAAGCTGCATTATCAGAGTCCATTGTCCATGTCCGCAGGAGCCAGATCTGATCCGATAGTATCTGAGGTTCGGTTGGTGAATGGTTCAAATCCCAAAGAAGGACGTCTTGAGGTGCTTGTGAATGGAACCTGGGGGACAGTTTGTGATGATCGATTCTATAATACAGCTGCCCGTGCTGCCTGTAAAATGCTTGGATTCAGGTAAGTTTGCTAGACATAGTCTATAACATTGGGCTGTATAACACACTAGATCTCTACCCTTAGCGGCCTACTGCGGTCGTTTGTCTGTCGCGTGCGCGAAGGCGCATGTGCGAGCGCGCGTGCGTGTGTGTATTGCTGGAACGTTTGTGTGCGTCCGGCCAAAGCTTCTATTTCAAAATCTACAGATCCGATTTAGGTGTAACCATATACTAGGAGACCACAAGTTGTAGCGTGACCGGCTAAAATCTCGAAAGTTCTTTAAAAATCCGGAATATTCACAAAACCCTGGGAAATTCGAACACCGTTTTTTATAATGTATAAAAATTGTAGGCTTTGAAACGTTTGATTGTTCTTGTCTCTATTGAATTTGAATGCTCAGGTTCAGCGAAGTTTCCCCCATATGCTCTCAGACATAGTTGCCCGGATGGTAATACGGCTGCTAATGGTATCTGTAGAGTACTAGGATTCAGCAGCTGATTTTTCTGCGTATCTTCTCAGAGTTATTGATCTAAAATAAATTGAGAAATCCAGTCTATTAGTCAGTCATATGATGTCATAATCAGCTACGCCACATGCAGGCTTACGTCATAATCAATTACGTCCTAAATGAAACGATTTAGTCAGTCATAAACGATTAATAGTCCGTCAGATTGTATGAATCGTATGTGTTTACTATTTAGTAAACATTCTGTTGAATATTTTGACTGCCAAATTAGTTCAAACGTATTCAACAGCTTACCGGTATAGTTATCGGGAAATTGAGACTCAGAAAGTGCAGGGATCGATTGATCCCAACACGGACTAAAAGGGGTCATAGCTTAGGTAGGGATGGGCGGGGCATAGCTAAAACTGGATTCCTACATTGTCAGCCACGTAAGCAGCATTCTAGGATTCGTTTGTCTTTCTTGTATTTAGTCTCGCCAATGGTGTAACATGAGTGAATGGTAATAAATCTTAGGACTAGATTTATTAATTTTCGGCACGTTTTCACACAGAAATGTTCTTCGTTAGGACGTGCTGAAGAGCATCGATGTACGAAAGCTAGTCGAAAGTTAATAAAGTTAGTCTTAAACGTTGTCATCTTTGAATCCAGTTAAAATGGAGGAAACTAGTTTAGCCATGCCCCGCCCATCTGTATCTAAGCTCCACCCACGCTTTCTCCGTGCTGGGATCGATCTATACCTGAACTCTCTGACTATCAATGTCTAGAAAACTATACAAGCACCTATGGAAGCAACAGCGGCCACTCAAATTAGTTTTAAAATACTCAACGGAATGTCCATTAAATAATACACACTTACAATTCGTAAATAACGCTTAGTCCGTCATCAGTTAAGCGCCCGTGACGAATTCAGTTAAGACATTCATGACGTCATTGATTACGACGTCATCATACAGGTCACGTAGTTGATTATAACGTCATATGATTGAAGGATGAACTAGAAAGGCCCATTATCAGGAGACTAATACGACTACCACAACATTTTTTCTCAGCATCGGTGTTCACTAAAATCACCCTGTTCATCGACACCACTTACCTTAATAACGCAAGCAAAATGGACAATCCCAATATTCATGATTTTGGAAAAAAAGTCAAATGTCCTAGTGCTTTGACAAGTCATTTCCGGCGCACTGGACCACTGGCTTAGATCATAGGTATGGATGTGTGTTTGGGAACATCATCAACATCACAGCATCGGAGTGTTTTAGGTGTGAATCCTGTAGTGGATGTAAGAACTCTGTGTCTCTGTCAAAAAATGCACAGGCTTTAGATCAACCACGTGAATCTCATCTGAAACACTGTAGACGCGCTGACAAAACATTGCAAAATATGTAAATAATAAAATGACGAGTCATCTGTTGAAATAAGGACGCCATAGTACTGTATTACAGATACATATTCACACCAGAATGGTGCAAAATAAAATTGTTAAAAGTATATGCTTCACAGGATTAAATTGTGTATGTCAATGTAATGAAACGAAATGAATTTTAACAAATGATGATTCCATTCCGTATGCATCCATATCTTTTTATTTATTAAGTTGAATTACGGACTCGGGTCTCTGATTTATTTTCACAATTTAAGAAAATTATATTGGTTTATAAGGAATGAAAAAATCGTATGTTAAGATTTATCTCATATAATTCCATCTAGGCACGCAATTTAAGCCTCTAAAAGCATACAATGTTAATTATTTGATTTTCTAGCATTCTGGTATGAATATGCACCTTTAAGAGGATTGTTTTTTAAATGTATCTTACGTGTTTGTGATTTACAAATACAATAGCACTAATATCGCTAAGTTCATAATTTATTGACTATTCTGCTGCACCATCTGTGCTAAATGGCGAGAAATGGCATGGATCAAACCGTACTAACAGACGATATAGTTCAGGTTAGAATGGGACTGCTACTGGTTACTTAGGCCGTGTTCTCATTATATAGTTAATCGGGAATAATGCCATACTTCAGTATGGCAATGTTCTGGATTATTTCCCAAGTAAGAACACAAGAATACTAGAGACTTAATCAGGAATAACGCCAAACTGAAATATGGCGTTATTCCTGATTAACTCTCTAGTGAGAATACGGCTTTAGATAACGATGTCCATGCTACGAAAACAGCGTTTAATTTGTTCATGGCGAAGCTGGCCAACGCCGACCTCTGTAGTGGTCTTAAGGAATGCCCATTTGCAGGCCAAGTGAAGAGTATTTTTGAAGAATTACCACTGGAATGACTTGCTGGATAATCTAGCCAGTCATTCCAGCGGTAATCTTTCAAAAATAGTATTATCTTATCGTGCAAATGAACGTTCAATATACACATATTTTGATTCTTGACCAAATTTAGGTATTATATAGTTAACCATTTGAAACGCCGATAAATCATTTAGAAATATAATACTGTTGAATACTGCACACGGATGCAACAGGTTTCTGTTAAATCAGTTTAATTTCATTCAAGAGGCTACATGTACAGTTAAAGTCAGCATGTTAAGATCTTGATTGCGATGATGCTAATGACGACGATGTTGATGGAGCTGGTGTTGGTGGTGCTGGTATGGCCAGCATAGTAGTGGCGGTTGTGGTGGTTGTGGTAGTGGTGATAGTGTTGCGCTGCGACGACGACGACGACGACGAAGAAGACAAGGACGACGCCCCTACGAAGACGACGATGACAACGCCGATGATTATCAAGTTGACATAATTTTAATTGCGATCTGCAGATCTTTAGGGGCCATGGCATTTCAATTGGCCCATTTTGGTGAAGGAAACGGACCAATCCTTCTGGACAATGTCTCGTGTACCGGTGAGGAGAATAGCCTGAACAACTGCCGGTTTGATACCATTCACGACTGCTCTCATGTAGAAGATGTCGGCGTAAGATGCAGTAAGTAGTTTAGCAGCTACTTCTATCTGACCAAATGTCTGTACATATATTAGGCGCGGAGCTAAGGGGATGCTCGCGTCCCGCACCATGCACTGTTGCTCCAATAATTTATGTAGCCATAGATCATGTTTGTCGTTTCAACCACATGCCCCAGAGCCATTGTCTTCTTCTTCTTCTTCATCTTCTTCTTCTTCTTCTTCTTCTTACGATAGGACGTGTTTATTTCGCTGCGACTGTATGCGGGATTTAACGTGTTTATTGAAGATAATCGTTGCCAACTTTTGTGCTATGTATATATAAATTGTTTTTGGAAATGTGTGTAATAATATTTTTGACTGTAATTATTGGATTAGTAATAAATTCGTTGTGTTTGTGATTGTGTATAGTTAGGTAGTAGGTTTGCGTATAGTAGCCATTACTATACCGGCCTTGTTGGCTGGTCAGTGTAGGACTCCTTGATAAACCTATTGTGTGAAGACAAGGTGGTCGCAGCCGGTCGGTTTTGCCGGTAAGGTCAAGACGGCCAGAAGGGTGACGAATGCGGGCTTGTCCTCGGCGTATGAGCCGTTCACGGGCATAGACAGAAAGAATGGTATACGCTATAGAGGCATATGTTAAAGGGGCGGCTTCTGTAGTGTCACCAGCTAATATCGTTGCCGCGTCGCGAAGCAAAGGAGCTATTATTATATATCTAAAATCTGACAACGATGTATAGTCCTGTCAATCTAGGCCAAACATATTTTAACCCGGAACAAATTGCAACAGAATTTTTTTACCTCGCCCAGTGTATAGGGGGCCATCATGTACAACATATCAAAAGTCCTCCAAAATTCCAATAGGGGAAAGGGTAAAATTTGCATAATTATTACCAGATTTGGGCCATTTCACCTGAAAAATCCATTTTTCTTTATTTCTTTAAAACCGGTATGTAATATATGTGTGACTGGGTATTTTTGGACTTTTTTAGTAATAAATGAATACGATTGACATATTCTCCACAAATTAAATGTATTGTGTTATGCCACTTGCATGAATTTACCTAATACCATCATTGATATTGATACAATACATATTATATTTTATTATGTCACGGTATTGTGCGTTTCTAAGCTAAGCTAAGATGAAATAGTATAGCATAGGTACCTGGTTTCTACTAATTTCACCTTGCATCAATTATCCAAGTCATCTTCCTCAATGAGCGTTATTGAATTCGAGCAACTGTCTTCGCAGGCGGATGTGCAGCTGAGCCCATGTTTTCTACAGGTGCATCTCTTTGATTCACAGCCAGTTTTGCAGCTGCATCTAAATGAATACAGTACATCGTCAGGTGCTGCCAGCATGTCAGTCTTAACAGGCAGCATTTGGTGGTTGAGAACATTCCAGCCCCATTCTGTTGGATCCATATCTCCAGCATCTCCTCTCCGAACTTGAATTTGGTAGTACACGCGAAGACTGTGAAACTTTGCGGATGCGGGTGTTGGTGGTAAATCTCGTGCTTCAACATACTTGGAACTTTTTGCAACCTTCCCCCTGAATCGCTTGTACCGCAAAGCAACTAGACTATCCATTGGAGTGCCATTGTATAGAATAAGCATTGCCTTCTCACCTGCTTTTATCACGTCATCTTTATTCGCATTACTCATTGTAAACACTTCAGCAATTTGAGAGAGTTCTTTGCAGCACTGGATTTTGCTAAGGGAAGCAGATTTTCCAATTCCATAAAGCCTAGATGTTGAGTCACAGCCAAGGATAGCATGGATAAATAACAGCTGTGAGCACAAACAAAACCCGAGTTTTTCCTTTGACATTTTGATATTCCACAGTCGGGGTTTCTTTGCATTTCGCTTTGGCTCTGGTCTGAAAAATAGCTGACAGCCATTGATATCAGTATGGTATAGAAGCAACACCAGTAGGTCGGCATCGTCTCCAACAAGAGCAGTATTTGTTGACTTTGAAGCCAAGATAGCCGTTTGCATAATTAAGACATCGTTATCGTTAACCATCCAGCCTGTACGAGAGATGAACTTAAGATTGATATGAACCGATGTTTGTTCTGCTTGTTACTAAGAAAATCAGGCTTACTCAGAGTTACAACTGTTTGCGGAGTCAGTACAACAGTTGCGCCTGATCCACGAGTTCGCCTCTTATGTGTTACATCTTTTATGTCTGGGCCTTGGTCATAACCATCAAAAACTACTGTAGCCTTTCCATATTTGCTTATGCAATATTTTACATATCTTTGACAAACATTGCAAATGTCTCTCCACGCAGCCATGGAACACGGTGTAATAGAGCTCCTCCATCAAGCACATAGTGGACAGAATCTGGAAGGACTGCATCTTCATTCTGAATTAATTTCCACAATGCATCAGCAAGTGCCGGCTTGTTTGCTTCCCATGGAAGAGATGAATTATCAAAGAGTGCGGGCGGATGAGTGCACAACTCATACTCAAAATAAGATGCTGGATTCCCTTTTGATCCATTTGTAGAAATTAAACTGAGTCTTTTAAATAGGAGTTGTGGATCAATTTGTACACATTCATCATCACTCTTGAGAGATGTTTTGGATGCTAAGGTAATAGCTTGTCTCTTTCTCTGGAACGAAATGCTTGATACACATTGGCAACACATCGAATTAATAATTGATTCTCCAATATCTTTAGCATCGTCAACATTGACTGATTCATGTGCAGACAATCCACTAACAAGTCCTCTAAGAGAAGGGTCTGGTCCAAATGGATTCAGTTCACTAAGGATTTTGAGAATTTTGTAAGTATCATCCATATCACGCTTTATTCGAGATTGTGTGGACTCTTTGTGTTGTTCACTTGAATCACAGTTTACCCCAGAGAGCTCTTGCATTGCATTACACACATCTGCACATGCGGGCATAGACAACAACCAAACAAGACGCTGAAGTTCTGTCATTCCACGACCTCGTGTTAGACCACCACTTGACTTTACACTTCTCATAAGGACCTGCTCAATAACTAGATCAGTAGATAACCCTGCCCAATACCTATCACTTCGATGAATGACATGATGATCATTGAGGAAGCTGGTGTGTATATCTGGATGACATTCAGGTACTTCTAACATCTTTTGTAAATATACATATGCAGACTTGGCGTACAGATTATGCCCAGCGGCTGCAAAATATGGAAGCATCTCACGAACGGTCTGAAGGTGCATGTTCCAATCACCAGTTCGTTCTGCCTTAATGAATTTGCGCAGAATGTCAACCAACTCCATATACACAAGCCAGAGTCATGCAGTCCTCTTATCTTTCATGACCACCTTCTCTGAGTCTAGTTTGTCCTTGACATCATGTAATGCATTTTCCGAGGACAATCTTGTAGCTACATACGGATTTTTGATAATGTCATCATAGAGCTCTCCAACTTTAACCAGACTTTTATTTCGGGAACTTTCAATCGTTTCATGTCTTGCAACAGTATCATCATTGTCAAACAATTCTTTTGAATGCATTGCAGCGGAATATTCTACTGTGTCAACTTCAGCATCTGCAATTGTAGGTAGTGGTAGGTTGTATGCATTTGCAATCAAGATTGTACTGAGAGAAGCAAAAACCATGAGGTGTCCTCGAACTGCTCGAGAAATTGCCTTTCCACTAAGAATGTGTTTGACAGAATTCTCAGCGTAGACTACCTCTAGAATAGGGGCAAGACCGCTTCCTGCCATTAAGTGACCAATGCAGCCAAGGATAAAATTTTAAAAGCGAAAAACAAAATTAAACTTACTTTAAATATAATTTTTTTAAATTACCCCGGCCCTGTGCATACAACCATATTTAATCTGTGGTTTGGAGAATTTGTACAAGTGGTTCAAGGCAATATTGCCAATTGCTTACTGTCTTCCGTGACCATGAAATTCAGAGCTTAGACAACATTTCTACTTCGTTTATTTGCGGAATGAAGCAGGTAAGGGAAGTTTCATTATTCGGATAATGGCGTAGCTAAATATGCGAATTTACCCACTTTCCCATCGAGGGATTTTGGAGGACTTGATATGTGACACCTGGCAGGCCCATGAATGCCGCAGAAAAGAAATAAATTATGTTGCAATTTGTTCTAGGTTAATTTGTAGTTTTACTGGACTAGTAACAAAGCTATGCGTTGAAGGCGTACAAGTTGGCGGTGCGTTTCACAATGTGTACTCCCTTGAAAACGAACCAACAAAATTCATAATTTCGAACGTCCCTCCATACATACCGAACTTCGTGATTAAGCGCTCATTCGGTAAAGTGATTTGGAGTGCCAGGCCAATTCCACTGGGTTCTAAGTCGCCTGAACTGAGGCATGTTAAGAGGTTTCGTTGCCAAGTCCAGATTTTGATTGGCAAAACTGTCGTTCCAGCCTACATAAACATTGCTTTTGCTGGAAAAACGCAGCGTGTTTTCATAAGTGCTGATGAAATAGTATGCTTTCGGTGTCACGAAAACGGACACTTCCAACGTACATGCCCGCTTCGTGACGTCCTGGAACCAGCTCGAGACGTTAGTGAATCCAACTTGTCTGATAATGCAAATGTGAATAATGACACTGAATTTCCGGGGATAGGCACAATAACGCAGACAGACAATTGCTAACAAAAGGTTACTCAATCAGTAACTAACGGACAGCGGTCCCCCAAAAGGAAAGCTCCTAAGATTAAGTCGGACAATCGCTTTGAAGTGCTGAACTCACTCGACGATAACAGCGTTGAGGTAGTTGTTGACAGAGCGTCTACATCTGACGCTAGTGTTCCCAATAGCGTACAAGACATGACTGAGAATACGTCTCCCACAGAACGCAATACTAGCGTTGCTACTGCAGAGGAACAATCTAGTGAACAAATGTCAATCAATGAACCTGCTCCCATTTCCACGCAGGAGATTATCTGTGCCATAGACAATAATATCGCGATCTTAGAGCCGAATGACTCAGTTGTACCATTCAAACCCGGTCATGACCCATGTAATGATATCACAATAGCAGATCCAGAATTACCACCGATCTCGCGGGACCAAATCCTTCCTGATGACCATGATGATGACAGCTCAGATGCGGACAGTATGTCAGTGGTGTCTGAAATCTCGGACATGACTGATTTTCAAGAATCAAGGGACATTCTCTTGACGATGTGAAAATATTCGTAGAAAGTATAAAATATAGTAAAAAAGGTTGTTGATCGTTATAAAGAGTTTCAACCGAACCTGAAGTTACTTAATGCATCAGATGTTTCGATTAAAAAAACAACGCAATATTGACTCTGCATTTAGGTTACGGGTGAGTAAGATCGTAACAAAGTTACATCACAGTCTCAGAAATTAATACGTTTACTGATAACCTACTTATTGTCAAACTGATATTGTCTCTTTTATCTAATAACTAGTTATGTATTACATCGCTACATTAGTATTTCTATTCATCCTGATTATGGCAGTACTCTCATTTGCAACCATTAATACGAGAGGTTGTCGTGACTCTTTTAAACGTTTTAGACTTTTTAATCACTTACGATCAGAAATAAATGCTGATATCGCATTTGTTCAAGATACGCATACAAGTATCTCAGATGAACCTATATGGCGTTTAATATGGAGGGGAGAAATGGTGTTTTCACATTTTAGCAATAGTGCAGCTGGTGTGGCAATATTTTAAAAAAGAACAACGCTTGGGTTTGCAAACTGAGATAGAACAATTGTCCAATCAGGTCCCAATGAATGGCGAACTGCGTGAAAAACTAAAAGAAACGGAAACACATTTTGCAACTCTTTTAAAGCAACACACGAGGGGTGCGTCGGTGAGGTCACGCTTGCAACAAAATACTTTTCGATCTTGAAAACAAACGAGCCATAAATAAAACTGTTTCTCATTTAACATTGCCTGATGGGACAATTGTAAGCGAGGATTCTCATATATTGCAATATGCCTCTGAATTTTATGGAGATTTGTATAATAATACTGGAATTTGTAAGCAATCTGAAAATGTATTATTATCGGATCTTCCACAACTTAGTGAATGTTCAAAGAATGATCTAGAGAACCCCGTTAGTTTGTCTGAATTGTCCACCGCAATTTACAAACTAAATATTAATATTGCCCTTTCAGCATAATTTCAATGGAAATGACCAACTTCTCGCGATTTTTCAACACCTATTTGATAACCAATTTAGAGGAATTCAGTCTCCTTAATAAAAAAATAAACATGTACGTGCGCATTCAGCAGGAAAAACTGTGCTAGAACCATATTGCAAACATAGCGCGTACTAAAGGTAATTTCGGCGACAGAGTTTTCGACATCTGCCATGTTTACTATTGATTCATCTGCAGGGCTACGCTAGCAGTAACTTGAGTGACGTATATACAGTTGACTTATTGATTGCCGGATTTGAAAAAGTTGAAATCAGAATTCCCGTTTTGCACGTTTTCAAATTTGTATTTCTTGTTTATTTCGTACTGTATACTCGCACAATTTATATGTGGGAGACGGATTTTGATTGTACTTACTCTATAGAGAATACACGGCTATTACAATTATGTTTGCATACGGACTTTACAGCTAATTTGACTTGAAGCTGTTGCTGATTATGACAGCAACCGCTTCCTGTCAAATTGGCTTCACAATATTCAACAACTTGTAACACATGATTTTCTGAATTTTTACATCGTCGGAATTCACGGTTCAAAGGGTTAATAAAGATGCTTACCATTCGACATATTTTCCTGACATTTAACATTGTCAACATCCACAGCTCAGAGGCCTGACGTTACGGTGACTCGGGCTCGGTTGGTGAATGGTTCGAATTCCAATGAAGGTCGTCTAGAGGTGGTGGTGAATGGTACCTGGGGTACAGTCTGTGATGACTCGTTCAATGTTCCTGCTGCTCGTGTTGTCTGTCGAATGATGGGATTACGGTAAGTACGATGCATGCATACCGGCTTTGGCGGTTTGAACAGTGAATTCACAGAATTATAATTCCAAGGCAATCCTACAAGTAAACTTTTGAATATTTTGAAATTAATTTGGCAGGAGAATGTTGCTGCCATAGGCAACAACGGCTTCCAGCCAAATTAGTTTCAAAATACTCGACATAATAATTATTAAATCTTAAAGGAGTTTGGGGTGTGGGTCTTTCGGTGTCAACGGGTTATGGACATACATTATGGAGTGTAAATACGTAATCAGCAAAGGCAGTATATCTCTCACTACAGGTGACTCACAACAAGATATAGCTAACTTTCGTATTACCCTCGTCCCATAAGGGGAACTCGGAGGGTATTTAGTCCATAATATACACGGACCCACCTTGCTCCCATCTACACCACCCATCAATAAGCCAAACTATATATTTCTGTTGCTTTGCACTAGGCTGATTAATAATATAGCTGTTGGCAAACGATAAACTGTGACTCGCTATGGTTTCTGATTGGTTAAGATTGTGCCGTATGACCCAAAACGAAGCCGACCGTTTTAAGAGGTATGAGTAACAAAGATGGCCATGTCCTTTGAGACAATTACAGTAAGCTAGCAAATGACCACTCAAACTGTTGCTCTTATGGGCCCCTACTATTTAATATGTGACATGGGCTAATCAGTCGAGTAATTCACCTTTCTAGAGTATCCATCCATCATCAGACCTCGTATGACGTCATAATCAGCTCAGCGCGTGTATGATGACGTCATAATCATTACGTCAGAAAGGGTTCCGCATAGACCGTCATCAAATCTCAAATACTCGGACACGTAGTAAGAATTGTAGGTCTTTGTAAGTCTTTGCTATTTAATAAACATGCTGTTAAATATATTGAAACTAATTTGACTGGGCGCTGTTGCTGCCTTAGGCAGCAACAGCACCCAGTCAAATTAGTTTCAAAATATACAACAGCTTACCTGTGTATTATTTTGGAAATTGATAGTCAGGCTGTTCAGAAATCGATCGATCCCAACACGAGCGAGGTGTGGGTGGAACTTAGCTAGAGATGGGCGGGGAATGGCTAACACCTGCGGCCATCCTGATGAATCTGTTAACCATTATCTTGTTCGCTGTCCACGTTTAATGAGCAAAGACCCATCTTTGAGCTTGCCTCCAACCAAATCTCCTCAACCACCCTAACCACTCTGCAACTTCTATATGGCCACGCTGACGTTGATGTAGAGTTAAACATCACGGTGTTCACCATTCTATGTCAATATATTACTGACACCTGTCGGTTTAAATGACCTACAGTAATTTCAAACACCACTCATGGATTGTGTCGACAAATCCATAGCCGCGGAAGTTTCTGGATGGTCATGCAGTGTGTACCAGCGCCGGTGACTACACCGCACCGAGCTCCTCCTTTCTCCTTATACCGCCTTGTGATTCGCCAAACCATGCTTTTCTCCTTCTCCCGAAGATTTTATTCTGTCATCATTAGACTACCTACAACATCTCTCCTCCTCTTCCTCCTCCTCCTCCTTCTTCTTCCTCTTCTTCTTCTTCTTCTTCTTCTTCTTATTATTATTATTATTATTATTATTATCATCATCATCATCATCATCATCATCATCATCATCATTATTATTATTATTATTATTATTATTATTATTATTATTATTATTATTAATGTCATTGTTGTTATTACTGTTGTGACAGTTGGCAATATTATTACTCGCCGCTTGATTTATTTAATGTAATATATTGTGTACGTAAGTGGGAGACACGCTGATGTCTTATTCTGCTCCCGCATAGACTAGAAATAAACGTTGTTTAAATCAATAGCTAAACCAGAAAAGGGTCATTAGATCAGCAGACGTCAAAATGTCACCGATTTTACTGGCTGCTTAAACTCGGACACGTGCGCTATCTTATGACTGACAACGTGCTAATAAAGCAATATGTTAATGGTAGCATCTTGAATAGTGGGTATTAGACTCCATCTGGCGAATCTAAAGCACCAGTGAGCATTTATTTCATGAAATGTTGGTATTGAAAATAACGAAAAATGCCATTATGTGGTACTAAACATGACATCTATCACCTAGATTAAGGACCGCCCACTTAAAATGTTTCTTCTAGTGGTCTCCATGATGTCCTACATGTTATATACCAATCAGTCAAGTAATTATGCTGACCTAATTAATTGACTGATTGCTGACCTAATTAATTGACTGAAAATAGTGGATGACCATAATAGCAACATTTTGAATGGTAATTTGCTGCTTTACCACGATGGTATCAATAGTTATGGCCATTTTTGTTACCCCACCCCACCACGCGACTGGATATTGTTGGCTTCATTAAGGGTCATTCCACACACATTTAACCCGTCATAGTGATTCAAGTTCAAATTTATTTACACCCAGGCCACCATATTGTGACGTATGGGGATTTTTCATATTACAATTATTTTTTCCCCAGCCAACACCTGTTAACATAAATAGTATTAATCAGCCTAGTTCAAAGCAATAGGAAAATATAGTTTTACTAATTGGTAGTGGGATGCAAAGTGGGTCCATGGATGATCGCATTCGGGTAAGTATATGTGTGTGTAAGTTTCGGGACGTAGCTAACAAACACTACTTGTCAGATTTGGTTCAGTTTTGAACACAACGTAGGAATTTACCGTGTATGATGGTTTGCAGATTTTGGCTGTGATCCTAATAACCAAAACCGAAACCGGATCGGATCATTTTTCTGGAGCTCTGGACCTCTCTAGTTCAGGGCAAAATTCAACACAGTAAAATGTGTCACCTGCACTGGGAATCCATAAATTGTGAGCTTGATCAGAAAATCCTAAAATTCCGAAAAATATTTCCAGTGTGACAGATAAGTACGTCGAGGGTCTTGACTGACTGCTTGCTCTTGCCATTATTGTAGGATGGCAGGTGCTCAACAATTCCAAAACGCTCATTTTGGAGAAGGTACACTGCCGATTCTGCTAGACGACATCGAGTGTGATGGGAATGAACGTAGCTTGGATGACTGCCAGTTTAATATCGTCAATGATTGTCATCACAGGGAAGATGTGGGTGTACGCTGTGCTGAGTAAGCTAAGCGTGCCATGAATGGATACGCATTAATTCTTTCCGGCCCAACAAGTGTGTGTTAATTTGCGATTTAACCTCAAAATATATTAAAGAAAACTTTAATTCTCTTATTGAAAATGTCCATTTGCAAGCGCAAAGCTATTTTTTGATAAACTATCGATGGAATGACTGGCTCACTCGGTTAAATTGTCAAAAACATATTTTTGTCTGCAAATCGACTCCTCTGTGAGAGAATTAAAATATTTTTGAACATAGTGGTAGATTTTTAAAAAAAGTTTTATTTTGCTCTGTAAATTGACATTTCTCAAGACCATTGCAGAAGCCGTTTATTGCCAGGTCGAGCGTTAACCCTTTCATGACCAAGAGAAAACTATTTTTGAACATTTATTACTGGAATGAGTGGCTCGGTAACCCAGCCAGTCATTCCAGTGGGAAATTTTCAAAAATACTCTTCTTTTGTCCTGCAAATGGATATTCAATCAGAGAATATTTAAATTTGTTTACAAAATTTAGTCATTAAAGGGTTAAGTGTTAAATCAGATGAGGATTTTTCGCTAAGATTGGAACATGTGCGATCATAGGCGGCTTTAACAGACGTCAACTATGTCACTGACAGACACGCCGACATATACTAGTTGCGAGTCGCACCAAAAACATAGTTTTGGCCCCCAACGGGGTGTAATGATCAGGATACGCGTTAAAAGCATGGTTATGTTTCTAACAATTGCTCCTTTTGGCGTTCTCTCGTACGTGTTGTTGTTTCGGTCAAAACACGCTTATTTCAATAGATACATCATTGTAGACAACACACGAGGATTTTCATCAAAATAAGTAATTATTTTAGCTACCGTTTTATTTGGTGTGTGAAAAACACCTGTTTTCGCTAGTTTTTAGGGTCCATAAAATGCTCATAACTGGTAAAGAATTGGAAAAAAAAATGCTCCAGTTTTCGCGTCACACGACATCTGCCAGTTGCGGTCAAAGAATGGCACGTTGATTTCACCGACATAAATAATTATTTTCTACGGGTACACCGATTCTGTATGTGGTGCTTATATTTTCTTCAAATCAAGATTAATTTTTTTCAACCACGTGCACCAATCATTCATTTCATGTTAAACACCAGATTTACTACGTTACAAAGCAAGGATACAGGATGTTGATCTTGAAAATGACGTAGCTGGTGTCAATGTATACCTGGTATTACGAAAAATGGAATTTATATTGGTCTACATTAAATTAAGTTACGCGTCCTTTTTAGTGGCGTTTGAATCCCTTATTTTTGCTGACAAAGTCTCCTGTTATCAAATCATAGACAGCGATGTCATATCATCACCATGTCAGATAACAGATTTACATCCCTGTTAGAAACTGGTACCTAAGTACACTCGCGGTGTGGGGGTGCACGTGGTGGATGGGTTGGTGTTGGGGTGGGGGTGAGTTGGCAAGGCACTCTTGGCGGCCGTCACTTGCCCCCCCCCCCCACTCACCCCACCTCTCCAACCCCCCACACGCACGCACGCATGCACACACACACACCAATAATTCATTTAATTTCAAACACCAGATTTACTACGTTGCACACGCACGCACGCACGCACGCACGCACGCACGCACGCACGCACGCACGCACGCACGCACGCGCGCACGCACGCGCGCGCGCACGCACGCACGCACGCCCACACCTATCCTGCGTGGCCCCGCCACTGAGGGGCTTATGATTTAAATTGAAATAAGACTGCAGAAACGTCACAATTATATATACATGGCCCTGTGACAATGAAACTATCTAATGTTGATAGAAGCAATGGCTAAATATATGATATAAGACAAGCTGTTCACGTATGACTGGCTTTTGCATGCAATTTTTCTTCACAGCCGGGATTTGAATTGTTCACGTGACATGGCGCCATGGATGTATATGTATGAAATTGTAAGATTGTCAAATAAACTATCGTCCAATGAATGTATTCTGTCTTGAAAGCATAGTTTAAACTGCGGTCCACACTGATCACCCATCAACACCCCCCCCCCCCCCTCCCCGCCTCCTCCCCACGCCCGTCCCATCCAACCACATACGCACGTGGCTATGCGGCCGCACCAATTAGCAACTAGTTTATTCTCATGAAAACACTATAGCGTTATATTGATTGATTTATTCCACAATAAGCCATAGGCCCTTGAGTGTACATTTAAACATTATATATATATATATATATATATACATATATATATATATATATATATATATATATATATATATATATATATATATATATATAAAAAAAATATATATATATATATATATTGACAATTAAATTAGTAAGCTATACAAGTATCTAAATGCCTAATCTTATATCTAATACATATTACCTATGGGGTGAATAATACAATACACTACAATTCGTAGATCTAAACATGCTAAAGATTTCTAGGCATGTCTACCATATATAGAAACTATGACCGTGTTTGGATTGGCCATGTTATTTCATGTCCTTGAAGGAGCTGTTTCTTCTTAACCATGATTATCCATTTCCAGAAAGCTATACAAATGAGCTGTTGGGTATCTTGAGGCTAAGTCAACTGGGCGCCGGTGCTGCCTAAGACAGCAACAGCGGCCAGTCAAACCACCCTCAACTCATCCAACAGCATGTATATTAAATAGCAAAGACATACAATTTATACAACGTGTCAGACTCTTTGAGATTTGATGACTGTCTATATGGAACCCTTTGTGTGGTAATGATTGTGACGTCATCATACACGCGCGGATCTGATTATGATGTCATACTAGGTCAGGTGATGAATGGATACTTTGGAAAGGTGAATTCGTACGTGTCAGACTATTAATCGTTTAAGACTGACTATATCGAGGCATTCATGGCTTCATTATTGTGACGTCATCTTACATATCACGTAGTTGATTATGATGTCATATGATCAAGGGATATACTTGGAAGGGTCCATTTTATCATATATATATATATATGTATAGATCTTAAAGGTGCATATCCACAGCTGAATGCCCGAAAATATAACTGCTAAAACGACATGCTCCTAGAGGCCTACACTGCGCACCCAGATGCAATGAAACGAAATAAATCCCAGCACGTGGTGATTTGACCACGCATATTAATTAATATAATTTCTTTAAGCTGCCAAATTGAATTAGAGGCACGAGTCCCCCATCCAAATTCACAACTAACCTTACGAAATTTATTTATATGGAATCAAATCATCATGCGCCATGACTCACCCCGCCCCACTACATCGAGGCACACAATCCAAGCCCCCAAAAGCACATAATCTCAACAATTCCATTCTCAAGCATTCTGGCGCGAGCAAACACCTTTAATTACTGTAAATTGTATTGATTGTCTCGCGTAATTTATGATGATTTGCCTAAACCGGCAAAAATGCAAAGAAATATCATATCATATCATATCTAGGATAAAACAAATATCCTAACGCTCACCCGGGACATAGGACCCTCAGATTCAGCATAGCAAGATATTTACTGAACAACGTTGATTGTGAACCTATTTGAGAGCTTACGACCACATACTTCTTGTAGCAAAGTTTGATAAATGTGCAAATGTGTTTTGACAGTTTCCGATGACTGCTTCCTAAAATGTAAGATTTTCACCAAAATTGCGTAATCAACCTATTACCGAGCACCATTATGTATATAATTTAGCGAGACTACGGTGTCTTGCTGAGGAAGCACTCATTATACGAGTTCAGCCCGCTTCAAAAATGCGTTGTAAGTAAATGCCGCGAGTCCCTTCAGAACCTGATCATTTGTGGAATTTAATAATTCGGTCAATTTATAAACACTTGGGTGTTTCCAATAGTAGGGGTTTATACTTTTCTTTCGGTATTCTTGATATAGTGGGCAAACTCAAATAAAATGGTACTCGTCTTCCAGATCGTCGCATGAGAAGCATATCATCTCAATCAACGGTGTTGCTAAATGCTTATGCCATCGAGCCGTTTCTACATGTAACTTATGCGAACCCGTTCGAAGCTGGCACAACGCCTGTCTGTGTTTGGCAATTCTAACTTTGTCTAAATAATGTGTATATGATAAATCCAGCAAAATATGTTTATATAACCCACATTTACTTCTATTTTCGAATTGCCCCTTTCATTCTTGGGTGAAATTATCCATAGCCCTTTGCTTGTACAGAGTACTAAAAGGTCCCCTATCGAGATCCTCGCCTTGCGTTTCCCATACATAATTAAATCCGCGAGTACATAACAAATCTCGAATTTTTCTGACCCAGTTATTACAGTAATTATTATTAAACCAGTCATTATACATTGCTTTATACAGACATTTTACTAATTTGTGATCGTCAGATTCCAGAATCTTGAACCAATATTTTAAAATTCTTACTTCTCTCATCAAGCACAGAGGCACCCTCCCTAACTCCCAATATATAATACAATTTGGGGTACTTTGCTTTACATTTAAAATCTGTTTACAAAACCTAAGATGACACTTTTCGACTTCGTAACCTCAGTGGAACCCCCATACCTCACTACCATAAGATAAAATTGGTGTCACCAGTTTGTCAAACAGTTTACAGTAATGATCTGGCTTTAACCCTACAAACTTAATACGTGATTGTTGTAATGAAAATACAGCCTTTTGCCCTTGCTCCTCTAAAGTTCTCTGAGCCTCCGCAAAGGAACCTCTGGTACCAAATAAAATTCCTAAGTATTTAAAATGTTTCACTATTTCTAATTCAGACCCGTTAAGGTACCACGTATCCCCATCTCCGAGTCTACCCCCGCGCCTGAAAAGCATGACCTTTGTTTTGTCAATATTCACGGTTAAACACCATCGCTTGCAATAATCTGCTAGAATATCTAACTCTCTCTGCAAACTGCGCCTACTTTCTGCCATTAATAGTATATCGTCGGCATATAGTGTTAGAAATAATTTTAACATATATATATCCACCCCGTTACCACCCTTTCTATGCAGCTCACCTTCAAGATCGTTTACATACATGGCAGAAAGGAACGGCGACAAACTTTACCCTTGTCTTACTCCGGTTCGACATTGCGATAAGGTAGAATTTACTCTAACTCGAGATTTTACGTCATTGTACATTGACATAATAATATTATATCATGTTTCCCTTAACACCTATTTTTAACAATTTATACCATAAACAGTCATGCACCACGAAGAGAAGCTATGCACAATATATCTAATAAATAATTAATAATATATTCTAAGTATCGTCATTAAAATTGTTGTGATCATATTTCTCGTCATTGTAGCCGTTATGTGATCACCAATATTAGCATTTAAAAAAAATTATTTTATTATTTCTAGGCTGCTGGGAGTGTTGCTGCGTGGTCATTTGATAGTAATCTTCTCGTGTTCTGGTTAAGCAGCATGGGTAGCAGCAACACTCCTCCAGTCAAGCCAGTCGCTAGTGGACGCCATGTGGTCTATGAGAGGCAATCCCATAAACGTCATAATTGTAGACTTACATCCTGACTGAGACCATCCACGACCCCCGTCCGATAGCCGCAGGCGATTCATGCTGAACATCGCTTGCATTTTGTATGGCATGCCTTCTCCCTCCCTCCCTCCCTCCCTCCCTCCCTCCCTGCCTCCCTCCCCCTCTCTCTCTCCCTGTCGCTCTATCTCTCTCTCTCTCTCTCTCTCTCTCTCTCTCTCTCGCTCGCTCTCTCTCTCTCTCGCTCTCTCTCTCTCTCCCTCTCTCACTCTCTCTCTCTCTCTATCTCTCTCTCTCTCTATCTCTCTCTCTCTATCTCTCTCTCTCTCTCTCTCTCTCTCTCTCTCTCTCTCTCTCTCTCTCTCCTCTCTCTCTCTCTCTCTCTCTCTCTATCTCTCTCTCTCTACCGCTACTACTACTACTACTACTACTACTACTACTACTACTACTACTACTACTACTACTACTACTACTACTACTACTACTAATACTACTACTACTACTACTACTACTACTACTACTACTACTACTACTACTACTACTACCACTACTACTGCTGCCGCTGCTGCTGCTGCTGCTACTACTACTACTACTACTACTACTACTACTACTACTACCACTACTACTACTTCTACTACTACTACTACTACTACTACTACTACTACTACTACTACTACTACTACTACTACTGATACTACTACGACTACTACTACTACTACTACTACTACTACTGCTACTACTACTAATAATACTACTACTACTACCACCACCACAACTACTACTACTACTACCACTACTACTACTACTACTACTACTACTACTACTACTACTACTACTACTACTACTACTACTACTAAATCCGAATCTACGTGACATCTTGGTAAAAGCAAAACTCAAATAGCTATCCATAATATCCATCTCAATCATTCAACATTAACCCTTGCATGATGGTCAGCCAAAAACGGTCAATTTAGTGATCTTGGGCAATGTCCATTTGCCGGCGGGGATTGGAGTATTTTTGAAAATTTACCACTGTAATGACTGGCTCGGGAACCGAGACAGTCGTTCCAGTGGTGTATTCTCGGGAATGACCTTGTCTGTGCCTGCAAATGTACATTAAATAAGTAAGCGCATATTTGGATTTTACTGAACAAATTTAACCAGTAAAGGGTTAACATTAATGCCATATGGCTTTCCTCAAACAAAATGACAAATCTCAGGCAGTAGGATAAACCAAAATATCTTAAATTTTTGAATTTTTTCAATTATTGAAGATTCTGAGCCAGTGCGTTGACAATATTGACTACTACTACTACTACTACTACTACTACTACTACTACTACTACTACTACTACTACTACTACTACTACTACCACCACCACAACTACTACTACTACTACCACTACTACTACTACTACTACTACTACTACTACTACTACTACTACTACTACTACTACTACTATTAATACTGCTGCTGCTGCTGCTGCTGCTGCTGCTGCCGGTGATGATGCTGCTGATGCTGATGCTGCAGCTACCAACAATGGCATGCCACCAATTCCCTCAATAGAAACATATTTGAGTGTATTACAATTTTTTTAATTAACTCGTTATTGTGGCTGAGCGCACGACCACGACTCAGCCTACCCAACACGCAGGCACGCGCGCGTTCACACGGGGCTCTTCATCACATATATTTCTGACCTCTTCATCCACATACAAACTCACATCATCATCATCATCATCATCATCTGATCATATGGCAATTAGGCAAGTGGATCTGGTGTGGTTAATGGTAGCAAATCTGGTCCACGGACTGGCGCTTCTCAGAAATCCCCTCAGAGCAGTCAACCATCGGGTCTCAAGACCCCATCCCCAATAGGGAAACTGCCACAGCCCAGCTTCTCTCCAACTCCAGGTCCAAGTAATGCACCGGAAGTGCGTCCTATTAAATTTGCAAATGGACCCAAACAACCCACCATGTTGGAGAGAAACATTTTTTGGAAATTTCGTCATGAAATCGAAAACAAAATTGACTGGCGACTACCTGTTCTCACGAACAAAGTACTCATCTTTGGAGCTTCGAACCTGAGTCGCATTAATGTTGAGCCCCACCCTGAAACGCAAGTTGTCTGCTACCCAGGAGCTAAATTGTGTCATGCTAGAGGAATACTTCAAAAGTACACTGGATCATTTAAACCAGAGAAAATAGTGATTAACATTGGTATTAATGATATGAATGAACCCATCTCTAGTTCAAAACATAGATTAATGCTGCTTTTCAGTGCGATTAAGTCCAAATTCCCAAAGACTGTGATTTACTTCGCAAAACTTAACTATTCAAGTCGGTTGACAGCTCAGCAGAGGTTGGCGATTCAGTCCCTCAATTCGACGACTGAATCATCAAAATCTGTGACTGTCATTCCTGCACTCAGACTCCCCGAATTTAATGTTGTTAAGGATAACATTCATTGGACTGAAAAGACAGCTAACTCTATGTATTCTGCCTGGCTTAAATTCCTAAATTTAAACTAGACAGGGGCCAAGGTAACATCCGCCCGGAAACAGGACTGGGCAGTAATATTGTCAATCTAACTGGCTCCCCATTAGGTGAAGCAGAGCAGTCACTGCTAAATTTTGGTCTTACATTTGGCCCAACACCAAAACCTAAAACAGGTTTGGATGCTCTTTTAGATAATGGCTGTATGGAAACATCTGAATTTAGTCACCGTATTAAGTTAGCAGACTTCTTTCGTAACTCTAATAGTAACATTCCACCATTCATTGAAAAAACTGGCTGGGCACCAAACGTAAAGCTCCTGGACCCAGCGATCGGTGAAAGCATAGAACTCTTTTCAGAACGTGTTAAAAATTCTGCATTCCCTAATGATCAACCAAATTTACCCTATGAGGAACGCCAGGCCTTAATTGAATTGTCTAAAAACAGCGAATTTGTCATCAAACCTGCAGATAAAGGGTCGGCGACTGTAATAATGCTTAAAGATAACTATAAACGTGAAGCACAACGACAACTTAGTAACCCAAAGCATTACCAGAAACTAAGCAAACCACTTTGGCAAAATAATTGCAGCAAATTTAATGAGATTCTTAAAAAATTGCTCGATAGCAAGAAGATCACCGAAAAGCAACATAATTATCTCTTTGCTAAGCTTGAGTCAAAACCACGGACTTTCTATCTTTTGCCAAAAATTCATAAACCCATAGATTCGTGGTTGGACCCAATGTCACCGCCCGGGCGACCTATAATCTCTGATTGTGGCTCAGAATCCTACAGAATCAGTGAATATATCGATTACCATCTACAGCCAATAGCAAATAGACACCCCAGTTTCTTGTAAAACACAGAAGACTTCTTATCCCAGGTCTCTGAGACCTGGATACCGCCAAATTCATTCCTGGTCACGCTTGACATCGATGCTATGTATACAAACATTGGCATCGAGAAGGGTATACATTCTATCCGTAAAGTATTCGTGAACTACCCAGACACCAACAGGCCAGACAGAGAAATAATAGCTCTATTAGAGCTGAGTCTGAAAGGCAATGATTTTGAATTCGATGGCGAAATTCACCAACAAATTTGCGGCTGTGCGATGGGCAAGCGCTTTAGCCCATGTTTTGCCATTATTTACGTAGCAGAGTGGGAGGAGGAAGCGTTAGAAAAGTGTCCAAAACAGCCCCTCATTTATCGCAGGTACCTTGATGACTTTTTCATGATTTGGCAACACACAAAGTCAGAGTTTGATGAATTTTTCGAAATTCTGAACAATCACGATCCGAATATCAAATTAAAAGCAACCATTGACGAGATGTCTGTAGATTTCCTGGATGTAACTGTATATAAAGGTCTAAAGCATGAAACAACTGGCTACTTAGACTACAAAGTGTATTTCAAACCAACCGATTCGCATCAGCTATTGCACAAAATATCTTTCCATCCACCGCATACTTTTAAAGGAATAGTAAAATCACAAATAATCCGTTTTCACAGGAATTCGAGTGATAGGAAAAACTTTGAAGAAGCGTGCTCTACCCTATTCAAAGCCCTCACACCAGGAGGTTACTCCTGACGATTCTTGCGCAAAATCAAATCTGAAACATTGGACGGCTTGGAAACCATTCCAGATAATGCCTCAAATCGTCGGCCTATCAAAATTTCTCACAATCGTCCGATTATAGGTGTAGGCAAATCTCGCAAATGCGGAAAGAAAAGGTGCAAGTTAGATGAATTTCTCCGAAACCAGAATACTTTCACGAGCTTTCAGAACAAAAGCAAGTTCCAACTTCAGTATAATCTAGATTGTGACTCTGAAAATGTTATTTATCTAATTTCATGCAAATTGTGCCAAAACAGTATGTCGGCGAAACCAAATGTCCATTAAGATGGCGGGCAACTCGACACCTCTCAGATATTAGGCTAGAGGAAGACACACATGTTTCTGAACATTTTAATCTTCCTGACCATTTAGTCCTTCGTGACTTTGAAATTATGCCATTTGAACAGCCACCCCTTTCAGATATGGCAGAAAAAACTGATAAACAAAGAAAACTTAGAGAATCGTTTTGGATTAAAGAACTCGAAACACAGTGGCCAAGGGGAATAAACTCGGACCCAGGCTTATCTGATCAACGTGACAAAATTCCATTCATTCTGATCTATAATCGGAAAAACGTTGACATTTCCAAAATCTTGAAAGATGAGTATCAAAACCTACAGGAGAAACTGAAACCACCCTTTAACAAGCGTCCAGTAATTGCGTTTAAGAAAAATCCGAATCTACGTGACATCTTGGTAAAAGCAAAACTCAATTAGCTATCCAGAATATCCATCTCAATCATTCAACATTAACCCTTGCATGATGGTCAGCCAAAAACAGTCAATTTAGTGATCTTGGGCAATGTCCATTTGCCGGCGGGGATTGGAGTATTTTTGAAAATTTACCGCTGTAATGACTGGCTCGGGAACCGAGACAGTCGCTCCAGTGGCATATTCTAGGGAATGACCTTGTATTTGCCTGCAAATGTACATTAAATAAGTAAGCGAATATTTGGATTCTACTGAACAAATTGAACCAGTAAAGGGTTAACATTAATGCCATATGGCTTTCCTCAAACAAAATGACAAATCTCAGGCAGTAAGATAAACCAAAATATCTTAAATTTTTGAATTTTTTCAATTATTGAAGATTCTGAGCCAGTGCGTTGACAATATTGACTACTACTACTACTACTACTACTACTACTACTACTACTACTACTACTACTACTACTACTACTACTAATACTACTACTACTACTACTACTACTACTACCACTACTACTGCTGCTGCTGCTGCTGCTGCTGCTGCTGCTGCTGCTGCTGCTACTACTACTACTACTACTACTACTACTACTACTACTACTAATACTACTACTACTACTACTACTACTACTACTACTACTACTACTACTACTACTACTACTACTACTACTACTAATACTACTACTACTACTACTACTACTACTACTACTACTGCTACTACTACTACTACTACTACTACTACTACTACTACTACTACTACTACTACTACTACTACTACTACTACCACCACCACTACTACTACTACTACTACCACTACTACTTCTACTACTACTACTACTATTAATACTGCTGCTGCTGCTGCTGCTGCTGCTGCTGCTGCCGGTGATGATGATGATGATGATGATGATGATGCTGATGCTGCTGATGCTGATGCTGCAGCTACCAACACTGGCATGCCACCAATTCCCTCAATAGAAACATATTTGAGTGTATTACAATTTTTTTAATTAACTCGTTATTGTGGCTGAGCGCACGACCACGACCCAGCCTACCCAACACGCAGGCACGCACGCGTTCAAACGGGGCTCTTCATCACATATATTTCTGATCTCTTCATCCACATACAAACTCACATCATCATCATCATCATCATCTGATCATATGGCAATTAGGCAAGTGGATCTGATGTGGTAGCATCTCAGATGTGCTGAGTGAAATCATGTCCAATAAGCGTCAAATGTTTAGGTGTCATTTAACTAGCTTACGTCATCTATGATGTTTTCCCATCTCTGTACAAGCTTGCACTGTGCAATTGGGAGTTTTTGCTTGAGAAGACATTGTGAAAATCATGGGATCGGAAGCGAAGTCAGGTTTGAGCTGAGGTCCGTAAGCCAAACTCAGTTTGTCAATCGGCAAGCGAAGTCCTTCTCAGTCGATCTCCGCTTAAGTCAGGTTTAAGCTGTGATTACCTGATCGTCCGCTCAGCCAGTAACATAGTATTACCTGGACCATACGTGTGCAATCGGCCAGCAGTCTTTCTCAATATGTGAACCGACCCTAGCGTGTACTAGTTCTTCCTCAACTATGTACTCTTGGCTGATGGTCAAGCTGCACGCTGGTAGCTTTTTGTTAATATGCATGTCGTAAATCAACGAACATACGCTCTAGCCAAATAACGGTAAACGGAGCCGATCACGGCGGTTGGGCCAGGTTCCACGTTTACGTAGGCGGCGCACATCCAGGCTGGGTGTTCACCAGTAATAGAGATTCAGTTCTCGCTATGCCCTGCCCATTTCAAGCTTTGCTCCACACACACGTTCCTTGTTGGGATCGACTGAATCCACAGAATCCCAATATTAACATAACTATAGAGCTAAGCTGTTTAATATTTTGAAACTAATTTGACCGAGCTGTATGGCAGCAGCAGCGGCCCATCAAATTGGTCTCAACATAGTCACCAGCTGTCCTGTATACTTACCTTGAAATGGGGAGTTTTAAAAATTAAGGTTTCAGAGTATATACATCTAACCCAGCACGCACAACGCCTTGGCGGAGCTTAGCTAGAAATGGCAAGACATAGCTAGAAATCGAAAGCACAGCTTTCGCCAACAATCCAAAGGGGGACAAGAGGGTCGCAATAGATGTGGCTTCTACTATCAGCAGTCACTAAGACACACATTCTGTAGTTCTAGGTTGTGTTACCTTGTATAGGGATTCTTTACCTGCATATCCCAAGATTCTACTCATATGTGAATAATAACGTTTCAGTTCGTCATCAATTCCGTGACGAAGATAATTACCAGGGCTTGGGTAACTGTAACTTGTAACTGTAACTGACTGTAACTTAGTTACATTCTTCATGTAACTGAAGTAACTTGTAACTGAAGAATTTTTTCAGTTACAGTAACTGAAATGTAACCAGTTACATTGCAAAAGTAACTGAAATTTCAGTTACTTTTCAGTTACAATTCAGGTACAATTCATACTTTTCTAATAGATTTATTACAATTTTCTCATTAAAGTGAGCTGTTGAATATATTGAAGCTAATTTGACTGGAAGATGTTGATGCTTTGGGCGGCAACTTTATTTCCAGGTATCAGGGATATTTATTTTCGAAATTTACCATTGGAATAATTGGCATGCATATTAGAATATTAGTGTACAGGAAGGCTGTTGAATATTTTGAATCTAATTTGACCTGGAAAAAGTTGTTTCTGCCATATGAAGCAAGATCTTTTGAAAATAAAATTTGTCTAAAGTACTCAGCAGACATACTTAAATTGCTACTGATAATTACACGTTCAAATACATGACGGCATAATAAATTGCATCACGCGTAAGCTTACATCACATTCAACTACGTAATGAATGCCGTAGCTAGGTTCTTCAGGAACCTTTAAATGTCCGCCTGTTGTACGAACTATATGTCTTTACAATTTAATACTCATTGTGTTTAATATTTGGATACTTATTTTACTGGTCTTTGTTGCTGCCATTAGTTTGTAGCGACATCTCCCGGTGTGACACAAACAGGCCCCATCCCACTCATGATGTGAAAGGTTCCATATCCAGCCCATGTACGTCCAATGTAATCTGGATTGCCTAAAGAAAACTGCAAGAATGCCTCAAATTGGACTGGAGGGTGATCCTGCAAAATTGATAATGCCGCACACCACCTTACTTCATCGTAAGTCATTCAAATTCGCATGCTGAATCGTATGTCTACCAGGTGGCATGACCCAACATATCTATTGCCGTCCGAAGATAGGCCAAACTGGATTATGGGCAGAAATGAGTTTGTTCTGGGCACGGAAATAACACCATAACCGGTAACAGAAATGCCAGAAATTGAAATGACTATATGTCCTGTCAGATGGAGACACGATTTTCTCTATTGTCCCTGACGTCCTGTAAACATGTCTTATTTTCTGAAAATAATACAACATTGACAAGTACTGGAAGCTTCATAAAGGCACGGTGCCATTTTCCGCTATTGCGTCCTTAGGTCGCACGCGCCATTCATGGGATTCAAGGTGTCTGTCAAGTTTTAACTCTCCCCTATGGATGTTACTAGATATACGGATGACTGATGACCGAATTGGAAATTCACTTCGCAGCCATCCAATAGAATGAGTGATGCGTGCTTTCTTTGTAGTCGAACCTCGGCAGGGTAAACCGAATCGGATGAATTTCAGGCCGAGAGTACATCCGCCGAACAGAACACATCCAGGCGAATGCTCATAGTAATATTCCATCAATAAGCTGACTGTGTAATATAATTAAGTCCACGTTGATGATAATTATGCAAATTAGTAATATAGATATTGTGAAAAAAGTATATTACCATAAGTTCGAAAACCATGTGAACATAATGTCAATTGATAATAATCTCATGGTAAATTATGTATTGTACTGACAGATTATTATATATATAGAAAGCATATCATAGAAAGTGTGATAGAAATATAAAGTACGATGCACAGTTCATCATGTTGGTATAGCATGAAGGAAGTCTTCGTTTAAAAGAAGTGTTATTTTATTTTCAGAAACATTAAAATTATTGTTGATTTTAAAAACGATAGCTCTCATGCATATCGTACGCATGCGAGATGGATTCTTTATAGCAAAATCATTTATTTAATGCGTTTCCGCATTCTATTACACCCGCACATGCGGAGAGTGTCTCTCCTAATTGCCCCGGAAGCAAACACATATACGAATGGGTTAAAGACAGAGTTCAAATCCGCAATCCTGTCCGTGCACTCCTCGATTATAACGTGATGTGGAAATAGGTATGGCACATCAAAGTAATTATGAATACCACGGTGTATTATGTATGGAAACGTACATGTCAGGAACAATGATACCACGATCACCACAGCTGCTGTGTCCGTAGATTCTTTACGCGAGGAATATTGCCCATCTGTCATACCCTCGGATAGCGCTGCAGATTGTTTCTTTATTTTACAATGTTTGACCAGATGAAATATTGCTGTAATTGTAAAAGGAACCAGCAAGAAAATTATACTGGCTATATTGATGTACATTTTAGCTGCGTGAGATGAGAGCTTATGCACACAGAATACATCGCCAGTGTCTTCCGAAGTGGTGCCTTCAATGATGAATAGTGTCCACAACTGGCTGGATATGACGATTAGCCAAAGACAGCCACATGCTTTGGAAATGAGACTTCCTGTAATTCTGGCACGCGCTGACAGGGGAAAGATTAATTGATAGAATCTGAAAAAGACAACACATTCTCTCATAAAATAGGACTTACAATTCAAGCCTTTGTTGTCTGACGTGTATCTTTCGGTGAGTAAGATATGTCATTGGATTGTAACGTCAGCTAACAAGTGGCGTATTTACATTATGAGATCAGATGTTTGAGTGACAGGTTAGAACCCTGAATTAATTATGTAAAAGATCTCTAAAATTTACATCCCTGAAATCTATCCACGTTTCCCTGTAGTACTGATCTAGCACTGACATATTGCTGATCACTTCAGCAACTGCGCCTGTATTATCGGCTGGTACGCTGATCATGCAGCCAAATGAAGAAAATGCAGGCACACGTCTAACCCACATCATCGTCTACTCGTCGATTGCTGTCAAATAGATTAGTTAGCAAATATTCCAACTGATAGGTTGTTCGGAGGTTATATATGTAGGAGTGAGTGACCACCACACATCCACCCACACATCGCTCACTGGAGGAGAGCCTCTAACGAACACTACCGGCTGAGATGGCTGCATCTGACCCCGAACTTCTGCTTGAGGACAGCAACACCAATGAAGAGGGTGACACATTGCTCACTGGATGAGATCCAGCTACCGGACCGCGTCATCTACAGTCACCTGACCATGTCAGGAATGCCCTGGCGGACATGCACGACTCCAAGGAGAGGGCTGGTCGGCCGGCCAGCAAACATTTGTGGGGGAGACCCGAGAAACCGTCCATGAGATGGCATGGCAAGCCCTGAGAAACCCAATCGAGAGCCACCTAGAAGACTCCATGGAGTGAGCAGTCAACGACTGAGGTCGCCCCGAACTCGAGCTCGAGGGTTACTATGATGAGGAATGGTTTCGTGATAACCGACTATCCGGTTTTTCCCGACAATACCAAACTCGAGCTCGACAGCTGGAGTGACAGGCGTGAGACGGTGGTTGCCCAGCCACACCCATGCATATAACTTGTCCAATATACATTGATTATAAGTCGTTGCCCAAAAATTGGCTCAATAATTTTATTTAACATAATTTTGCCACTTATGGCTACGTTGACTAAACACATGTGTATAACATTTATATATTTATAACACACATTGTCTATATGTTGTTGGGCCAACTGTATCCCAACTGTAATTTCTCAAATGTATTGTCAACTTGGCCCAACAACCATTCCTCCACTGTAATTTTGTTATTCCAACGTTGGTCCAACCCGTCATTGCCAATTGTGCCAATGAATTGCCAGCGTTGACCCAATGCCTAACAGCCAATGGCTTATGGTGCCAACCAATCACCGACGTTGGAGTAGTAGTAGTAGTAGTAGTAGTAGTAGTAGTAGTAGTAGTAGTAGTAGTAGTAGTGGTAGTAGTAGTGGTAGTAGTGGTTGTGGTGGTGGTGGTGGTGGTGGTGGTGGTGATGGTGGTGGTGGTGGTAGTGGTAGTGGTAGTTATACTAGTAGTAGTAGTAGTAGTAGTAGCAGTAGTAGTAGTAGTAGTAGTAGTAGTAGTAGTAGCAGTAGTAGTAGTAGTAGTAGTAGTAGTAGTAGTCATTCCCTCAGTGACCCATCAGATAGCGGGTTCTCACAACTTTTAGCACTGGGCTCTATCCACCTGAACACTGGCATAAAGATATCCCAATGTCCATCACAGGTCAAGATACGGTGAACTGGTAAGATGTAATCCATTCCTCTGTTCACCGGGTAGTGTACGTTGTTCAGTGACACGGGTGTGATGGGATACTAGCCCGATTATGTGACTTTGTGGCGATACAGACTCTCAGGTGTTGACGCCCCTGAGAACGCAGGTTACTGCGTGGATATTGGGCCAATACCACGTATATATGGGCAGGCATTGGCCCACTAATGGCCCAGTAAGCTACGTGCTGAGGAAGGGCTCTACAATGTCCGACCAAGTGCCCGTCTTTTCTCATAGCCATAGTCTTGTCTTCTCTCATTGATTTGACTCGGTTGTCTGTCACTTAAAGCGTCGTTCATTCCAGTTTTTAACTTCAATCTGTACTAATACTTTGGAACTAACTGATCAGAATTTGCATGGATAGTACACATTTTATTGTGGTGCTTAGGACTGATGAATTATATACGGTACTTGTTATGGACATCGCCATGTTTCATTGTGGTTTTATCTCTGTATACATGTCAAGGACATAATCCTTCTGCAGCTCTGATCTATCTGTAGTAGATATTAAGGTATTTTATTAAAACACTGTTAACGCGGTGTGTCTGTGATACCCCTCCGATGAATGCACCCAAATGTTGTGGTAGTAGTAGTAGTAGTAGTAGTAGTAGTAGTATGCGGAGGAGTAGTGGTAGTAGTAGTAGTAGTAGTAGTAGTAGTAGTAGTAGTAGTAGTAGTAGTAGTAGTAGTAGTAATAGTAATAGTTTACTCAGTGTCGCATAACTACAGGCTTTTGGGTATATATCAATATGCTCCTTGCTAAATTTGGAACCAAATATGTGAATTTAGTGGCTGAAACAATTTTGTTCAAAGATTGCTCAACTATCGGACGAATCATTAATAGCAAGGAGAAAGAATTGTTAATAACCCTGTTATCTGTAGGAGTGTGGGCCATCTGGAAGCATCGGTGTTCAGAGGCCAGAGGTAAAACCGGAAACAACCATCAGAGAACCTTACAAGCTATATTTCGTTCATTGTTAATAAACTACATTCATTGTGAATTTTACAGGCTAGTGGAACATGGACAAGAAAGTAGATTTAAAGATATATGGTGCAAAACTGGCCTAGTATCAATTGAACATGGATATATAAAAATAGCAGAAGCAGAACTTGTATAAGCTAGCACACTCGCTGCTTTTTGTATACTGATATATGGTATCATATTTAATTTAATTGACTTTATTTTAAAATTTTAATATCTTAGGAGATGATAATTTTGACGAATAACCTAACCTTGGGAATCGGTATATTTAAATATCAAATGAGCATCGCGTCATTTTATTCTGGAGGTGATCCGACATTCGAGTTCATTAGGTTAACAGAGTATGACATCTTACATATATACTATTAGCATCCTGTTGTAAATGTTTACTGTAGGTGTATTTGTTCCAGGGTAATTTGCAAAAACTTACAATGAAGTAAATTTAAAATGTGAACCCAGAGCGCCATCTATGTAGTCATAGTTTGTATACTTTTGCTTTGTACATTTTACGACATAAAGGCTACCACGCCTGCTCGGTATTTAAGAATCGGCCAACTGGCGTCAATGAGTGACCTTTTGTTACTTATTGATGAGTCACCTCTCCACTTGTTGGCGAGCTGCACTCGCCATTTGGGCCCAATACTATACGGTGTGCCACGTTCAACTTCATATGGTCTAGTTAGCCTGCCAGTCATGAATCGGCTCAATGGCGTCAATGAGTAGCAGTAACTTACTGCTAATTATTGATAAGTCGCTTTACCACTTATTGGGTAACTATGCCCGCCATTTGGGCCCACTACTACACGGTGTGCAAATAGTAATGGCTTTGTTGAATTATATTATGTTATCAGCTCTTTATTAGGTTTTTTTCTATGTAGTTAAGCCATGGGTGTGGTATATGGTAATAGAGTATTTTAGCTTGCACTGTTTTGATATGTTAAGTTTGTATTGTTATTCATATACTATTAATAAAGCCTGCTATTTCACCCGATTTTTTATGGGGGTTTACAAGTCTTTTTTAAAGGAGTTCCTCCGTGAGGTGTGTCCGACTGCGTCGGATTAAAAAAAAGAAGTAGTAGTAATAGTAGTAGCAGTCGTGGTGGTGGTGGTGGTGGTGGTGGCGGTGGTGGTGATGGTAGTGGTGGTGGTGGTGGTGGTGGTGGTGGTATTGGTGGTGGCGGTGGTGGTGGTTGTGTTAGTAGTAGTAGTAGTAGTAGTAGTAGTAGTAGTAGTAGTAGTAGTAGTAGTAATAGTAGTAATAGTAGTAGTAGTAGTAGTAGTAGTAGTAGCAGTAGTAGTAGTAGTAATAGTAGTAGTAGTAGCATCAGCCGCAACAGCAGCAGCAGCAATAGCAGTAGCCGCTGTTGGTGGGTTAGCAACATCAGTAGTCGATGTTGGTGGGTTGGGTGGTCGATGGCGGATGATTGTAGCAAATCCCTAAGTCTACCTCACCTTAGTATTGATATAAACATGACATGGTAAGAGCTAGTAACAGCTGATATCAACAGAAAGATATTTCCAACTGGGCAAAGCCAGGCCGGTCCCAGGAAAGGGCGATAAAATACTGCCAAATATACTTCAGCGCTAATGCACACCAAGAAGTCACTGCATCCTAAGCTTAAGAGCAGAGCGAAGATTGGTGCCCGATAACGCCGATAGAATAATATGTATGTAATGAGCAGAGTATTAGCAATAACTCCACTGCCAAGTAGTACACCGCATACTCTCCGTATCCAGAGAACTGCTTCCTGGGTTTGTAGAATGGCGACAGTCATGGCTAACAGTCCCGTGGCATTTTCTGCATTGGACGACATGTTTGTTTGTTGCTTTACTCCTTTACAGCACTACCGTATTTGGGCAAGATCTATTGATGTGTTTTGGAGTCTATCGACGCCGAATGCGTAAATATAAAGGAAGCTACAGCATAAGTTTGAACGCGTGTATCATATATGACTTATCTCTCGGTATCATATGAGAATTCGGCTGTCGATATTACTACACACGCGTGTTCATGTTTTTTGATCAGTACTGAAATAATTTCCGATCCAATCACATGATCCAGGAAACGAGATATACTCTCCGGAAGAGTGATTTTCACAATGGCGCACGGGCAAATTTTACACAATTGTGAAATTTCTTAAAATGATTTAGTGGGTGCATACATCCATACGTAATTTAGACGTAATACGACACACAATTCGAAATATGAACACCATATCTGATAGAGTAATCCTACAGTACATTAATAACTAATGCTATTTTATATCAACTACTTCTATTATAGCGCACGACCTCCCTATACTATTCTCCCTATACTATGATACGCAGATGGTTAAGTACGTGGTTTCACAATTATATAAAAGAGACACCTACAATGCGTGTAAATGTGCCGTCACCAAAGGATGTTTGTATCTGAAAAAAGGATTTATAACACATTGTCTTGTATAGTATATGAAAGATGATGTGTTATAAATACTTTTTTTCAGATAAGCACCAAACACCCTTTGTTGACGACAAATTTACGTGTATGATCTGTCCGTCAGACCCCGTCTCACTATTTCGCATTGTTATCATAATTACACATATTCTATCCCGCTCTGTCTATGTTTTGTAATTATCGTTATAACCATTATCTCTGAGAACCCTGAATTCACAGAATATCAACTTCAGTTTGGCCTATGCAGGTACGCGGATGAATATTTTGAAACTAATTTGGCAGGAGCCTGTTATTGTCATTGAAGGCAACATCTCCCAATCCAGTTAGTTTCAAAATATCCAACAGAAAAATTATACATTTGTAAAACTGTTTTGTTGTTTGAACTTTTGTTTCAAAGGGTTGAACAAACATACCTTGCCGACGGCATGGCTCTTTTGCTAACGAGTGTTCTGTTATTACTAATTCGCCCATTATTACTCAAATGTGTTGAGGAAAATACTAATTTTCTCAGAGGAAATGTCCATTTGCAGACCGAACGAAGGTTATTTATTGAAAATGTATCACTGGAATGACAAACTCGATTATCGAGCCAGTCATTGCAGTTGTGAATTTTCTAAAAGTAAACTTTTCTCTCGGCGCAAATTGGTGTTTATTAAAGATACTGCAGAATCCTTTTTGGTTGGCTTGAGTGTCAAAGGATTAATATTGCAAATATATGACACCGCTCCGCCCTCTTCGCCCGCCAAATATTGATACCTCAAGTGATATATGACACCGCTCCGTCCGCCAAATATTGATACCTCAAGTGATATATGACACCGCTCCGCCCGCCACATATGGCTACCTCATGCGATATATGACAGCGCTCCGCCCGCCAAATATTGATACCTCATGTGATATATGACACTGCTCCGCCCGCCAAATATGGCTACCTCATGCGATATACGACACCGCTCCGCCCGCCAAATATTGATACCTCATATGATATATGACACTGCTCCGCCCACCAAATATTGATACATCATGTGATATATGACACCGCTCCGCCCGCCAAATATTGATACCTCATGTGATATATGACACTGCTCCGCCCGCCAAATATTGATACATCATGTGATATATGACACTGCTCCGCCCACCAAATATTGATACCTCAAGTGATATATGACACCGCACCGCCCACCAAATATTGATACCTTAAGTGATATATGACACCGCTTCGCCTGCCAAATATTGATACCTCATGTGATTACTGATAATCGTATCAATCCTAAAGTCCACATATACCTTTTTACAAGTTGAAAAATGTTTTGTTGAATATTTCGAAACTAATTGTGATTGCAACTGCCGTTGTTTATACTATCAATATGGTCCATTCAAATATGTTTCACAATACAAGAATGTAATAATTTAACTGTCTTGAAATAGGTTGTATTTAGAATTCGTGATCAATGGGTTAGTACCACTGCCCGCCCTAGCCCCACCACGCCATCAACATCGAGCCAAGCAATGTCATTAGTAATACAACTGTATTTCTAGAAAACTGCTTTTGATTACTTTGGTTGAAAGCAATTACTGCATACGCTGCCATAAACATGCCATTCAGACGTGTTCCTAAGCAACTCTCAATCGGGCGAACACATTAATTGTCATGATTTCTTTAGAAAATTTTAATTTTTGATTCGCGAACGTACCTTTGCAGGCCAAGGGGATGCTATTTTTGAAATATTAGCAATGGATTAATGGGCGCAATAACAGATAACTCGTCTTCTCTTGTTTTGCAATTAGGCATTCCCTATGACCATTACAGAAGATATTTGTGACGGCATTGCCAATTAAAGGGCACATAATTTGATTCTAGCGTAAATAATGGGTATGTTCTGAAGTCTGTATGGTAGCTCATTGTCGCATACGTATTTGCAGGATCGATATAACGTATGCATTTTTCGTGTTGTGCCATTGTACCTGAACATTTCCCTTAATCAACTAGTTAACCCCTCCTGTGCCAACAGCGCCTCAAAGTGCTCAAAATGCTACCAGTATTAATTAACCATTTAATGGTCAAGATCGTTTCCAACAAAATTATAATTTTCGCACTTCAATTTCCTACAAACGGACATTCCTCATGGCCACCACACGTGCAGTTCTTGGCGGTCCAGAAGGCGATTTATGGATTAATAGTCAGGAAAATCGAAAATTCAATTTAGCCAGTGTCCATATATAGGGCAAGAGTGCTCTATTTTTGAAAATACACCACTAGAATAACTGGCTCGGTAACCGAGCCAGTTATTCCAGTGGTAAATTCTATAAAATAGGACACTCTTGGCCTACAAATGGGCGTTCTTCAACACACGTCATGAGCCTTTTGGCCAGTTTGGCCTTAAAAGGTTAACTTGAGACACGAGGCGTTGATAGGTGTAATTAATGATTTCGTGGGATAAATCAGGATGAATATCTGTCTACAAAGCCCGTAGAGAACACTATTGTACACACCTGGTATGAATGATACGTACCGATCTGAAAGAGGTCAAACTGGGCAGACTTACAACCAAGGAGGGAGCCAGGTGGAATGTTGCTGATGCCAAGAAACAATGGTCAAAGACGACGATCTGAGTACAGCTGCTGAGTGCTTTCAAACAGCTGCAGCCACAGAACACAGTATATCATCATCATCATCATCATCATCATCATCATCATCATCATCATCATCATCATCTTTGTATATATCTGGAAAGGTGAAATTTAGACACTTTATTCCCTTTTAAAAATGAATTCTTAATTGAATGATATATATTTTGATTAGTTATCCAAGAGTCGCTTACTGATTATATGTTTGCATCTTGGTTCGCATTTTCCTGCCCTTTCCGGGTTGGGTGTATCTGTTCAGTGTATTATACGCGCGCGTTTGTTTGTGTGCGCAATGCCTACACTAATAAAGGAATCCAGTTCTAGCCAAGCTCCGCCCAGATTTTGCACATATTGGGATAGAGTTATATTCATTGAGACCTGATTTACTCGAATCCCAAATCCAAGGTAACTAGGCTATACAGATAACCTGCTGAATAGTTTGCAACTAATTTGACTGTGGACTGTGTCTGCCTATGCACGCAACAAACCCCAATAAAATTAGGTGAAAACTATTTTGTAAATGTGTCATCAATTGTAAATTAATAAAAGATACAGCTTGTACACTTGACGGACGTTTCGAGCTTCATGACGGAGATACAATACGTCATAATGAGTGTGATGTCTGGCAATATGTTACTTAATTGATTATGACTTCATATACTTAAGTGCCATATCTGTTTTCGCTATTATCCGTATTTCTCAACACAATTTGATTTAATATCTTGCTTATTTATTACAATTTCTCACTTTGCAATTGTCTTTGTCACTTTTATCCTCTCTTGTGTCAACAGCGCCTAAAAGCGGTAAAAATACTTCTTGATATATCAACCAAGCATTTTCATGGTCAATATATTTCAAGATATTTTAATTTTAGAAGACTATTTTTGTAAATCTACCACTGAATTTTTTTTCTCGCTGGATTGACCATTAAAGGGGTAATGGTAAATACAATTACAGTTTGTACTTAGCCCGTGTCTATCTGTAGACTAAGAGAAGCGTATTTTTGAAAATTTCCACTAGAATGACTGGCTCGGTTACCGAGCCAGTCGTTCTAGTAGTAAATAGTCAAAAATACTCTTCTCTAGGCCTTTCAAATCGCCATGTCTGAAGACTACTGCAAAGTTGTTTTGGTCAGTTTGACCATTACAGTGTTCAGTTGAGACAAGAGGTGTTAAAGCCTGTTATATAGTAAAGATATTGCGTTATTTTGCTAAATGATCCATATTTATTGTTTTGACATTGGATATGGTGAGATGCTGTTGAATGGAACCTACCAGCTTATCCATCAATCATATGACGTCATAATCAACTACGTGGCGCCTAGGTCGACGTCATAATCAATGACGCCATGAATGACGTAGATAAGTTCGTTACAAACGCTTAATGGATGACTGACTAAGCGTTGTTGTACGAATTGTACTTCTTTACTATTTAATAAAGATTATGTTGAATATCTTGAAACTAATTTGACTTGGATGTATCCACTCCCAGTAAAATGATTTCCAAAATATTCTACTTTTCTAATGCTGAAAAATAAGGAAACGTCGTAGATAAGCGCTGCGGGTGATATCTATACTGTTTCATGGTAAAAAGTGAAAATAATATGGCCATTTCGTGAAAAGATTCCAAAAATTGTCTTACTGTTTTTCGTAGTAAATTTACACATTTTCGATACAAAATTTTCTAACTTTTGCCAACTAATTTGACTTAAAGCTGTTGTTGTCTAAGGAAGCAACACGCCGCGGTCAAACCATTTTCAAAATATTCAGCTTTTCCAATACTGGAAAGTAGGGAAACTTTGTAGATAGGCGAGTTCTATATAATTAAAAGTTAATCTACATGTACGTAATGTTAACATTTAATTGGAGCATTCGTACTGGCTTGAAAATCTTGGCATACGCGCCGAGTTCTTAGAACCTTTATCCAATGGGAACGAATGGACAAATTGATTTCATTATACTGGCGGGGTTGTACCTAGCGGTCAGTCAATCAGAGGACTTGTTGATATAGCAGGTCCTGTGAAGCGTCTTGCGGGCATTTTCATAGGCCTACTTAGTTGAGGTAATCGAAACCCTAACTAATAATAATAATAATAATAATAATAATAATAATAATATCGTTCTTTATTGAGGGTTAATCATCAACATGTGATCTTCCTGAGGCCCTCAGGGAACAGCAACAACAATAATAATAATAAGTATATACAGGCTAATAAATATACATATACATACACTCTTTCCAAACACACACTCACACACGCTCAGTCATACAGGGCACACACAAGCAGATGTAAGCAAACGGACAAATAGGCGATCACGCATACAAATACACGCAGTCACGCCCTTGCACACACGCATGCATACTCACGCGCGCACTGGCATATGCAGGCATGCACGTACACACACCCGTACATACGCACGCGCATACACACGCTTACACGCACTCGCACATTATACGCACACGTGTACACACACACGCGTGCACACACACACACGGGCGCGGGCGCACGCGCACGCACACACGCACGCACGCACGCACGCACGCACGCACGCACGCACGCACGCACGCACACAAATCACACACATACTCAGCTGATTATGTACAATTATATACATGTATATACAAGACATAGAGGTAGACCTATTTCCAAGTTTATACACAATCGTTTATATGGTATTTAAAACAATCAAATATTTTAATTCTAATTTGACTTAAAGCCGTTGCTACTCGATGCTTTACCAACTTTCAGTCAAATTATCCTTAATGCATTTGACCATTTATTGTAGTTAATTTAATCACTGGATAAATTAGCTCCACTTTGACTGACTGATTTGCCACTCAAGGCGGCAGCATCAGTCAGTCAAATTATCGTCGATTTACCCAACAGCTCATTACATTTAACCATTTACCGCCTATATTTCTTTAAGAAAATCTAAATTTCCTCATAAGAATATCTATTTATAGACAACGAGAAGACAATTTCTGAGGATTTGTCACCGGCATAACTGATCCGTTTACCGAGCCAGTAATACCAGTGGTGAATTCTCAAAAAAAACCCACCACTCTTCTCTCAGTCTGCAAATTGCCCTTCTTCAAGACCATTACAGAGTCCGTTTTGGGCTATCGCTATTATTATTGTTTCGTGTTTATATGATCATGAAGATTAGATTTAAATGAGGATAGGGTTGACGAACGCGTAACAGTTGAAGGTAGCAAATTCCACAGTTTTGTGGCTGTATATTTAAAACTGTGTCTTGCATAATTTGTGTTTATTTTTGGAGGTTTTAAGTGACCATTTGATTTTGACCTCAAGTTAAGCGGGTGTGCATTTTCGACTAAAGTAAACATGTCTTTAATGTATCTGGGTGTAAGGTCGTTTAGTGCTTTGTAGGTCATCAGATTAGTTTTTATTGCCATTCTCTGTGTTAATGGTGTCCATTTTAAAGTTGCGTATAATTGTTTAGACGGGGTTCTATATGGGACATCTAGTATAATCCTAGCAGCTCGTTTTTGCAATTTTTCAAGTTTATCCAATAATGTCGGAGTTTCTGTATAGTAAACTAAACAACAATAGTCTATATGGGAAAGAATATATGCCTTATAAAATATGTTTCTTTCTTCAAGATTCATATATTGTTTATTTTTTCTTAGCATAAAAATAAGTGAAGCGATTTTGCTATAGATCTTGCTAATGTGGTCTTGCCATGATAGGTTGTCGTTAATATATACACCTAATAGTTTTGCATTATTTACAATGTCTAATTCTACATTTCCAATAGATATTTTGAGATCTGACTCGTTGATTCTGTTTCGTTTGTGGGTGTTGCTTATCAGTACTAACTTAGTTTTCTCAGTATTTAGTACCATTTTGTTTTTGTCGCACCAAGTTTGCACTAATGCCATATCAGTAGTAAGTTTTTCCTTTAGCAATGAAATATTAGCGGAGTTGCAATGCATGGTTGTATCATCAGCGTACATATCGACATTGCTGCTAATACCCATATGTAGATCATTAACATATAGGATGAACAAGAGGGGTCCCAAGACAGAACCCTGTGGGACGCCAACAGTAATAGGCATAGCAGTTGACACACTATCAGAAATAGATACATATTGCTGCCGATTTTCTAGATAAGAGGAGAACCACCTTTGAGACTGATCATCAAATTTATAAATCGCTAATTTGTGTTCCAAAATTGTATGATTAACCAAATCAAATGCCTTTCTAAAGTCAATCATTATAGCGGCAACATAGTCGCCTTTGTCAACTGCAAAACGCCACTGCTCTATTAGCTTTAACAGTGCTGTTTCGCATGAGTGTTTACGTCTGAAACCTGACTGAGATTCGACAAGTAAATTATATTTCATCAGAAATTTATATAAATGATTATGTACATGACGTTCAATAATCTTTGAGAGAATGGGTAGAATAGATATAGGTCTATAATTAGTGATATCTGATTTATTATCTAAGGTCTTGTTCTGGCGTCATTCCCGATTAAGTCTCCAATGAGAACGCGCTCTAACAACCAATTTACGAAATTCCGAATTCTGTTATTTTTCTAGAAAATCAGGCAACTTTTTTTTTATTTATTTATTTATTTATTTAATTATTTCTTCTTCATCTTCTTCTTCTTCTTCTTCTTCTTCTTCTTCTTATTATTATTATTATTATTATTATTTATTTATTTATTTATTTTTAAGAAAGCTATATATACTCTCTCCTCTCACTCTCTCTCTCTCCCCTCCCCCGCTCTCCCCCCCTCCCTCCCTCTCTCTCTCCCTCCCCCACCACCCCACCCCTCCTCTCTCTCTCTCCCGTCTCTCCCCCTCCCCACCCCTCTCCCCCTCCCCTCCCGCTCTCTCTCCCTCCCTCCCTCCTCTTTTTCTCTCTCTCTGCCCCCCTCTCTCTCTCCCGCTGTCTCTCGCCCCTCTCTCTATCCTCTCTCTCTCTTCCTCTCTCTCTCTCCTTCTCCCCCCTCTCCGCCCCCTCTCTCTCCCCCTCGCTCTCTCTCCCCCTCGCTCTCTCCCTCCCTCTCCCCCCTCTCCCACCCCCCGCTCTCTCTCTCTCTCTCTCTCTCTCTCTCTCTCTCTCTCTCTCTCTCTCTATCCGGCCCTCCCTCACTATGCAGTCGCTACTTCCAAAGTTAAATTAAATCGATTATTTTCCAAACATCATAATCGATCATTTATTTCCATAATTGAACAGCCCTAGGCCTGGAACCTAGCACACCTCATTTTTACAGGTGGCAATATCGTTCAGCTGGGATCTAGTTGTTGTATTTAATACGTGGCCGCACTGTGTACATTCGTCCAGTGTGGAAGTGTCCCCGATAGCGCATGTTACTGGGCCGGTTCTGCGCCGTATTTGCACGGTATTCGCCCAGTACAAGCTCAGTAGCCCTCGGTATTACCGTGATCCCGTTATATTAGTTGAGGCAATGAATGTATTACACTTTACAATCTATTACCAAGGCCAATGATAGGCAATTAATTATCCATATGTACTATTGACCGCGTGTTATATAGTTGTAAGCAGATGAGAAATAGCAGTCTATGCGTGTAGGATTGATTATTTCGATCGATAGAAGGGCTATACGCGTTGTTGCCGCTGCTGCCGTTGTCCTTGTTGTTGTTTATTGTTGTTGTTCTTGTTGTTGTTGTTGTTGTTGTTTATGGTGGGGATGGTGGTAGTGTTGGTGTTGGTGTTGTTGTTGGCTTCGGCGGCGATGGAGGTGGTGGTTGCGATGGCGGTGGTGGTGATGGTGGTGGCGGTGGTGGTGGGGTGCTAATCTAAATTAGACTGAAGTTGGAATTTGCTTTTGTTCTAATAACTGACAAATGTTTTCTGATTAGGTAGACGGAGGTCTAATTTACACCTCTTCTTTCCACATTTCTGAGATTGTGCTACACCTATAATCGGACGATTGTGACGAATTTTGGGAGGCTTTTGATCGGCAGCCTTATCAGTAATAGTTTCCAAATCATGCAAAGTTTCGGACTTTATTTTGCGCGAAAATTATGTCGAATATTCCCTCGGCTTTAAATAAGGTGGAACACGCCGATTCGAAATTCTTTCTATCACTAGAATTTCGGTGAAATCGGATAATCTGTGATTTGACAATACCTTTAAAAGTATGATGTGGATGGAACGATTTCTTATGCATTAGTTGATGGAAATCCGTGGGCTTAAAGAATACTTTGTATAACACTCGTGTTATAATATGACAAATTTTAACTTGAAGATAATTTCAAAATATTACCTAATTTTGGATTGATTTGATACGTATCCTCGACAATCTTAGCCGAATTTCCGACCAGGATTCAGAGGAGCAAGTCGATTTTCACGTGTCCCATTCACCTTTTAAAGAAAATAAAAAACACACGTTTTCCATGTTAACCACCAATTGCAATTTAGGTTATTAAACAATCGTCATCAGAGTCCAGAACATGTATTGCTAACATCTATCTGGTGAAAAAAAAAGGCATCAGCATTCTTGGCGGCGCCTACCTATAATTCTCGTCGGAATTATTAATGTGGCATTTGCCATTTCCATGTCTTCCTGTAAACTGCATAATGGACCTTTCCATGTTTATCCATCTATCATATTACGCCATATGGTATCATAATCGATTACGTGACGTGTGTGATGACATCATAATCATGACGTTATAAATGATTCGATATAGCCCGTCCTTCACACGTAATAGTTTGACACGTTGCACGAATTGTATGTCTTTACCGTTTAATACATAGTTGAATATTTTCGAACCAATTTGACTGGACGATGTTGCTACCAAGTCAAATTAGTTTCAAAATGGTTAACAGCTTACCTGTATAGTTTTCTACAAATTGAGGGTTTGGGAGTTCAGAGATAGATCTATCAGATCACGGTGTGGGTGGAGCTTAGCTAAAGATGAGCGGGGCATAGCTAGAACTGGGCAGGTCCATTGTGATACAGGGCGACCAGCTTGTCATGATTTGTTGTCCGGAAAATAATTTTGGACGAGCTCGAGTGCCCGCTCGAGAGCTCAGGGTATGCCTTTTTCTGACATAGCGTTCAAGCGCCTGATTTGGCTCTTTCAGTGCTTGCATATATGTGAGCGTGTAGAACTGCATACACATCATCACTTTAACCTCACTCCTGTCCTTGAGGTGTAAATGCGTCCATGCATATCTTTTATTTGATATTTCTTTATATATTTTTATTATGATTAGATGCTTTTATGTCATTGCTCCTTTATATGATTTGCTATTTCAACATTAATATCTACTCCATATATGACGGGAATTTGTGTCTACCAGAATAACGGGCACGGGGTGCAATTAAACCCCACTTGCGATATCAACCATTTTGGATTTGCTAGCCATATACGATCTTGTAATGGTTTAGATTTGCTTTTACTTTTTTTTTTATTAATGTTGCTTTTGTGAAACGCTCTGAGCTAAACTGACCCTAAACCGCACCAGAGCAGGTGAGGTCCACATTGGAAGGACCGTTTTAACTACTTTCTCAAGACAGTAATGGCCCATCTGACTTTTCTGCAGATGAAAATGGAAATGAATGGCGTTTCATTGTATCTCTATCTGAAGAGGAAGCTCATTTATCTGAACCTTTTGTGTGCCTATTCCTCTAGAACCTTACTCCCAGGTAACACAATATGTCGTATTTCTGGTAGATATGCAATTAGGTGAACAAAGGCATGTCCATGTAGAACATGACCGGTAAGCATATGCTCATGAATAGGATCAGCATCCAGTCACCCAACACAATGGCCGTGGAAGAGCTCGAGGTCTTCGGAGTCGTGGGCAATCTCGTGGCCGTGGATATGGTAGAGAACACTTCCCATTTCGACAATATATCCCAGCACAATATGGTATCAAGCTATGGTGGGCGCGTGATACCAGTATCTCATATCCCTTGCATGGCGGAGGTTTAATTAGCTAGACAATCATGATACCATCGAAAACAAAGTCAAGGTGCCACGATTGTGAAATCATTGGTTGGTCCATGGTGCAACAATGTTAGGAATGTTGTATGTGGTAATCATTGTAACTATCGCGCGTCTGGTTGAAGAACGTTTATGAGAGGGGCGCACATATGTAGAAACTGAGAAAGAATAACCCAGCTCTTCTTCCATCTATATTTCCTGGAAATAGAGATGGGCATTCATCTGTGCTCGGTTTTACGGATCAACTCATCTGTATGTTCACTGCCCCAAAGTAGGCAAGGCTGCCATTCTATTGTTATCAATGTATCACCATATTGCAGTTGTTGGGGACTTGCAAACCCATGAAATGAGTATTCATTATACGGTAATAATACAGATGGTGGTATTGAGAATATGGACCATCTTGCAAATGTTCTAACATGTCATCGCAAAATCAAAAGATGGCCAGGGGTTAACGTTTTCAACATTATAGAGGTTGCATGCATATCTGTTCTTATTGTGTGGCTTTGCAATGAATTCATCTGGCAAAACCATAACATAGAGGCATCAAGGCGCAGGCAGCGCGAGTTTCTTGTAGAATTGGGGAATGACCTCGTACAGGGTTAAATTCATGAAAGGATTGAAGCATCAAACCCCATGCGTACGCCAAGCAAGGATGCTTTGCGAGAGCTGTGCTTTCTTCCAAATGTGTACATTGAGATGGAGAGAGGTTTTACGAACACACATGTCAGATGCAGGCAGAAAAATAGTAGACAGAAAAATTGAAACCACTGTGACATGTGTCACGATATTTTTGCGCAGAAAACAGTACCAGTACACTACACTGTGATAACTGTGTTTACATGATATGTGAGAAAACAACACGGAGTCACTAACTCATGACTAATTCAAACATTAACATCACTAGCACGATGCATTCTTGATCTAATTGTTATGATTTCAGTGTTGGTATTCCTATAAAAATTGTGACTACCATTTATTTTATTTGGGGTGCGCGTACACCCCAGGCCAAAAACTAAAATAGGCATGGCTAAAGCCATAAGATTGCTAATTATACTAAAGGGTACTAAAGCCGTGTTTTCACTAGAGACTTAATCAGGACTAACGCCTTACTTAAGTATGGCATTATTGCGGATTAAGTCTCTAGTAAGAACACGACCTAAGCAATCTTAGTTGCGATATATCTAGTTATGATTCTGTGCTTCTGCGCTAGGAGTTATATGTCTGTGGTAACTGAAAATAAGTAATGTGTTTCCTGTGGGGTGTAAGCACACGCCAGAAATAAATATTATGAGTTTTCCAGATGGAATATAATAGTAGGAGCATAAACATTGCATCATACCGAATATATATATATATATATCGATGGGTCTCTGAACTTCCTGACCATCAATTTCCAGAAACCTGTACAGGTAAGCTGTTGACTATTTTGAAACTAATTTGACTGTGTGCTGTTGCTGCCTAGTCAAATTACTTTCAAAATATTCAACAACATGTTTATTAAATAGTAGATACATACAATTCTTACAACGTGTCAGACCTTCAAGAGTCAAAGACGGGCAGTATAGAAACATTTATGAGGTACTGATTATGACGTCATACTACATGCATCTTAGCTGATTATGACATCATATGACGTCATTAATCTGGAAAGCTCAATGGTAAATCAATAGTTATATCAATGCCTCTCACCATTGTGTGTTTATAGTGATACTCACCACAGAAAATACCAACATTCTCCCAGCGAAAGCGGTTAGAAGTTGCAATAGGTCTATGGTTACATTCATTCAGCGATGATTCAGTGCCTCGACACGCGACCTCATCAAGCATAACATACATTCCGCGGGGAGGACGACCGATGTAATCAAGTGACGGCACTTCCAGCATTTCTATCATCCGGGCTGCTGTTCCTGATACAATACTATATGTGTTAACCCCTCTTGTGTCAGCAGCAGCGAATCAAAGCGCTCAAAATAATATATATTTCAATTAACCATTTAATTGCCAATATTTTTTCAAGGAAATTTTGATTTTTGCAGTCAAAATTAGTATTTTTGTAAATTTATAACGAAAATTTACACACAAAAAATTAGATTACTGTTATCCTTCCAATGGTCATTCATCAAAAGTGTAATAGTCAAGAAAATTCAAATTTCTTCTTAGAAATCACAACCAAGAAGAGTATTTTTGAAAATTTACCACGAGCCAGTCATTCCAATGGCACGATTTTAACAAATATTCTTCTCTTTGCCTGCAAATGGACATTTTTCAAGATGACTGCAGAGGTCGTTTTAGCCACTTGACCAGTAAAGGGTTAGGTTGACACAAGAGAGGGCAAAGGGATATCAATGCAATTATTTTAGTGGTAGGTGTGTAATTTGTATTGACGTCACAATAACTTCCAATACATCAAATAAGAGGAGCATGTGAGTGCCGCCATATTGTCAGGTCAAAGAATGATATGTAAAGCCACATAGGCGCAGATACGGCATCGCCATGATATCATAACAAACAACCTTTATATTTTGAAACTAAATTGACTGGAAGCCGTCGCTGCCTAAGGCGGCAACGACTTCATGACAAATTATTATCAACATATGCGAAAGTTTAACTGTATGGGTGACACCATAGCCAAACAATAGAATATTCCTAGGCGGTCAGCCTATTTTGTATCCAATTGGCTAAAAATGTAATCTTAGCAGTATTCATCCACTGTCAACTATATCAGTAATATGAAAATCCATGTTTGACAACATGATAATAACCAAAAATATCATGCATAGTCTATTAGTGGTATGTTGCTGTCAGCTGAATGGATACTATAAGATGGGAGAGTTTTTCTTTAAGCCACTCATTAAATGGATCGCAAACAATAATATTAAATACGTGGTCTCTTAGTACAAGTTACGTGGTATATGATAGTCTTTATCTAAGGACACGAATGTGGTCCTTTAAGACATGGGCTCTCTCGATCACGTTAAACCACCCCTCCCTGGCTCCAACAAGCAGGCGTCGTTTAGTTACGTGTATCCCGACAGACAACAGACGAATGTTATGAAATCATGACCGCTCACTACGCTGTTGTTATCCATGTTAAATAATGTGTCATAAACTCCTGAACACTCCAGAGATTTCTCCCGAATACAGAGAACATATATGTTCTACCGCTGAGCTGTAGTAGTAGTAGTAGTAGTAGTAGTAGTAGTAGTGGTAGTAGTAGTAGTAGTAGTAATAGTAGTAGTAGTAGTAGTAGTAGTAGTAGTAGTAGTAGTAGTAGTAGTAGTAGTAGTAGTAGTAGTAGTAGTAGTAGTAATAGTAGTACTAGGTTTGCTCAAAGTTAGTTGGTCTCCATCGCTTCACTGGCAGCCTCAGCAACCAGCCATCTTTCCACTGGACCACCGCGCAAAGAAACGGCTTGGTTTAGCGGACCAGCTTTCACATGTCGGATATCTGGTATGTATGCTATGCCTATGCCCCCATCTGGTCTCCATCACCGCACTGGCTATAGTAGTTTTCCTTAGTTTTTAACGCACTGGCAACGTGATGACTTCAATTTCAGTGCTAACCCCGCCTACAGAGTGCACCCGTTAGTTTACTTTGCTGAGCATCATTTCCCTTGTCGGCGGGTCGAACGGCCATCCTGCAATTCAGCATAGCGTCAGCAACCAGACATATTTCTACTGGACCACCGCACCAAGACAAGAATCGTGGTTTAGCGGGCGGACCAGCTTTCACATGTCGGATATACTGATACACTGGCAAATTTATATGAGACTATCATTTGGATGGACGCCATATGATGTGTATACTATGCCCTCACCTGGTCTCCATCGCGGCACTGGCAATAGTAGTTTGCCTAGATTTTAACGCACAAGCAACGCAATGACTTCAATTTATAGTTTACTTTGTTGTAGTAGTAGTAGTAGTAGTAGTAGTAGTAGTAGTAGTAGTAGTAGTAGTAGTAGTAGTAGTACTACTACTAGTAGTAGTAGTAGTAGTAGTAGTAGTAGTAGTAGTAGTAGTTGCGGCAGTGAGTGTATGCTGTTGGTGTATACAGTGATGCGTACGTGAGTCTCAATGAGCGGCATGCTACTCTAGCCTGACGGTTACCAAACCCGTCATCACACACAGATCTCCAGACACCGTGTGACCTGACCTCTAACCTCCCTGATCGTTCTTCTGCACCACCAACCAGACGGACGGCTTCAATTTCTCCAACAGATAGGATTAGTAATTGAATTCATCAATTTATTAATCGGAATGCAAGCCATAAAATAGCTATTGACAACGGAGGAGGCGGGCCATATATTACATTAGACATCCACATCGGTCACCTTACGGACTGCGCCAATGTGGTCACAAAAAGAGCTGTCCATTTAATTTATATCCATTTTCGTATGAAATTGCCTTAAGGTCAAAAGAATGTGTTGGTTTTCAACAGGTATCAATCCGTCTTAACCCTTACCACTCGCAAGGAAATTATTGTACATATTTCAACAACGACAGCAAAATCTTCCACACAGTTTGTTGATAAATGAACACCAGTTCACCTTTTAATTTAAAATTAAATTATTTTAATTTTGACATCAGAGTGATATGTGTTAAAGAACCCTCATCCTGTATCCACAAGAGCAAGTGACCATTATAGATAGTGATCCCTGTGGGCTGTGGTGGCATGGCCCTTTCTCAGATGGTATCATTTCTACATATTTCCCCATGACGCTGATTGTTATTATCCAAGTGAGGGATCCATTTTACCTATGCCACGCCCATTTATAGCGAAGCTCCGCCTACGCTGTGCCCGTGTTGAGATCGATGGAACCCTGAATTCCCAGAATCTCAATATCAAGGTAAATATTCACGTAAACTGTTGACTATTTTGAAACTAATTAACCGTTTAAATTAGTTTCAATATATTCAACGTGCTGGGTTTTTTAAATAGTGAAGACATACAATGCGTACACTTAACAGCCTATGCAATGTTTATGACTTATCTAAATACGTCATTCTTTACGCATTTTGTTTAAGATGTCAGCCTACATGTGACGTAATTGATTATGACGTAATATACTTGGGTGACCGAGCGGTTCCATCCTTTCCAAGCAGGAGCTATCGGAAGACGAACCGCATCTAAGATGCAGTTTACATTGTACACGATTTCACACCGAAATGTCCATTTGAGGGCCAAGACAAGACACTTTTTTATAAATTTCCGTGGCAACATGTTTTCTTCAGCAATATTGGCTATCAAAGATTAAATTGATATGGGTAGCAGTGTGCGTGCTTTAGCCCTTTAATACTCATATCAGCCAAAAATAGCTTCTGCAGTGGTCTTGGGAAATGTCCATTTGCAGACCAAGAGAACACTATTTTTGAAATTTTATCCCTGGAATGACCGGCTTGATAACCGAGCCAGTCATTATAGTGGTAAATTTACAAAAATAGTCTTCTCTGACAAATTAAAGGGTTAATTGATAAAAGTAAGATTGTGATCGCTTCGAGGCGCGGCTGACAGAAGAGGGTTCACATCCTTTGTGAGTAATTACGAATGACATCACTAAGGAACATATACATACATGATGATCTCGTTTGAAATAGTCCCTTTTATTTTGATGGATAGACGATTCCAGACAATATAAAGCACCTTAATTCGTGTAGAACAATAATAATGTAATGCATGTTTAACAACTATGCATTCTTGTCTTACATTGTCGCTGTACTATGTCTTCATCTAGTACCTGAATACAGTAACATAATTCATTATAGGACGTATTCACGTGGGTATTTAATGTCGTACTGAATAATGTAAGTTACTTTGCATTTCAATGTCCCGAGGGGCTCGATATTGTCAAGTTTTCAAGTTTTTATTTCTTATTCCCAGGTGACATAGTGACATATGGGACACACATATACATAATAAATATTAAACATTGCAAGTATGAACTAACATCACCATCACGTTTATTATTATTATTATTATTATTATTATTATTATTATTATTATTGTTATTAAAATGCATATACACAGCAAATAAGATTGTTCAAATTTGATACTTTTAGAGGCTTAAATTATGTGCCTAGATGTAATGAAACTAAATCAATTTTAGCATATGATGATTTCATTACGTATAAATTAATATATTATTTTTAAGTTGTCAGATTAAATGGTACGAGTCCCTAATTCAAACTCACAACTAAACCTACGATATTTAATTATATGGAGTGAAATCATCATAAGTTAAGATTTATTTCGTTTCATTACATTGAGGTACACAATTTAAGCCTCTAAAAGTATATATTTTCAACAAATTATCAAGTATTTTGGTGTAAATATGCACCTATAATTGGCACTTCATCGAGATAACACTATATGTCTGCTAGATAACGGATCTAACAATTACATAGTCCGCCAAGTGCCAGAAATTACATGAGGCTCAACATGGCACTTACAATTGCTACAAAGTAAAAGCTTATCGTACGCTGATTGGAGGTCAGCCGGTATCCACACATGAACACTTTCGGCAAGTGAGAAAGTATGATGTTTCTCAAATAAGGGGCATTCAGAATGTTCCAATACGTGTACACATGACTTAAATCTACACACAGTTACAGTAGTCGCTGTACAGCTACACAACCATGCATTCTATCAATGAGGGTAAGCCGCAAATGAAAGAGTTAGTTTTTGGACCAATGATTCATCATGACTAACTGAATCATTTTATACAAACGAGATACATATTGGCAGACAGGCGGACAGTCATATCTCCTCTTCTTACAGATCTCAGCCAATGATTGGCACATGATAATAAACACTTACCAGACTCAAGCAGACGATTGGGATCACAAATATATTCAACATTCTGACGTCTGTTTTTTTGTTTAGAAATCGAGAATTATTTAACTCATACAACTGGAATGACTTTTATGAGTCGTAAAACAACAATTCGTCTGTTAAGATCTCACGCCCTGTATCGTTACGCATTTAATGACTACATGTGTTCATGAAAATTAAAACATGCCATTATTGAGTGTCAGTCTGTAGACGAAATAATACTATTTTTGAAAACTTACCAGTGAAATGGCTGTATCGGTTCTCTGGCCAGTCATTCCGGTGGTAAATTTTCAAAAATAAGATTTTCTTGGCCTGCAAACGGGCATTCCTCAAGATCACTACAGAGGGCGAATTCGGTCGACTTCGTCATGGCATCGTTAAACAGTATGACTGTCATTCTTCGTAGCAAAATGTATTGTGTTATGTTGGCCCGGCGATAAGAACGTCAGTGAACTAAGAGATATAATAGTGTTTAGCTGAAAAAACCTTCAGTCATACATCATTCCGACATATTCGCATGCGGAAATGCAGCGTCACAGAACACGGACCCTGTGCAATTCACCTTTTCAGAGTATCCATCCATCATCTGACCGGGTATGACGTCATAATCATGACTGCGCGTGTATGACGACGTCACAATCATTAGATCACAAAGGGTTCCATATAGACTGTCATCAAATCTCAAATAGTCCGACACGTTGTATGAATCACATGTTTTTGTAATTATTTGCTATTTAATAAACATGCTGTTGAATATTTTGAAACCAATTTGACTGGGTGCTGCTGCTGCCTTAGGCAAATTGACATTCCTCAAGACCATGGCAGATGTCGTTTCTAGCTAGATTATCAATCAACCCGGTAATGGTAAAGAAAATTCAATTTGTTACTTTAGATAATATCCATTTGCTGGCCAAGAGAGGAAATTTTTTGATAATTTACCACTGAAATGACTGGCTCGGTAACTTATCATGTTTACAAGACAAAATAAAACGTACTGTTGAATATATTTAACATAACTGGACTTGACGTTCACCAATCCAATTATGTTAGAAATATTCAACAGAACATTTCCTACTAACTAACATATTTCTGTTATTGTGTTGTAAATATATTAACTTAATGGATGTCTCCAGTTTTAGCTATTCCCCGCCCACCACTAGCTAAGCTCCAACCACACCTCGCTCGCGTGGCCATCGATCGAGCTCTGAACTTCCTGACTATTACATTCTAGAAAACTGTACAGGTAAGCTGTTGCATATTTTGAAACTAATTTGACTGGGTGCTGTTGCGGCATATGGCAGCAATGGCGTCCAGTCAAATTAGTTTCAAAATATTCAACAGCATGGTTCTTAAATAGCAAAAAACATACAAGGCGTACAACGTGTCAGCCTATTAAGCGTTAAAGACGGGCAAAATGGAATCATTCATGACGGCATGAGTAAACATGAACATACATGTCCCGTAGTTGATTATGACGTCAGATGATTGAGTGAGGAAATGGATTTATGAATTACAAGCTGCACTCTATGCTATGTTGCTAAGAATAAGAGACACTGATATCGCTGTTACATTGGCTATGATACTTTGCCCGAATTTAGATATTCGGATATATAGGGCTTACAAACGGAAACATTGATCAATTTATGATGCACAATTTAAATATGTTGACATTATGATTATCAGCCGGAGTCTACCAGCAAGCAACGAAAAGGGGCTGACATGGTTTGCAATTTGTGTCTGTGCTACTAATTACATAAATCGTTGTCATTCGTGTTTGGTTATTAAATACAAATTTGCTCAATTTCTAAATTGCAAATAACAACATAATTTTCACAACCTTCATTTATGCCATACGCATTGTCTGTATCCATAGTTACAGCCGTATGTGAAACCAATCAGAATACTCTTACATTAGAGAAAACGCTTGCCGCATGAAATAATAGTTACTCGGTTGAGAAAACATGCAACCAATGCGTTTTTGTGAAATCCATTAACTGAATGTTAGTGTTCTCGGCAGAATATTGATTACAACCAAATGAGATACAAGCATATTTGATAGCTTAGAACGCTTTATACCAGAAACTCCTGTCTCATCCCAAGATGTTATATTTTAATAGAGAGGGGAACGTTTACTCCCACACGTCGTCCACCCACCCAATCCCGATGAAAGCACCGGCCCTCATAGAATGCAGTACATGGAGATTGAAATTGAATCCACGAGGAAAGATTGAGATCCCATGTATACTTCTTTAATCTAATTTTTATGACACATAAAATGACACATACAGCTGGATGTGCCAATCCTGGCAAGGCCATCATGCTCTCTATTTATAAAGGTAAAGTTCCATAGACCAGTACCATATTGGTCTATTTAATTTCTTCGTGGTAACCAACCATTGGGAAGATGGAAAATAGTGATCTTAATTAGCATTCTGGTTCGGTGGCCAGATATCGCGAGAAATCACGCCATGCAAAGCCTACATTGAAAGCGTGGATAGATGCCATCGACGTACAGGCCAGGGTTGCAGCTGAAGCTAAGACAGGGTCTACTCTGTCAAGTGGCAGCTGGCAAGGTCATAAGGAATTCTTACATGAACTAGCGAGTAGAGTGGGTTGACACCCCAGCCCTACCCGGTAGATATCGTGAAGGAGAGGTTTGAGAAACGATTTGACGTTATATCTGATATAACTGTGAGACTTAAAGAAAAGCATTCATTTCCAACATCAAGACGGTGATTGACCTGAAGCCTCGATGGCTGGGAGCTCCAAGAAATTGAGATGAAAATTCCAATACATGGAGTCTGGCAATGAGCTAGTGCAAATCTCATAATACAAGGAGTTAAACAGAGCACGGTTTCCCGTGGAGGGCAACTGGAAATTTGCAAGAGAATAAACAGTGTTGTGAAATAGCATTATTTATGATTTTACTGATGTTGAAATTTGGAACATGCCAGCCGATTCACCTTTCCAGAGTACCCACCCATCATATAACGTCATAATGAACTGCGTGATGTGTACAATGACATCATAATGAATGACGTCATGAATGGCGTCGATAAGTACGTCACGAACGCATATTTGAAGACGGTATTTTGCGTTGTTGTACAAATTGTTTGCTTTTACTATTTAATAAATATTCTGTCGAATATTTTGAAACTAATTTGACTGGGCACTGTTGCTGCCATAGGCAGCAACAACACCCAGTCAAATTAGTTGCAAAATATTCAACGGCTTCCCTATATAGTTTTCAGGAAATTGATAGCTATGGCATTTGGGGGATCGATCAATCCCAACACGGCGAGATGTTGGTGGAGCATAGCTAGTGATTGGCGGGGCATGGATAAAATGGTAAGGTCCATTCACAACGTACTGCTAGGCAAGCTGGTGCATTTGGGAGCAGACCTCAGACAGGGCACTATACCGTTATTGGATTGGCTAAATACATCGATGGAAGAGGACCGCCATTACAAATAATCTGGGACTACAAGACGAGCTCATATCTGTATCAATGTATTACGAGATGAGACTTGGTGGTGATTGATAACTAGATAACTGGAGCTCAATTCAGGTGTCTAACTCTGCCAAAGATTTGGGTGTATGGCTAGACAGTGAGCTAACCATGGAAAACCATGTAAATTACCTATATATATTATGCTACTTGCAATTACGAAACATAAGTAGAATCAGGAAATTCCTAACCAAAGAGGCCACCATCAAACTTGTGTTAGCCACTGTAACATCTCGTTTAGATTATTGCAACAGTTTATTGGTGGGTGCCCCAAAGGTGCTCATCAATAAACCGCAGGCAATTCAAACCACTGCTGCCAGGATTATTTCTCGCTGTCCCAAGTATGCACGAATCTCTCCTATTTTGAAAGCTTTACACTGGTTACCGATCGAACAAAGAATTCGCTTCAAAATTCTTTGTCTGACGTACCAGTGTAGAGCGGGAACTGCTCCTTCATACCTTTCCGAACTAACAGTGCCATACATTCCTGGACGATCACTAAGATCCGAGAACAAAAATGAATTAAAGGTTCCTCCAACCCGTATGACATCCTATGGGTCTAAAACATGTTCATACGCAGATGCAATCGAATGGAACTTGCTTCCACTCGATGTTAAATCCTGTCCTACATTGGCCTCGTTTAAGCGCAGACTGAAAACCATCCTTTTAAGCCAATGTCATCAAAACTTTTAACTTAAAATTTACTTTTTTCGTCGTTTTGTAAGCGCATATAGCACGCCTTTCGCGTGGATTTTTGCGCCATATACGTGTACTATTATTATTGAGACTGTGTGGGCGGGAAGGTGATTAGTAGATGCGTATGCAATGAGTTCACCCCTGAATATGGACATCCGGTATGAACCTCGACAACCCCACTATGCATTAACGTGATCTCGACGGTGATATACAGAGAAACTGTCCATACCATCCGAGTTAATGATAAGAGAGGTGCGTGTTAAACACGTGTTGTTGGTATACAGAGACTCTGGTTTCGCCATAGGCTAGTGGCAGATTGCAGACGCTAAGGTTGAATTAAAAACGTGATAATTAAGCAGAAATAACCCATTCTGATCATTTGCCTACCCCCTCATTACTTCACAATAAGGGCCCTGGTATCATATAAGTGTGATTTCACAAATGGAGTCAGGAGGTGAAACAAGGTTATAGACTGAAATTAACTGGGTAAGATGAAGGTGAAGATTGCCTTATCGAAAGCAGGAAAATGAGCTTGTGCTCGTAACTCAATGGACCTTTCCAGTTTAAGCTATGCCTCGCCCATCACTAACTAAGCTCCACCGTCACCTCGCTCGTGTTGGGATCGATCGATCCTTGATTTACTTGGCTATCAATTTCCAGAAAGCTATACAGGGAAACCTGTTAACTATTTTGAAACTAATTTGACTGGGTGCTGTTGCTGTCTAAGGAAACAACAGCGCTCAGTTAAATTAGTTTCAAAATATTTAACAGAATGTTTATTAAATGGTAAAGACATACAATTCGTACAACGTGTCGGACTATTAAGAGTTAAAGACGGGCCACATGACGTAATGATTATGGCGTCATGCTACACTCCGCTTAACTGATTATGACGTCATATGATGTCAGATGATTGATGGATACTCTGGAAAGGTGAATTTGTGTGTCACTTTGTGGTGGAAGAAACCACTTATAACATTTCATGTGATCTGATCGTTTTAAAAGCTTGACTGTTATGTGGTTAATTCATTGATTTAATGCAGATTCAGAAAATCTATGAAAGTAAAGAAAATTATGTAGAATGACCACACACAATAACAGGAATGCTAGCATAACGGTTTCCACGTGTTCACCATTCCTTTCTAAGATTGAAAGTGTTGTTGTTGCTGGTGATGGTGGAGTTGTTGGTGGTGTTGTTGTCAGTGGCAGTGGTGATGCTGGTGGTAGTGGCTGTGGTGGTACTGATGGTGATTGTGGTGATCGTGGTTGGTTGGTTGGTTGGTTGTTGTTGTTATTGTTTTTTTGTTTTTTTTGGATTGTTGTTGTTGGTGGTGGTGGTGGTGGTGGTGGTGGTGGTGGTGGTGGAGGTGGTTGTGGGGTATGGATTATTGTTGTTGTGCTGGGGGTGGTGGTGGTAGTGGCCGTCATCGTCGTCGTCGTCGTCTTCGTCGTCGTCTTCATCGTAGTCGTCGTTGTCTTCATCGTGGCCGTAGTCGTCATCGTTGCTGTTGTTTTTCTTGATGCAGGTGGCAGTGATTGTAATAGAGGTTGATGTGGTTGTGATGGCTGAAGGAGTGTTTGTTTGGTGGTAGTTGTTGTGCTGGGGATGTTGTTGTTTATGCTGCTGCTTCTGTTGTTGGTGTTGTTGTTGTTATTGTTGTTTTTGTTGTTATTGTTGTTGTTGTTGATGTTGCTGTTGCTGTTGCCGTTGCTTTAGTAGTAACAGCAGCAGTAGTAGTAGTGTTGGTAGTGATGGTGCTGGTTGTTGGTGGTGGTGCTGGTGGTGCTTGCGGTGCTGGTGGTAGTTGTAATGTGGGTGGTGGTTGTTGCTGTTGTTGTTATTGGCATTGTTGTTGTTATTGGCATTGTTGTTGTTGTTGTTGCTGTTGTTGTTGTTGTTGGTTGTGGTGGTGGTGATGGCGGTGGTGGTGGTTTGTGGTGGTGGTGGTGGTGGTGCCGCCAGTAAGCGTTGGTTGGGAAGTATCTTGTCCTGGCATGAGCCAAAACATATCGTATCTCACAGAGTAATTGTTTATTTAGTACATTGTACAATTTATTAACCATACATCTGTTTCATCAGTCTATGACCTGCAGATACACGGCTCAGGCTATGGAGAAAAATATCATATAATAATCAATCACACATTGAAGTAACAAACTCATTTTCCCTTAGAGACCGGGTCAACTGCGATGAGACAGAACACAAAAAATGAGGACATAGATTTTAATGCGTGAAAACACGACTATAAACTTATGTGTACTCTGCGGGTGTACAGGACATTGAAGTAGGCAGATCAAACATAACCATCAAACTCTTTAGCCATGCGCAGCAACAACATCCAATCAAATTAGTTACACAATTGACCAATTATGGGAATTAATTATTCAAAGTATATAGATGGATTCCAACACGCGTAAGCTGTCGGCGGAGCATAGGCGGAAATGGGCGGGGCAGTGCTCTACAGTGATCCCTCGATTGCTTGTCCAAGGTCAGGCCAGAACTTGTTGTTTTGTTTTACACCCACAATTATTTTAATAACTGAAATGAACGTTCATGAAGCATAGATTTACACTTTACATAACACTAAATAACCGCACCAATTTAAAAATAGGATATTTGGATGAATAAAGGGAAAACAAGTGATATACATTCAGAAGTGAGGACCGTAAAGGAAATATACGCTCTCATCACATCAGTAATAAGCGCGGCGCAAAAGAGAGCGGGTTATAACAAATACAATTATACATTTCCCACCTTCAGGATTGGGTAGATTTTTTTGCCCACATGCCATTACTGCTTCGCCGTAAATCTACTATCTAAATATTCTGTTGCAATTTTGCCGATGTCATTTTTTAGATTGACTAGTGTAGGCAAAAAGACAATTACTAGTCATTTTCATATGGTATGTCTACTAGTCACCTTCTGCTAACAGGTGTTCACAAACCCATCGAATAGGCTACGCGTATTTGATGAGCTTCCAATAATAAGAATAGTAATAATGTAACGGGCCAATATCGAATTTGCGCCGTTTGCTAATGTTGCAGGGACCAACATCGAATTTGATACCGACGCGCCCGTTGGCCAACGGCGCACGCCCAATAACGAATTTGATATCGGCCAGCCCATTGGCTAACGGCGCAGGGGACCAATATCGAATTTGATATCGGTGCGCCCGTTTGCCAGCAGAGCAGGAGACCAATATCGAAATCGCTATATTTGGGCCGATATGAAACAGTATCAACGTACACCAATTTATGTTTCTAACTGGACCTTATTAATGGCTGGCGAACACAATAAATAACTAAATAAATAAAACACGATAATTCTTATATTTGAATGCTTTAATAGCACAATTTACACGAAAATGCTTGAAAATTAAATTGTTATCAATGATGTGCTGAGCGTAGCGAACTTATCTAGAACACATTGCTCCACGTGATACGACGAGCGTCCGTCATGAATGGACCCGCATTAGAATGAGAATAATTAATAGGATTTTCAGACCGACTTGAGTAGATGTCAAATTTTACAAATTTTACTGAATAGATTTAGCAGCGCTATGTTTAATTCTAAAAGCCACACTTACTTTCAAAGGCGTATACAACGCGGACATCGATGTCGCCATGTTTGTTTCCACACAGTCGTCGATTGTTTTTATAAAGCCAAATAAAAAAGAAACCAAGTCCGTGTTCACTTCTAACAACTCTGGAACCTTACTTAACTTTCGTTACAGTTTCGCCACTGCACTACAACATTGTGTAACACCTGAGTAAACACCTAGGCATATGAACAGGGAATCAGAAACTTGTGAAATTCGATCTTGGTCCACTGCGCCGTTGGGCAACGGGCGCGCCGATATCAAATTCGATATTGGTCCCTGCGCCGTTCGCCAACGGGCGCGTTTATATCAAATTCGATATTGTCCCTGCGCCATTGGCCAACGGCCCAAATTGGATATTAGCGACTTACAATAATATTGTCCTTTTATTTGGTTAAATGTTTCGCTAACCATAACTAATTTCAGAAACAGTAGTAAGTCACAGGAATTATCACACATTTCAGCATTTAAACGATTGATTTTTGAAGCGGTCAATGGCGGTCATTTAAAATTATGCCACGGAGATTTTTTGCCCGGATGGCGGGATATGGCTCTGTATTTGCCCTGCTATATGGCCCTGCAAAATGCCCGTGTTAGGGCACATACGTCGGTAATATGAAATAAGTACTTTTCCTCATTCCTCATATTCGACAATGCAACCCCGCTCGATCGGCCAGCGTATAATATTATACTATTGGCACTACAATGGCATAACTTGCAGGATAGCTTCTATGCGTCTCCATATTCGCACTTATGACACAACACAAATTCCAACACTGTGAATGCATAGAAGAAATAGCTTGTCGGGGAGACATTCACTAATTTAGCAGGGTCATATCAGACGCAAATATTGGAAACTAACGCGTTTACAGTCACTTATCAATCAGAAATCAGTGATATATCATTGCAGAACCAGCCACACCGTCCTCGATAGTGGTCTGGCGGTAGTCCATTTGCAATCGAAGACAAGATTATTTTTTGAAAATTTACTACTGGACTGATTTTGAAAGTTATTTGCCTGGGGTTTAAATTCGATTCAAAATATTGAACAGAATGTTTATTAAATTGTAAATTCATCAATTAGTCAGACATGTGATCCGTAACTACACTTCATGATGAAATTATCGATTTTCCTGAAGGAGTTTTGCGCCATTATGATTGTCATTATGATTGCGACATCAGCTAACATGTGCCGTATTTCATTATGACGTCAGATACTTGAGGGGCATATTGGATTCTTTATAACGTGTGTTCGCTAAGACATTGAGTCTTAACTCCCGTCTTAATTAACGACCACCATTTGACAACAGATGCATATACCGTCTATGAAGATCTGTATACAGTACTCAGTGGCGGATTCACGGGAGGGGGGGGGGGCGGACCCGGCGTACGCCCCCTCCCCCACACCCTAAAATTTTCCAAGCTTAGGCCCATACTATTATTTTTGGTGACCGCGCGAAAAATAGTATTTGTGATCACTCAAAATGCAGGAGATAGCTTCTCAGATCATCTAATTTTCAATTTTTTCCTGGTGAGTACACCCGGACCCCCCCCCCGTCTGTGGGAGGGAGACACCGCTCCCAGACCCTCCCCCAGTTACGCCCCAAAGCACAACGTCCTGGATCCGGCCCTGGTACTCACCACATCTGATTGCCACATCTTCCAAGTGAAAACAGTCGGTATTCGTATTAAATCGACAACTATTCAAGTCCCTCTCAGACCCGGTACATGAAATGTCGTCAAGAAGAACTGGACCAGTATCTATATAAAAGGGAGCCGCGTCAATTTGAACAGCGGATGCCGATCTGTAAGTATAAAAGAAATTGCTACTTTGATAACCACATCGGTGTGTGGTCGTGAATTTAATAATAATACTCACTTTCGTTGTCATCATCATCATCATCATCGTCGTCGTCGTCGTCGTCGTCGTCGGCGGTGGCGGCGACGGCGGCGGCGGCCATGATAGTAGATGAGCGCAACCTGATTTCAACGAATGGTACGGCCTCTTTTCGCTGGTCATGAATTTGACATATTATAGTAAAGACAATGATCGCTACATTTTCCCGTACTATTCATACATATTTACCAACTAGACAGGTTTTCTTTTGACTCCGATATTCTCAGTGCACGAATCCAATAGTATTAGTGCCTAGATAGGAACGTAAAACCTCCACGTGATTTATTAATTTGGATGAGAATCAAGGGACCTTTCCATTTTTAGCTATGCCCCGCCCCTCTCTAGCTAAGCTTCACCCACACCTCGCTCGTGTTGGGGTCGATCGATCTCTGAACTACTTGACTATCAATTTCCAGAAAACTATACAGGTAAGCTGCTGAATATTTTGAAACTAATTTGAAAGGGTGCTGTTGCTGCCTATGGCTTTAAGCTACTGTGTAAAACTTTCCTGCGACATTTATACATAAATCCGATTAAAATGGTGTTAAATAACTATAAATAGTCACTATAATTTTCTGCGAGTTAATTGAACCTATGACGTCATAGGTTGAATCCTATCTGACAAGAACCATGATAACGGTACTCTGCAAACAGGAGTGCATGCATTTGGATGGAGACATCTCTATGGGTGATAGTACTATCGACATCATTTATATATGTACAGATTGAAGAGATTAAGACGTTTATCACACTATCGCAAATGCATGGAATATATTTGTTATTTTCATACATTAGTTGCCAGTAAGATGGCCATTTTCTATGACGATGCCTGCCAATTACATGCATATTATAATATCTCAGGAAGTTTTGAGGCTAGTATGAAAACATAAGTACCTAGAGATGTATCGGGATGTATATGTAAGACCTATTTAAAGTTTCTTATTAATAGATGAAACTGTAATAACAATATCAGCCGTAGCCCAAGTAAGAGTGCTGATTGTACTGATATATCTATACTATCGCGTCATTCATTTATCTCAAGAACAAAACTTGATGTCAAAATCGTCACCATCGGAGAAATCAGACAACGGACTGTTATTATATATTCTTGAACATTTCCGCAAATATATTTTTATATTCCTAACACCACTGAAGAGAATCCCCTTATAAAACGCAATTCGCAATTTTGTTGCGATAGCGTTGGATGACGGCGAGAAAAACGTTCAACTTATGACGTCATGCGCCTCATCCAGGAATAGAAATTTAACTAACGTATCACATTTAAATAACGAAGAAATATATTTCTAATTTGAGCACAAAACTTACAATTATATTTTTGAAAACGGAACGGTCTGTAGATTCTTTTTTATACAAAGTAGCATAGAGGGTCTGGTGTTTCCCTTTAAAGACGGTCCGTATAAAATAATGTATGACGTTATAATTATGATGTCATCGTACACGCCGCTTTGCTGATTATGACGTCATATGACGTCATTACTCTGGAAAGGTCCCTTGATGAACGCATGACTGTTTATTCACAATCTGGTGCGTGGTTTTGTACACGTATCTAGAACTTTATTATTCATAATCTAAGATTACTTTTGAAACTTCACCAGTGGAATGACTGGTTCGGTTTTCGAGCCAGTCATTCCAGTGGTAAATTATCTCTTGGTCTGCAAATTGACATTTCTCAAGACTACTACAGAAGCTGCTTTTAGTGACAAGTGGGTTAAGATATGAAAATCATCTTTGGGCAAAAAACCACTGTATGGGTAAGCTGTTAAACATTTTAAAACTAATTTGACAGGAAACTGTTGTTGCAAGAGTCACCAACAGCTTCGAGTCAATTAGCTTTGAAATATTCGATATACTAATTATTAAATTACCAATTAATGAAATCATTTTATTTTTTAGTTTACCTTTCGGGTTCAAATGTATAAAGAACTTCTGTAATAAAGATGGCCATTTCCAGCTTCCGTGCCCATGTCTAACAAATCTCCGCAACTATTTTGCGCGTGTTGGGATCGATTTATATGTACAATTTGTACACTCCACAGATTGTTAAATGTTCATGGATCTAGATACGCTATTCAATACGCATTTTAATTGTGACGTCAGCCTACACGTTGTGTAGTTTAATACGACGTAATATGCCTGTGTGACAGATCGGATCCATCCATTGCCAGGGTTTGACTCACCGTAGTCCGAGCATCCTGCAGGAAACACGCGCAGCCGCGGTATTGAAATAATCATCACAGACCGTCCCCCAGCTCCCATTCATAAACACTTCAAGTCGACCTTCTCGGGAAGTAACGCCATCCACCAACCGAATCTGTGTCACTATGGGATCACACCTCTCTCCTGGGGATGAGGATATTATTCATTTCATTGGCATATCCAAATTATATTGCAATTCAGGGCTCCAAAATTAGAAAAATATTGTATTGTCCCCAGGACAAAGTACTCCATTTAAATTAGGTTGTCCGACTGTACTTCCAGGTTGTCCCATTTCTGTAACGCCTGTTTAAATATATATATATATATATATATATATATATATATATATATATATATATATATATATATATATATATATATATATATATATATATATATATATATATATATATATATATATATATATATATATAACCGAGCCAGCCATTCCAGAGGTAAATTTTCAAAAAAGTCTTCTCTTGGTCTGCAAATGGGCATTTTCCATGAGAAAACTGAAATGTTGTTGAACAAATCTGAGCGTTAAATGATTAAGACCAAATAAAATAATTACTCACCATGAGTCACCATATATACAGGCCCACAAAATAACATATTATCTAGCTTGTTTCCCCAAGGTAAACCGTGCATTAAAATGTGTTTGCCCAGCAGTAAAAAGTGGTTGTGCCGGACAGCAGGAAGGTGTACTTTTCGTCGCCTGAAATTATATGTGCTATTGCGGTTATGCGATTCATGAATTATTCACACACCAAAGACTAATATACTGTACGAAGTCTTGCTTTCTTTCGTCTCATTAGGTGACGGTAGGCGCCTGTTGAGACACAAAACATTGAAACTAGTCATGTGGTGGATCAGAGGTGTAGGAACGTACTTGGACCTGGGCGTGGCTGAAGTATGGGTAGTGCCAGCACCTGGGGAGCGCTATGGGGACACACTATGGGAGGGGCAAATCTTGGGGTGAGAGCTATCGTCCCAGGCCTCCACCACCGTTGCTACGCCCATGTGGATGAGTTTATGATGTGGGAAAAATTAATTACGGTATGGCGGTGTGTATTTGAGAACCATTCATAAATATACATGTCAACGAATCGGTTTCCGTATTCGCTAACCAGAACAGAAGCAGTCGTATGGGCTGAGCCATTTTAGTGCGCGTGTTGTAATATTTAAGGCGTTTATTTGCTAGTTCCCGATGCTAGGGGCTAGACTCACGCCGGGATGAGCAATTTTATAATCGCTCCCACCTTATACAAGATGACAGCGCCAGGTGGTCATGCCTAGCGACGCTTTTGAATACAGCACAGCTCAGAAATAACGTTGACTATTTTGAACGTAATTGCATTGGAAGACATTGCTGCCTATACATATGTTCAAAATATTTGACAGAACAATTATGTATGTTCACAATTGTACTAATTAACATGTTTCTGTTTGTGTCTTGGCACAATGTCGAGTTATTTCTGAGCTGTGCTGCACATATTAGCCAGGGATAGGGTTGAAATCAATTAACCCTTTAATGACTAAATTTGATCAAAAGAATACAAAATTTTGCTTTTTGAATGTTCATTTGTAGGCCAACAGAAGAGGAATTTTTGAAAATATACCACTGGAATAACTGGCTCGATAATCGAGCCAGTCATTCCAGTGGGATATTTTCAAAAATACGCTTCTCTTTTGCCTGCAAATGGACATAATTAAAAAAACCTGTAGAAGCCGGCTTTGGCCAACTTCATTATGATAGGGTTAATAGCCTATAATACCCCTGTTTAAGACTATATGCTCGGCCTCAACGTGGCGCAGGGGTGTAACCCACTGGGTGTCAATCCAGACATTTGGAGGGGCTAACCAGAGCATTTTGCACAACGCTAATGAAATGACACTTGGAGATCGAATCAACCGAAATGGCGCTCGCCCTGTGAGGATCCGCCAGGCAGGTGCAGCGCCGGGATCCACGCCTTGAAGGAGCCCACCATCAGCTACTAGAGGTCCCATCAACTCGTCATGTGGAGGCAGGGGACGAGGATGGAGAGCTACTGGCCAACCGAAAGAGAAGACCAACCCCAAAGAGAACCCTAGTATCAACATCATGCACTGGAACGCAGAAGCGGTTACCAACAAGAAATCAGAGCTCGAACAGTTCCTGTACGAAAACAACATTAATATCTGCTGCATCCAAGAGACACACCTGCAAGAAGGCAAACCATTTAAGATCAGAGGCTACCAGATTTTCCGGTGTGATTGAAGAGGAAGAAAGAAAGGCGGGGTGATCACCTTGGTCCGAAACAGCGTGAATCGCAGCCAGATCAACACCTTTATGGAAGAGGCAGAATATATCAAGATCAAGGTAACAACCAGCAACTCTGTGATTGACATTGTCAATTATTACTGCCCTAATGACAAGAATCTCTCACTTGACACAATCCAGGTCCCGGACTGCCACTTCCTCATTGCGGGAGACTTTAATAGCCAGTCCCAGAGCTGGGGATACAGAACACTTGTTAACGAGGAGAAGACATTGAAGCATGGCAAGATGAAAAGCACCTTTTACTTGTCAATCCCACAGATCAGCCCACCTTCTACTCGCGCCGGTGGCACTCGACAAAAACACCGGACTTGGCATTTTGTACAGAAGACATTCATAGAAACCTCAGTAGAGTGGTCGGATCGCAGCTAGGAGGAAGCGACGACCGCCCAGTCCTCCTCTCTCTTTCTGGAAGTATTTCGACAAGTACACCTCAACATCCAAGGTGGAACTACAAAAAGGTAAATTGGAGTCTGTTCGGCATTCGTTCCAGTGAGCTTACCCAAAATATAGCAGTAGAAGGTAGAAACATCAACAATGTGGTCAAGGAATTTTATTCAAGTATCCTCAAGGCTGCCAACGAAGCGATTCCTCGAGGGTTCAGGAAAAACCACCGCCCCTACTGGACAACAGAACTGCAAGCAGCACATGATAAACTAGACAAGGACAGAGAAGATGCAGCGGATAATCCCTGTCATGAAAACCACTTCACGCTACAACAAACTAAAGCCAGGTATCTAAAGACCAAGCTGGAGGCCAAAAGAAGAAGCTAGAGGGAAAAGACAGCAGTGTTTAATTTAGAGAGAGACACCACAAAGCTATAGAGACTGACTAAAGCACTGAATGATGAGGGTGTCGGGGGAGAGAAGATTACTCTTGAAGAAGATGGACAAACACTGACAGGAAAGATGGCTGCAGATGCCTTTGCGAAGGCATATGCAAAAGAAAGCAACATTTCTATACCACGGATGCGTCAAAAAGATGTTTAGAAAGAGCAAAAGGAAAGAACAGACACCAACACTCACGATGCAATCAAAGTTGACATTAGTTTAGCAGAACTGAAGAAGGCTATTCGCCAATTGAAGAAGAAGAAATCTCCCGGGCCAGATGGCATTACGAATGAAATGATCCAACACCTTGGTAATGCATCTCTCCGCAAGTTGCTAGACATCTTTAATCCCAGTTGGACCAATTGAGAGGTTCCTCAGTGCTGGAAGGAAGCCTGAATGACTCCTATTCTGAAAAAAGGGAAGAAGAAGACGAAAGTGCTGAGCTACCGTCCTATCAGTCTTACAAGCTGCATAACCAGCGGTTGCAGTGGTACCTGGAGTCGGAGAACATTATAGTTTCAGAGCAGGCAGGCTTCAGAAGATACAGGAGCACAGAAGATCAAACAACACATCTTGTACAGGTCATAGAGGAATTATGAATTTACAGCGTGGGCCAATCGCTGGTGTATTATCATCAACAAAGAAAGATCGTCAGCCATGCTATTCTCACTGTCCACCAAAACAAAGGTTGCAATCTGACACTGGGCGGTACTCCACTCGAGTACGAGGACCAGCAGACACACCTGGGAGTCACATACGACAGAAGATTAACATGGAAGGAGCACATACAGAATGCAGAGGCAAAGGCCAGAAGAAAGCTAAACATGATGAGAAAGCTGGTAGGAACACAGTGGGGTGCCAATGAAAGGATCCTCAAGATCATTTACCTAGGTGCCGTACGGCCACACATTGAGTATGGATTCAGCTCATGGATGACAGCAGCTAAATCTCATCAACATAACCTCGACAGAGTACAAAACAAGGCACTGTGCATCATCACTGGTGGAATGAGATCAACACCAATAGAAAAAATGGAGCAGACATCAGGCATCCCCCCACTTAGCAAAGGAAGGGAATGCAAAGCACTGATCCAAGCTGCAAAGTTCAAATCGCTCAACAACCACCCGCTTAAGATCAGGCAAGCAGAGCTGTCATCAGGAAGACTTAAAAGATCAAGTTTTGTGAAAGAGACAAAAGCACTTCAAAGGAAACACCAAGAAATGTTGCCAGCACAAAATGAAGACCCAAAGCACATCCTTGATCCTCCACCCTGGGGAAAAAAACTAGAGAGCATAGCTATTCGCACCACAGTACCTCATCTCCCAACCACAGATGAACACAGTGATGTGAGCAAGAAGGCTCTGACCCTAGCCATGCTGGAAAAAATGTACCCTCACGAGACATGGATAAGGATATACACAGATAGATCAGCCAAAGATGCAATTAGGAGCGGAGGTGCCGGATTGCACATACAGTATCCAAACGGACAACATGAGTCAGCTGCAATACCGACGGGCAAACACTGCACAAACTACAGAGCTGAAGTCGAAGCACTGGTTCATGCAGCTAATACCATCAGCAGAACAGCAGACCGTATTGCACAGATTGTCTTTTTATCTGATGCCCGCTCTGTCCTTGAGGCTATTACCAAAGGTAAGCTGCCACAACTTGAAGAAGCACTACACACCATCAAAAACTTTCGGATAGCATTGCAGTGGATCTCCTCACACTGTGGAGTCCAAGGAAATGAGGAAGCAGACAAGATGGCAAAGGTGGGTGCAGAAGAGAATCAGACAGAAAACATGGTTACCCATACAGAGATGAAGAGTATCATCAAGTCACTCTATAGAACACCTCAATCAGAAGATGCCTACCATCATCTCTCGAGGCCAGAGAAAGTGACCATTTTTCGTCTCAGAACTGGACACAACAGACTAAACCAGCACATGTACAGGCGGTTCCACCTTACGACATCGCCCGCTTGTCCCTGTGGAGAAGGAGAACAGACCACAGAGCACATACTTCAATGTTGCAGTACGTATCAGCTGCTGAGGGAAGAGATCTGGCCTTTGTCAACCTCTTTTCTTAAAAAGCTGTATGGGCCTGAGGAAGAACTGCAGAAAACCACAGATTTTATCTTGAGAACGGCTCTCCAAGTGTGATACCAGCGATCGAAAAGAAGAAGAAGATAGCCTATAATCATATGTTTGTCATGCATTGGAGTAGCTTCGATTTTCTATGCCACGTAGGCCTGTGTTTCTTTATAAACATGGCCCGAATACATGTGATGTTTGTCGTTAAAGCACCTTAATAGAAAGTAAACGGCCCCAGTCAAATTAGCTTCAAAATAATCAACAGCCTACCGGTATAGGCACGCTGAAATTGGGATTCTGGAAATTCAGCCGTCAAAGTATATAGATCGAACACGCCACGCGCAAAGCGTGGGCGGATATTTGGACCGCTTTCCATATAAGCGATTCCGCGCAGATTTGCTAGCAATCGTTTTCGTGAGCGTGTATATATAGTATTTTTCCATGGATGCGAAATTACCGCTGAAAATGGCGCGTTTCCCCACCCATGCACGGTAATTTCTAGTCAACAAGGCATTTAACAAACTAGACACAAGCAAACGCGCGCGCTCACATGGCCAATAGACAGACACAACGCGAGCGCGGAAAAGGCGCTCAACGAATCTTTCTTTCAGCGCGCGTGGTCCCTCGTCCGACGACGCCCACGCGGAAATGAATCTATATAAATGTACTAGATCGACTTTTCGGCGTGCAGAAATGCGCTCGGAATCGCTGACATGGAAATCACGACTAGTTAGAAATTGATCCCTCTATTTACCAAGTGTTTGCATGAACCACCAACTTGTGGTCTCAAAAGCAAGCTGTTCATTATAAACAGGCTTAATTAACTCACCACAAACAACTCCTACATCATGATCATGAAAAGAAGCTGAAGCTATCTGGCTATCTATGAACATTCGGCGCTCACAGTCATTCAGTGACGTCTCATTACCACGGCACGCAAAGTTGTCAAGTAGCACAGGGACTGGCCGGGCTTCGCGGGCGAAAAAGTGTCTTGCAGGGACAGTATGCCCGGAATCGCTAATATTAATGACATTAAGCAGAGGTTGGGTACGGTATAGGAATTCAGAATACATGTTAAATAAACCTTTCCAGTTTATCCATCCATCATATGGTGCCATAATCAACTACAGTTTAGGATGACATGCATACTGCACGACCGGAGAGTGGGTGGAGCTTAGCTAGAGATGAGCGAGGCATAGCAAAACTGGGAAAGGTGCATTGCATAACATAATGCCCGCTATATTAATAATAATCGTCAGTCAACTTGTTTTATGATAATTAGCATAGGGCATTGAAAACTCGATTCGACGAGAACTGGACGCGTAGGTGTATTAGCTGACTAGTCCGATGCTCGGACAAAATCCCACCGGACAGAATCCCACCTGGACATAATCCCGCCGGACATTTTCCCACCCATACACAATCCAAACAACAGAATTGGTATCTGTCTGATCTCATAGTGATTCAATGGTTGCGATTTTTACAAATTGTTGCTCGTATGATGGAATAATGTACGGGTGGGACTTTGTCCAGGTGAGATTATGTCCAGTCGAATTTTATCTGGTGGGATTTTGTCCAAGTGTGATTACGTCCGGGTGGGATTATGCCATGTGGGATTTTATACAGTCGAATTAAGTCTGGTGAGATTCGGCTAGTCCGATATATAGGGGGAATTGCTTAAAGGATGGAGAGATTGCTAGCAAAATATCTCTGAGATCGCTCTTCGCTTAATTTGGTGGGCTTACAATAGCTATAACGTGTGAGTGAAGGACAACCACCGTAGATGTGACTTTACATATGTCACTTCCGGAAAGGCTCAACTATTTCTATTGCCTATTATTTAATCCTTTGAACTCGAAAGGTTTACAGCAAAAACATCCACAATTTAATCATCATGCGGACGAATATTTTGAAAAAGACTTTGCCCAGATGCTGTCGGTGCGTAATTTGTTTCAAAATACCCCACATCTTAGCTGTATAGTTACATTGCAAGTCCGATTCTGTGAATTCAGAGTTCAATTTTTCAAAGTCTTGAGTAAACAATAGTAGAAGAGAGAAGTTAGGGGGCCGGATTTCCACATCTTTTCTCCTTTGTTATGCTAATTAGGTGTCTATGACGTCATGATGATTGATTTTGACACCTAGTTGTGAAAATTCGGCCCGCTATCTCCGCAATTTTGATTGGATGTTAGATGTAGAGTATGACCATACGCCCTCCCCCTCATCAAATCACGTGACTCCTGTCATTCTACGAGGTGAGCTTAAGAGTAATTAGCCTAATGATTGACAAGGGTTAATGAGTGTAATTAAGCGACAATGTCTTTCGAGCCATGCAAGGGTTATTGTATTGCATACTGATTAGTGACCGGTTGCATGTCTGGACTCGTCTTGTTTTCTAATTCCTGTCATCCAATGTGGTGAACTTCAGGGTAATTAGCGTAATGTTTGACAAGGGTTAATGCACAGCACAAGGATGATTGATAGGGTACATGTCTGGACTCGTCTTTTCTTGGGAACGCATTCAAACACCAAACCCCCTTCCCCTTCATTAAATCACGTGGCTCCTGGCATCCAATGAGATGAACTTACGGGTAATTGCGTACTGCTGACAGACAAGGTTTACTACATAGCGTAAGGCTGATTGACAGGGTACATGTCTGGAATCGTGTTTTCCTGGGAACCTATTCAATCAGGAAGCCCCGTCCCCCCCCCCCCCCGTCAAAACATGTGCCTCCTGGCATCCAATGAGGTCAGCTTAATGAGAATTAGCGCAATGATTGACAAGGGTTAATGCATAGCGTAAGTATGATTGACAGGCTGCATGTCTGAACTCGTCTTTTGTGACTCCTGTCATCCAATCAGGTGAGCTTACGGATAATTAGCGTAATGACGCGTGACAATGGTTAATGAGTGTAATTAAGTGACGATCACTTCGAGCCAGGACAAACGCGCAGGGGTTAATATATTGCGTAATGATTATTGACCGGTTGTATATCTGGACTCAACTTTTTTCTGATTCTGGAAATTCATTCAATCATAGGAGATTAATTCTAAATGGTCAAGCTATCGTGTAAGGACAATCAGTTGGCTATTACTCCAATCGATTAAAATTAACTAATTGAGCTTTAAAAACAACTCTGACGGAGTGTAGTGATCATCAGAGTCGTACAAAGTTCAACGAATCAATTTTCAATTGAGTTAGGTAAATAACTACTGATTACATTTTAACGTGCCTCGAATGGCCACAGAATATTGGGGAAATATTCCAGCCTATGTGTAGCGCGGATCAGCCAGACGGATGGGTACGGGATGGCTGTACCGGGTATGTTCCAAGCATGCCCCCTCCCTTAGTAGGATACTATGCGTGTATATAAAGCCATAGAGAGGTTTTCTAAATCGACTAAGTCCATGAGATCACGTAGCGCACATGCACACGCATCAGCGTTTCCCTGACAATACGTGTCAGCGTTTCGGAGAGAATGCATACTAAAATGTACCGAGTTGGTGTATGTAATTTCTTTAAATTATGATATCCTCGTCGTTCCTGGTATGTCTCAGAACCGGAATGAAAGGAGAAATTCAAAACTGTAAACCTTTTTGAAATCGCTTCAGAAATGACCGAGTTTTCCTTATTTTTCTCATTAAATGAAGCCCAAAATATTGAAAATGTCATAAGCGCGTGTCTGTACTAAATGAACAGGAAGGATGTTTATCACGTGATAATATCCTTGCCCTTCCAGCTTGCACGCTCATTGGCTACAGATCGTGCGTTCATTGGCTGAGTGTTCTTGTTACGACGCCATGTGGAATATAAAAGGAACGAAGAACTGAGAATCGAGACCCATACTTCGGCGAGATTGCCCTGTAGGTGGGGCTTAGAATACACCTTCCGTATCCTCTGTGTGTCGTAAGAGGCGACTAAAGGAGGTACGGGTGAGGTAACCCTGACAGAAACCTCGAGTGCGGAAGACGGAGGTTCCAGGCCGCATGGCGCACTCTAATAAACTATGGATCCATGCACTTAACGTTTATGATCATGTCGATAGTCACTTACAGGACTGGCAGTATGATCAGCCAATGAAAAGAAGAAGAAGAACATCGGCGAGAGAGAAGAATGGTAGGTTGTGTGGTCAGAGCAGTACAAGACGTGGGCAACTGCATACTGACTGATGGCTACCATACAACCACAGTGGTGCCTCTCGGATTTCAGCTCTTAGTCTCTGGCACACAACCGCTGCATCCGCATCTATGTTTTTGTATGCTCTCGACAGGATATCACCCGAGGACAAAAAATAAATCTAAAAGAAGGAACCCTCACTTTTAACAACTTCAGAGGAGTCTTACTGCGGAGGGGCCTTGTGGCACCAATGTAAAGAACTCGTAGTATGTGGAACAAGTGGTAATTCTTGGTGGACAACTCATTAGATCTGCCGGACCACGCCGAACAGTGGTAATAAAATGCTGCGCAATGTATTGTGTATAGCATTTAACTTTTAGAGCAGTCTTGTGGGACTATGCCTGGTGCACCGCTTGAGCTATGCGGTGCATTATGTACTGTGTACATGGAAGATGCACATGCATCATTATTTAACTTTCAACTGTAGCCCTTCATTACTAGAGTGCAGCTTCCAACTTCCACTACAGTGTGGAACTTTTTGTCATACGGTTTAAATTAATATGACTATCTATCTAGTGGGCATCTGTAGCCGCAATTCTTCTTCTTCACCCTCTTTGAGAGTGAGCTGCATCAACAGTTCGCCTTCGGATATCTGCCCAGCAGCTTCAGAATCGAGCCATCTCGCGTTCCTCATCCGGGACATATCTTCTACTGTGATCTATGAACGTATCCCGTACCGATGACTAATAGGTACTCATCTAACTGTGTTTTTATTATTGTATTTTTGCATATATAGGTACTGATGATTAATAGGTACTGACCGGTCGTCTGAGACCGCATTTTATAGTTTATATTTTTACTGTATATATTATTCTTGCTTTGTGCTGATGACTAACAAGCACCGCAAGGTCGTCCGACCTTAATTATTCTCAATACTGTTATAGTTAGTAGTGTATATGGCAGCAGCCATCCTAGTTACTTGTTTTGTTTATTATACATGTATAGAAAATATTAGAACCGCATTACGCTAGGCTACACTATACAGCAACAATAAAACAGCAGCATCTTTTTCCCCTAGCATCACATTTTCACTGAGGTCACTGTTCAGGTTTTCAGTAAGCGAACCTGATATGAGATCGACTAAATAAGGCTATTTTAGCTCGATAGCATAGTTTTAAAAGTAGTTAGGAACAGTCGCTCGTTAGAAGTCATTTGTGTAAGCCTCTTTTCCGGATGTAGCGGAAATGTAACCCCGCACACTGGCTACGTGGTATAAATTAGCCATATACCTTAGGGCCTCCTTATTAATATATGAGCGATGGTTTCTTCCTACGTTCCTCTAGCCGCAAGGCTAATGCGTGTCTGGACCTTCCTTGCACATGTTGGTGCAATCCGACTCTGGAAACTATTGGGGTTTCTGAGCAGTGAAGACTAAAGTGTCGATTCCGCAAACACTCCCGCTGTATTTTCGGATACCAGTTAGCGTAAATATCCATGCCAAAGTAGGAAGCACTGCGAAAACATAGTATTCTATCCGGCCAACAGTACCTCTCTGGGCATTCTAAACATAACCCTAAATATTAGTCCCCAGGATCAGATCCCATATGATCTGCCCCCAACACATCAGGTGATGGATGGGATACGGATCTCCCTCTAACTCTTCACAGTGACAGGGTGTGGTCTTGGAACCCACCACGCCCTAACGGGAAGGTCACTATAGTTGGATATCCGTCTCCTTATCCCCACTGTAAAAGTATATATCTGCTTTTCAAATGCTTTTGTAAATATGTCTTATTCTATTGATTGTGTATGTGGTTGCGGTGTGATAAGTAACGGGATCGTTTATATGATTCAGGAGCTGCCACACCGTGACATGTCTACCTGCTGTCTTTCAGAGGGGGATGCTCCATAAGGTGACCATATGGAAACTGAGCATTCCTGCCTGCAAACATGTATTTAAAAGATAGGTGGAACTACTTGCTACTTGCGGCCAAATCTTGGCACATGAACCTAACAACTAAAGGTTAGTTTAGTGTGTAGACGAGGGACCGCATCAATAAAATGGCACCGGCTCTAGAAGTTGGTTTTTCTACATTCCAGAGAGTTGTAAAACACGATCCGTAACCCAGAGAACCGACGCTAACCAGCTAGTCCATGCATCGTGTACATGTGGTGCAGTGGAACAGAATATTCGGACGGACCGCCTCGTACCCATTCCGGAGGCTACAAGTGGCGCCAGATGTGGGATTCGAATGAGAAGTGAACCCACACACACACACACTCACGCCCAGTGCATTTCAGTCTCATTCATCGGATGATCAGAACTCCCTAGATGTGGAGGTATCATCTTATGATAGGACAGCCGCACGTGTCCTTACCGATTATGACCAACATTTCCCTGGTGCGGAATTCCCAGCACCATATTAACATGGGCACTCACCGATCAGCTAGGTGTTATTTCGCAATGCCTCGCAGGTTGGTGGGTACCCATTACATTACATTGTCGGACATCTGCGATAGGCAACAAACATCTCAGCTGGATCGCGGTCGACCAATGGGGCACATCATACCTTCACGCCCAATGCGTTCACTAGCACCATTAGAAGGTAACTCATGGCCTGCCACTTATGCACCGTGTTCTGTATGACTCCCAATAAGAACTTCTCTCCATGTTAACCTGCGGTACCACAGTATGAACATTGGAATACGGGATCACCATCAGCATCCTACAACAGAAGGAACACCCACTCACACAGCAAACACCACCCTCGTCAGTCTCCTGGACACCTCCATATGAACAATGCCCGACTCAGTGCCCAGTAGAGCTTCTGCGACGTATACATAACACGCCTTCTCGGGGTTATCGACCGATACCAATATGGCATTCAGCAGAACCTACACACTTATTTCGCACTGCACATCATCAGCGGGAATCGCCATCACGGACGCTGTACCAGAGCCATCGACAGGAAAAAGATCTACCACCAACAGCACCACCAACACGCAGACCAGTATTCGCGTTTACACCACTCTCCCCTGCACCACCACCAGGATTCGCACTAACAACACCATATCATGGACCTGGCTGAGTCATTCTTCCCCATAGAATTCACTGGGGAGCGTGACTGGGCCAATTATAAATGCCAATTTGAAATCATTAGCCATACCAACCGGTGGACGGATCAACAAATGGGAGAGTATCTGGCTGCAAAACTGGCAGGCAAGTCCCTTCAGGGCCTGGCAGATTTGGGTCGGATAATATGCCAACCTACACGGAGCTGGAAAGCGCATTGTCGGAAAGATTCGAGGACACGGCCCTCGGTGAAACAAGTCGTCTTCAATTAAAAAATCTGCCAGAATTGGGCAGTCGGATTCAGCGACTTGTCACATGTGCTTACCCCAGTATGAAACACGAGGGAGTCACGCACCTTCATCTCGACACCTTCCTTGAGTGGTGAGCCCGCTCTTAATGAAAAACTATTCCTCCTAGAACATAACAATCTTCAGTCCCTGACTACACCGGCAGTCAGAAGAGAACACTTCCTGGAGTGTGAGAAAGCCAATCACCATCGATTACACCCTGTCAAAAAGTGAATAACGCACACATCCTTATAGCAACCGCCACCACCTCTGCATCCGCACCAGCATCAGCAACAGGCCCCAACAACACCGCATCAGACAATGAACATCCCACCAGCCAGAACCACACGCCCAGAGGAAGGAGGCGTGGCCAGTCCCACCGGGGAGGCCACAGTAACTCCCCAGGATGCGGGAACCAGCACAATAACAGCAATAGGACTCTATCAAACATCCAATAATGCATTGACCCAAGTTGCGGGCACAGGTGAACCTCTGTCGCCACCGCACTAGTCCTGTCCAAACTGCTGTTTATACAAACACACAGCACAGCCCTCCTGCATCAGTTACACCACCATTTCTACCCCCAGCTCCGTCATCTTCTAAGCAACTACAGCAGCGGCGACGCCACGTTGGCCATTTCCTCACTCTGCCACCAATTGCACTCACAGAGGCTATGCAGAAACCAACTAACTACATACAGGGTGACACTGCACCTAAAGCAATTCCAGAGTCAATGTCATAGGAAACTCTTCTGCAAGCTCACCATAAAGTAGTATATAAGTGTGCTTGCCTGTTCAGTGGCGTTTCTACCAGTATCACAGTAGACACTGAGCTTCCATCACCGTTTTCAACAGGCAATTGCATGGGAGCATCCCACCTCATCGAAAGCCACCCCTTAGGCCCACTAACATATTTTCATAGACAGCTACCAGAGCCGATGTTCCGGTGGCTGGTATGGTAAACCTCTTTATACAAATAGAGGAAATGCAATTCGTCCAGCGAGTTGTAGTGGCCTCTGTTCAAAACGATGAAACACGATTGCCTCCCAATGTGCCAGTCCTCGAATGATCATAGGCACCAACAAGGATCACATACGCTTCCGGGTATTCAATCGAACAGCGGACCCAATAACATTAGTCCCAGATGTTCGTTGTGGCCATTTGGTGGATGTGATATCACTGGAGACACCCACTGCACTTACACCAGCAACAGCTTCTGAGGATGATTTACTTGAACACCCGCATGACTTATATTTGTGTGCCTCAGTTGATTTAACACAATCTCACAAACGTGACACATGGCGGATTCTACATAAATATCGGGAGAGTTTCTCTGCAGGAGACATGGACCTGGGAGAAACTCACCTCGTGCAGCACTCCATTGATACCAGAAACAAATGACCAGTACGACAGCCAGTTCGACGTCTCCCCATTCACAAAGAAGCGGAAGCACACCAACAGGTTAGTGACATGTTGCAGACAGGCATTATAGAGCCCTCAGCATCCCCCTGGGCCTGTCTCATAGTACTAGCAGGCAAAGAAATGGATCTTTGTGGTTTTGTATCGACTACCGCCGCCTTAATGAGCTTGGCATCAAAGACGCATATCCACTTCCACGGATAGATCTCGCCTTAGATTCCTTATCTGGAGCCCAGTGGTTTTGTACCCAAACTTAACTAGTGGATACTGGCAGGTAGCCATGGATGAGGCAGGCAGGGAGAAGACCACTTTCATCTGTCGGGACTGTCTTTTCCAATTCCGCAACATGCCCTATGGCTTGTGCAACGCTCCTGGAATGTTCGAACGTCTCATTGAGCAGGTATTAACTACCATGCAATGGGAAATATGTCTCTGTTACATCGACGACGTAATTGTCTTTGGCTCTTCGTTTGAGCAGACCCTGTATAATTTGGACAAGATTCTGATACAGTTTCATGCTGCAAACCTCAAGCTCAAACTCAGGAAGTGTCATCTTTTCAGACAGAGCGTCGAGTTCCTGGGACATGTCATATCTGCCAATGGAGTAGCTACTCAACCTTCAAAAACCAAAACAGTAGCGGAGTGGCAAATCCCCACTTCAGTTCCCAACACATGGTGTTTCCTCGGTCTCTACCAGTACTATCGTCGATACATCTGTGACTTTAGTGAGACTGCATCCCCGTTAGGTTCTGATACGGTTTCATGCTGCAGACCTCAAGCTCAAATCCAAGAAGTGTTAACTTTTTAGACAAAGTGCTTCAACTTCCTGGGTTACGTAAACGAAGGCAGTAGCAGAATGGCAGACACCCCCTCTCCAACTTCAGTAACAGATACGTTTCCTCGGAATCTACCAGTATTATCACTGGTACATCCATCACTTTAGTGAGATTGCATCTCTGTTATTCCAGATCACCAAGAAAGATTGACCATTTCAGTGGGTGAGTGAGTGTGAAGGTTCCTTCAGGGTGTTGAAGGAACATTTGACAACCACACCAATTCTTGATCATTCTAACCCTAATCTCGATTTCATCTTAACTACTGATGCATCTGCTTATGCAATAGGTGCAGTTCTATCTCAGGTCACAGACGATGGAAGGGAGCAGGTACTGGGTTATGGTTCGCGTACTCTGAGTAAAACAGAGAAACGTTACATGACCATAAAGAGAGAATTATTAGCAATTTTCAAAAGTAACCATTTCAAAAGTATGCCTCCCTCCCAAAATTCTTTCACACCTCTATGTGCTCTTCTTTATTAATCTACATGTCTCCCACGTCATTACTTCTCTCGGCTACACGCCTGCCCAAGAAACCCATAATTCTCACGTAGCATGCTCCCATTCTCTCGATCCACGTGGCGATATTGTTTGCCACGTGTGTCAAACTAGGAGGGGTGGTGTAGTGCGGATCGGCTGGGCACGGGATGGCTGTCCTGGGTACGTTCCAAGCACGCCCCCCCCCCCCTTAGTAGGATAATGTGCGTATATATATAAAGCTATATAAGAGAGGCTTTCTAAATCGACTAAGTCTGTGAGATCGCATAGCGTGCATACACGCCGCGCCAGAGCTTCCATGACAACATGTGTCAGCATTTGTGAGAGAATGCATACTAATATGTATCGAGTTGGTGCATGTAATTTCTTTAAATTATGCTATCCTTGTCGTTCTTGGTAGCTATTAGGAGAGGAACCAACCGAGGAATTGAAAACTGTAAACCATTTTAGAATCGGTTCAGAAATGACCGAGTTATCCTTATTTTTATCCTTAAATTATGCTCAAAATATTGAAACGTCATAAGCGTGTGTGTGTATTAAATGAATGCAGAGGATGTTTATCACGTGATAATGTCCTTGCCCTTTCCAGCTTACACGCTGATTGGCTACAGATCGCGCATTGATTGGCTGTGCATTCTCGCTACATCATGAGGAGTATAAAAGGAGTGAACAACTGAAAATCGAGCAGTACAAGACGTAGGCAACCACTTACAGACTGATGGTTACCATACAACCGCAGCGGTGCCTATCAGAGTTCAGCTCTTAGTTGCTGGCATACAACTGCGGCATACGTATCTAAGTTTTTGTATGTCTGGAGGATATCACTCGAGGCAAATAAATAAATCTAAAAGAAGGAACCCTCACTTCCAACAACTTTGGAGGAATTTCGTGTGGATGGGCCTTGTGGGCCCGATGTAAAGAACTCGTAGTATGTGGAACGAGTGGTGATTCTTGGTGGACAACTTGTCAGATCAACCAGACCACACCAACATGTGGTAATCAAACTCCACACAATGTATTGTGTATAGCATTTAACTTTTAGAGCACAGTCTAGTGGGACTTTGCCTGGTGTGCCGCGCAAGCTGTGTGGTGCATCATGTACTGTGTACACGGAAGATGCACATGCATGATTATTCAACTTTCAACTGTATCCCTTCATTACTACAGGGCAGCTTCTACGGAACTTTTTGTCATACTGCTTAAATTAATATGACTATCTAGTGGACATCTGTAACTGTTATTGTACTTCTTCAGCATCTTTGAGAGAGAGAGCCACATCAACAGTTTGCCTTCGGATATCTGCCCAACTGCTTCAGATCGAGCCATCACGCATTCTTCATTCAGGATGTCTCATCTACTGTGATCTATGAACTTTTTCCATACTGATGACTAATAGGTTCTCATCTAACAGTATTTTTATTATTGTATTTTTGCATTTATAGGTGCTGATGACTAATAGGTACCGACTGGTCATCTGAGAACGCATTTTATTGTTTATATTTTTCTGGTATATATTATTCTTGTTTTGTGCTGATGACTAACATGCACCACAACCTTAATTATTGTCAATACTGTGATAGTTAGTTATGTATATGGCAGCAGCCATCATAGTTACTTGTTTTGCTAGGCTACACTATACAGCAACAATACACCGCATCACCTTCTTCTCACAGCATTAGTTTTTCACTGAGGTCACTGTTCAGGTTCTCATTATGTGAACCTGATATGAGATCGACTAAACCTGACTATTCTAGCTCGATAGGATAGGTTTAAATGTCGTTATGAATGGTCGCTCATTAGGAGTCATTTGTGTAAGACTCTTTTCCGGATGTAGTGAACATGTAACCCCGCACACTGGCTAGGTGGTATAAATTGGACATATACCTTAGGGCCGCCTTATTAATATATGAGCGATGGTTTCTTCCTACGTTCCTCCAGCCATAAGGCTTATAATTGTCTGGACCTCCATTCGACTCGTTAGTGCGATCCGACTCTGGAAACTATTGGGGTTTCCGAGTGGTGAACACTAAAGTGTCGATTCCGCAAACACTCGCCCTGTATCTTCTGATACCAGTCAGCCTAAATATCCATGCCAAAGTAGAAAGCACTGCATAATTATTATATATTTTAACCAGCCAGTAAGTAGTGCATCTCTGGGCATTCTAATCATAACCCTAAAGACAGGCAAAATGTTAGTCACCGGGATCAGATCCCATATGATCTGCCCCCAACACACCAGGTGATGGACGGGACATGGACTCCCTCTAACTCTTCACATTGACTAGGTGTAATCTTGGAATCCACCACGCCCTCACAGGAAGGTCACTACAGTTGGATATCCGTCTCCTTATCCCCACCTTAAGTATATATCTGCTTTTCAAATGCTTTTGTAAATATGTCTTAGCGTAGTGAGGGTGTATGTGGTTGCAGTGCGATAAGTAACAGGATCGTTATATGATTCAGGAGCTGCCACACCATGACATGTCTGCTCACTGTTTTTCTGATGTGGATGCTCTGTAAGGTGACCATATGGAAACCGAGCATTTCCGCCAGTCTGGCATGTATTTAAAAGATACTACTTGCCACTTGCGGCCAAAGCATGGAACATGAAACTAAGAACTAAATGCTAGTTTAGGGTGTAGCAGAAGGACTGCATAAATAAAGCAGCAACTACCAATGCAGTATCTTTAATCTACATAAGATGACGGTGTTGAATTATCCAGAAAGTATCCACCCCATCTTCACGTAATTCAGCATGCATCACGATAGCATACAGTTTCATTAGGTTAACTCACACTACATACTTGGCATATATTTAACCAAGAGAGTGTCCCTTTTTGCCAACTCTACTCCTCCGCTTCGGCATTGAAGGCATTTTCCTGTGATGGAGGCCCGCGTGAGGCCCTTTCCTCTTGCAATAATACTATGTTGTTAGGTGTAAAATGGTTTATATTAAACCACATAGGTGACCATGCTAGAACTGTCCCTTTCAGGGTTACCTCGCGGATTTGAAGATCAGCGAGTTACCTGTGACGAGCCCACATTAACCAAGACACCAACTTAGTTCTATGTACTACATTTTCTCTTTCATACTAGCAAGCGAGTAGCATTGTTTGTTTTAGTTTGTTATTTATGTCTAACTCCCAAATAGAGCAATGGGCCATCATACCTGTGACAAGAACAGCCAGGCCGAGATGGTGTGGCTTAATCACGCATGGTCCCACTGGAATGTTATCATTCTCCCGCTCTAGAAGTCAGTCTTTGTACATTCCGGAGTCACGAAACATGATCCGTAACCCCGAGACCTACACTAACCAGCTAGTCCACATATCATGTGCAGCGGAAAAGAATATTCGGATAGACCGCCGCATACCCTCCCCAGAGGCTACATAAGTTGACTCAGGGTTTGGACAGGTTATAGGCAATGATTCTTTCAGTTTTTACTAAAAATTTCAGCAGTAGCAACAGCATCGCGCAGTCTAATTGGTTCCAAAAAATTCAACAGCTTACACTTACGCTCAGCTATAGATGGGTGGGGCATGGCTAACACTGGAACGGTTCAACCCTATTCCAAATTTTTAACCGTTTTCCTGTTTGCCTAACCTGAAATTGTGTTAAGCAGATTTTGTCCTTGAAAAGAGTCTAGAAGCCCTACCCCAGAATCTTATATCTCAAACTTCTGCATTCTTCATCAACCTATCGTCTCTCTCCCTCTCTCTCTCCCTCTCTCTCTCACATGCGTGCACACATGCACACCCACCTGTATACACGTATGCACGCATGCACATACGCACACATGCATGCACGCCCTTACATATGCAAGCACCCACGCCCGTACACACGCATGCATGCATGCACTATGATGAAAATGCTAACGTGATGGATAATGCATGACCATAACAGCTAGTAAATTTGTGATAAAGATTATTTTTCATTGTAACATATTCCACTTATATATACACTTTTTTACACTCAGATTTGTATATAATATTTCGATTCTGTTATGGAGAGTGTCTGCGAACTGGGAGAGGATTATATTTGGGAATTGGCCCTATAATGACTGGTTAGGTTAGCTAGAAAATCCTTTCACGGTTACAACTCCGAGGCTGGTCATCTCTTGGTCTGCAAATGCAACATGACCAATGTGTGTAGGTGGGGCTTAGCTAGAGCTGGGCGGGGCATAGCTAAAAATGAAAAGATCAATTAGCACACTGTGGGCATTTGGATATTCTGATATAACCGCTTAATAGACAGTCAAGTTGTGAGAATTGTACGTTTTTACTATTTAATAAACATTATGCAGAATAGTTTGAAAAGTAAATTGACAAGACATTGGTGCATGCCTAAGCAGTAACATTGCCCAGTCAAATTTGTTTCAAAATATTCAACAGCTTTCCCATATAGTTTTCTGGAAATTGCTAGTCACATGTACTACCGATATAAAAAATTGGTATATTAGCTAACACAGTTTCAGCAAGTTTCAAGTTTATTGAAGCAAAGTCACGGGTCACTATAACATTCCAGTACGTTCCAGTCATGAAAAAACACGTAATGTCTTGTAGGCCTATATGAGTGTAGCATTCACCCAAGGCAATATTGGCAACACCTGCCTAGTTTCTCTAATCACTAACACCCTCAACATCCCACCCCAACCATTGTTACAGATCTTTACTTCTGGATGGGTCATTAGCCAGCTGCGTCATTGGTTAATTCATTGACTTTTTTCCATAACATTGCCTATATACAGTACAGCTCAGGGATAATACACGTGAACAGAAAACATTTTAGCAAGGACTGTTCTCCTCTGTATTTTAGCCGTACTTTGATTTGATGACAATTGCTGCCAACAACGTCTTTCAATCCAGTTA